>JANRMT010062800.1:15332306-15348205 GCA_026402145.1 Polypterus bichir lapradei | reverse complement strand
GCGCATTTTAGATCGACTTGTCACACACTACATTGAGCCTGCCTGCCTCAATAAGTCACCGTCGCTTCGCTCTTACTTTTTTACCGTTCATTTAATCATGGTTAGTCGCGAAAAAATTAGAAAATGGAAGGAGGATTACACTGAGTATGGCTTTACCAAAACAATTATTGATAGAGAATAAAGTATCCATTATTCATAAAGCTTCAATTGGTGATCTGTTTTTCTGTGTTAACCTCATATTTTGTCATACTTCTTCTCAAACCAAGGGGGTGTGAAATCGGCCTCGTCCGTCACAGGGGGTGCAAGGGTAAAATGAATCAGGAAGCGCTGTTATATAGGGTCTTAAAATGACTGCCAGTGCCACATGATCATTAACCTTTTGACATCTTGACATGGATGCCATCTTGGATCCTTGGAAACAAAAGGAAGAATATGTAAATGCTTCAAATAGTGCTTTGGTTGCACAGTTTTCATGAGAAACAGGAAGACTAGACCAGGTTTCCAAGGAATGAATAACTTTAATACTGAGAAAGTCAGAAACAGTCTCAAGGCTTTATTCAAAGTAGGGGTTTTTCTTCATCACACAAGTACACAGGTTAAAGCTCTCTTCTTCCCAAGCATTCTTCGTCAATAAATAAATATAAATGCAATCATTTCCCTCTGATGATGATTCCTGATAGTACTAGAAGGCTTAGAAATAAAAAACTATTGTAAGGTACGTGATTCTTTTTCTAGGGCCGCACAGTGGCGCAGTGGTCGTGTCTGCGTGGGTTTCCTTCAGGTGCTCCGGTTTCCTCCCACAGTTCAAAGACATGCAGGTTAGGTGCATTGGCGATCCTAAATTGTCCCTAGTATGTGTGCCCTGTGGTGGGCTGGTGCCCTGCCCAGGGATTTGTTCCTGCCTTGCACCCTGTGTTGGCTGGGATTGGCTCCAACAGACCCCCTTGACCCTGTGTTAGTATATAGCGGGTCATGAAATGACTGACTGACTGATTCTTTTTCTCCCTTTGTGGATTTCCAGCTACAAATATGCAAACTGTATCACAAACCTTCGCTTCCAAGAATAAATGTATACAGTACAGTATATATATACAGTATATACATATACAGGTATATATATCAAGAATCCACAAAGGGAGAAAATGAATCACCTATCTTAAAATAGTCTTTATGGGCAGTTCTTTTTAATGCCAAAAGCAAGAAATCAGCAGCAGAGACACGAAACACAGTATACAATATACCGTACAGTGCCCACCGGTATATGTGGGACAAACGTCTAAAACACACACAAACATAAAAGCATAAAAGAACATTGCAGTGCTATCAGAAGATCCACGGTCTCTGATACGTGCAGGTACCAATTCAACTGGACACACGTTTAACTGAGACACAGTGCAAGTAAGATTCAGGGCAAATACTAAGAGTGCCAGAGAGCGGGCTAAATCGTGGCTATCAAATGAAAATGTCATTAACAGACACTTGGACATGAACCCAGCATATGCAGGCTTAAAAAGAACATCTAAATAAAAAAACACTTTCTAATAATAAAAAAAAAAATAAAAGAAAAAAGACTAACACCTTCTGAACTCCACCTTACTACCCCCCGTTCTTCATTTGTTATATATTACCTTTAATTTCTTTATGTCGAATCATTTTCCGCTGATGGTGACACCTGTTGGATGTTGATAGGTCAAGAATAAAAGACTATTTTAAAATATGTGATTCATTTTCGCCCTTTGTGGCTTTCTTGTTATAAATATGCAAACTGTATGACAGACCTATACTTATATGTATATATATATATATATATATCTATATATATATATATATATATATAGTCACACACATGTGCTTCAGAGATAGTCAAAGGGCTTAACTCAGGGTAATTACATGCCAGACCGAGGGTTGACAATGAGCACCAATGCCTGTTCTTCTCTTTCTATAGACCTCCAGAGGAAAGACCCTCGTGAAAACATCACTTCTGCCTCCAATCACGATCTCTCTTCTGGTCCCTGGTGATGACCTCACTTCCTGTTCCTGCCCTAAAACACGTCCTTCCTGCCTTCCTATTATAAAATTGACCTACCTGCCATTTCTTGTTTTTACAAATTGTTTCACAGTATACGGGGCAGATCTCCAAACCTTTTCCTTTGTATTTTGTCATTCTTACAATATATAATGAAAAATAATGCCATTTTTAGAGTTGTATATTTCTGTGAACAAGTGATTTGTAAACACAGTTTTTCTGCAGGTCGGATCTCCGGGGCCAAACCAGAAGTGACATCAGCGGTCATCACAAGGCTTGTCATGTGGTCTAAAAGAATAGAGTAGGTCAGCAACAGCATTGCCCTAGGGGATGCTGATGTGCTTACCTCCATAACGTTGTGTGAATGCATGTGCATGTGCCACAATATACTGTATATAAACCAATGTAAGAAATCATACAGGGGATAGAAACTTGTCTGGATAGAGAAGTTGTCCACCAAAGGCCATCTGTAGAACCAACTCTGCTTCACTGTCATTTTATTGATACGTTTAAAATGCTTTTCTGTAAAATAAGCCAAAAAACATTCTACACGTTTGACTATTGTCTATTGCCATTTCAGTGCAAGTTCTGACTTACAGGAATAAGGTTAATGTTACAAATGTCCACAGAAACAGAACTCAGTCATAACCTGATACCTACTTGTCTATATATACAGAAATTAAATACTACTTTCAGTATATCAGCCACTGGACACTCTTTTTTGTATGACAGGTGAATTTGTTCATTCATGTTGTTGCCCACTCTAAGCTCTATTTTACCTTACTACATAAGAATGACCAGAAGGTATTGGTTGTGAAAGCTTTCTGTTATTTCAGCCAATAATACTTGAGGAAAAGTATGAAAAAACAATAATTAGAGTATGAGTACGATAAACATGCAAGTGAACATAAATGTATGATGGAGTATGTGGCAGGTGTTGTGAAAGCAGTAAAGACAGCAACATAAAAGAGTTAGGGGAAAAGCATTACAGTAGATGTTTATCTCAATGGACTGGAGTGTCAGGTATCAGCACATTTCAACAGAGGCTTTCACCAAAGTTGTATGCAATCTGAGCACTCCCTTGTGCTAAGTTCATGAGGGTCAGGGAAATCACTTAGAAAATGATTTGTAGAAAGGAAAAAAAGCATTTCCAACAATGCAGAGGTCTTCTAGGGATAATGTTACATACATTATAAAATGACGAATATATTTTAAATGGAATAAGATATGAACTAATGCAGTGATGGGATTATGCCCATCCATCCTTTTTCTGAATCCACTGTTAACAAGTACAGGATTGTAGGCGACCAAAGGTGATACAGATTACCTGCAAGTGGAAAACAAGAATCAGCCTTGGACAGGATACCAGGCCATCACATCACTGGGATGCTGGGTGGAAACTGGACAATGTGGAGGAAAAAGACCAGGTAGACACATGGGGAATGAGTGCATTCCTAACAGGCTCGGCTGAGAACTGAGCACTAAGTCCTCGAAGTACGAGCCAAGCAGCACTACCTGCTATAGGGTTACAGTATATAATTATTCTATGAATCCTTCTTCACAAAAAAAAAATTATTGAAAAATTACTTTTACAGTTTTTAGTTTATTTGGTTTTTGCGGACTTACAAAAATAAAAAAACAAATCTTTTAAATGAAGTATACACAAATGTAGGTAATGTACTGAATACATGTGGGCGGCACGGTGGCACAGTGGAGTTTGCATATTCTCCCCGTGTCTGCGTGGGTTTCCTCCGGAGGACATGCAGCTTAGGTGGATTGGCGATTCTAAATTGTGCCTGGTGTGTGTGTGTGTGTGTGCACGCCTGGCGCCCTGCCCCGGGGTTTGTTTCCTGCCTTGTGCCTTCTGTTGGCTGGAATTGGCTCCAGCAGACCCCCGTGACCCTGTAGTTAGGCTATAGCGGGTTGGATAATGGATGGATGGATGAATACATATGAAAATTGTTCTAAAATAAAACAATAAACCACATTATGTAAAAAAAAAAATATGCAAGGGATTTCTAAGAATGAATGAACTGATTTGAAAACATTTTTTCTCTTTCTGAGTTCAAAGTGTAAATGCATACAACAGGCGTCCCAATCCTTAAGTGATGGGGGACATTTCTGAAAAGACGACATTGCCTAGGGAAAGAGGTTAGTGCGTTCCCACTGAAATCAATATTTGTTGTGCTGGAAACAGTGCCTAAGCAGAAAACAACAAAAAGTCCTTTCAGTGGGCAGTTTCCTGCGTTTCATCAACATAACCCCTGCCACAGCAGTTGTTGCATGGCTTCATGGTAACTCAATAGGTGACCTGTGTGCTACTAGGTTTTCAGTAAATTAGACACCATAAACCTCATCGCTGCGTTCTTGGCTCAAAAGCTGCTTCATATAATAAAGCTCTCGATGGCAGCAGACAGCTTTCCAGAGAATGCGAATCAAAGCACTGAGCAAGTGTTGTTGATTGTTCACAATTGCAGGCCGCTGACATTTGAAAGTGTAAACATGTGATTATTAAATTTGTCAGATAGTTTTGTTTTGTGCCTAAATCAGACTGAAATGTATTCTTTTGAGGTGGGCAGTGGTCAAGGGGTTCATTTAAAGGCAGGACAAATGCCAGAATTTTCTCCAGTCCAATTCATTTTCTGCCAAGTTCAAACTGAATGGCTCACATGAAGTGAAAGAAATGGTTGTGTTTAAAGCACGTTGTAGAAATGCATGAAGCCCCAATCGCTTTCTATTTTTTAAAGATACAACTGCCTCAGCATTTTGCTGCCATTAACTGGCCAATCAGTCCCAAGGAATAATACATGTCTGTGTGTTTATTGGCTGAAAGCAATTGAGCCTATATTAATTAGTTAAATGGATAGATGGGGATATATTGATGGATCAGAATCAACAATGTAGCAGTGTATACAGAACTCTGGGACATTAGATAAGAAATACATACAAACAAAAAAGACCAATTACTTAAAAATACCTACTAATTATGTTTTGTTATTTTGATTTATTCGTTTTCATGTTTTTATGTGTTTGCTGTTACGTTCACAATTGTATATTGTCCATTTTCACTTCCGTCTATGCTTTGGAATAACATCTGGGGTCAGGGGCCACTTAAACCATTTTCTCACCTCCAGGCAGACAAGGGTGACACTCCCTCAGAATGAGCCCTTGGTGTTTCTGCACCCACGAGCCCTCTCTTGCTCTTAAATAGTCAAGTCTTCAAGGTATTCCCATTGCGGCCTGTCCTATTAATTAGACTATACATTCCTTTACATTTCCTACTAGAGCTATGCACCTTCTCTCAGGCAAAAGGGGTTGCCACCTCTGGCATTTCCTCCCTGGGCCTAATATATTATAAGGATGGTTAGGCATCCTTGACATTTGCTGAAAGATTTTTGGCAATTTTCTTCCAAATTGCAGTTTTCCTTCCTCCTCTTCCTCGGTATCCCTGCCTCTAACCTTTACAAAATGTTGTGACCACCTACCCACAGGTCATGCCACCTCCTGGCAGTGCCATAACCTCATTACTGGCATCACAACATATATCATTTCTACCAGTGCATGCCCTACTCACTTTTTGTATGGCTTTGCTGGAATCTGCCTCTGCTCTGTGCCACCCTTTGGCTACCTGAAGACCTCGCAAAAGAAACAAACACTGAATAATGTACACAAGTAAGCATGACATGTGCTTATTGATAATGTGAGCTGATGGTGAAGTAAATCCAGATCAGAACCGAAAGGCACAGAAGAGTCAATTAGAGAATAAAGTATGGCTGATTCAAATCTAAAACTGGAAAGTGCAAACTGAAGGAATTTCACAAACAGACCTAGGGAGAATATTTTGTGAGTCTGAGTAAAAAAAAAAAATTAAGATAAAAATCATCCACCAAAAGGAGTCTTTGCAAAGTCTTTGGTCCAAAGTGTGCGTCAGTTTCTTATGAAGTGAAGATTGTGTCAAGTTCCAAAGCAATTTTCTTGTGTGTTCCAGTTTAATTTTTTCATATACTTCATTTTTTAATACATTGTTTAGATTAAATTGTATTTGTTTGATAAACCTTGAGATCAAATGCATAAGCTTTGTTTGAATGCTATTAGTTATTTCAATTTTCCTAACCGTCTAAATCAGTTGGTCTTATAGATTTTTTTTTGCAACCCAAATTTGCCTTTTGTGTGTCTTCAAGACCCACAATCACTATGGAGCATCATTCAAGGGATCCATTCCTCTTTGTGGAACTGCCACGGTTCCCCTAGACCAGGGGTGGGCAGATTCAGTCCTGGAGGGCCGCAGTGGCTGCAGGTTTTTTGTTTCAACCCAGAAGCATTGCTCAAGTAACACTTCTGCTTCACTTTAGTGGTCTCGCTTGTTAAGATTTTGAGCCCTTATTGCTTATTTTAGTCTTAAACAGCTGTAGTCTTGGTTTTTAATTGCTCATAATTAGCAATAAGATGCAAATGACAAAAGAAACTAGCATTTCTCCATTAAGCTTGTTTCCGTTTACACCTGTGTGTATTTATCGTGCACTATTGGGTTTAATAAAATACTTGGAAGGAAAGTGAAGAGAAAATAGTGAAGCACTGAGAATAACTCATCTGTTTTAGACTTCAAATCATTTGGGTGATATCCTTAGAAAGGAAAAAAATCTAGGATATGAGAATGACCTGACATGGCAGAGTTAAAGCACAAGCAAGCCATGAAATTAAATAATTGGCAAGAATTGGTTTTTAATTAAGTAAATGGGTTGAAACAAAAACCTGCAACCACTGCGGCCCTCCAGGACTGACTTTGCCCACCCGTGCCCTAGAAAAATCACCGACAACCATGGTCAACCCCTCACAAGGCTTCCTACAAACTGTTCTCACTCAGGAATTTTGTAATTCACGACTCAGCACAACCCAAGTTCAGACATTATGTGATCCAAAAGGGGTTGCAACCTATTGTTTAAAAAACAATTTCTTTCACTCATTTGTGTTTTTGATTTAGAAGACTATGTTGTCTGTGTTGTATCATTGAAGATGTTAATAATATATTTGCTGTTTTTCATTGTTATTCACAGGAATTGACATTTCTTTCTTCATTGCTTTAAATATGACCCGAAATTTGTGATACGTGACATCATTTGGGCAAGGATATAAAGTTGTGCCCCTAAAATTTGCAGATATTAAAAACTCTCTTTGTTCATCCATCCATCCATCCATTATCCAACCCGCTATATCCTAACTACAGGGTCACGGGGGTCTGCTGGAGCCAATCCCAGCCAACACAGGGTGCAAGGCAGGAAACAAACCCTGGGCAGGGCGCCAGCCTACCGCCGGGCACCTCTTTGTTCATCTTAAAAGAAATTTTGACTTTTGAGCTGCTAGTTTAAGAATTTTTTCTTGCCCTTTTGAATTTTGGCTCTTCTTTAAAAGTTTTGAAGCTCTCATAGTGACTTTGTGGGTGACGATCTTTGCCTGCATTTCTACTATGACTTTTTTCCTGATCCCTTCATTTTTCACTGCTGGTTTTTCTGTAGGCAGCATAGGGATGGCATGTCTTTCTTATAAAAGGAAATACAACTATAACTTTCACCTTTAATTTCTGATTTTATAAAGCCAGATTCTGTTCATAACATTTTGCGCAATTTTAAAACTAGATTTACATTTAAACAAATTTAAATCTACATGAATTTAAATTTATTTTTAGTTTTGCATAGTTTGGTGAGCTTCAGAACTGAAGTACTTCTTATGTGTCCTGAGCATCTAGTTATTTAAGGCAGGTGCTTACTTGCGATCATTAAGAGGAAACGAACAAAGAAAGATCTTATGGGCTTGAGCATAATGTCTTTGTTTTCTAGCTCCTGCCTACATCTATCAAAAATGTTTTTTTTTCATTTGTCTATGAAGACTTTTCAGACAGGTTTTCTGAGGTGAGACTCAATTTACAGCTTTTCAGATCAATAGCAGGATTTTAAAGATGATATGACACTGTGCAGGACGCTAGTGTACAGGAGCAGAGTGACAGTGCCATAATAAACCTGTTGCAGTGATTCTTTACACAGACCAGGGCCTTTAATAAATTTCTTGAAAGGATGAATTTTTAACTACTGGTAATATTACTATAATAAAAATATGGTACAGAAAATATTGCATTGGACCTATTATGAATGCTAGACTTTAGCATTTTAAATGTTAAGTAGCATAGGTTATGGTTCAAGTATTTAAAAAAAATAATAAAAAAAAAAATGCCTTTAAATCTGTGCAATAGTAATTTTGGGAATGCCACATGAATTTCTGAGAGATTTTTTTTACATATTTCAGAAAAGCCAAAGTAATTTTAATTCAATTGTGAAGCACTCTTGGGCTAAGACAATAATGGCATGGATATATAAAGAATAGCCCTGTTACACACTAGGTGAAATGTATTATTGGAAAAAAGATTTTCAAGGCAGCAATTTGAGTGAGCTTTAGAGTCGAGGCACACATCCCAAGTGATTTTTTTGTAGCTTTTCTCTAGCTTTTTATTGCAGGGTTTATTTTTAACAAATCTACAAAATACTACTGTCACATAGTCAATGAATACAGTACATTGCCAAAACATGTTTTGTTCTGAACTGGCTGCAGAACTGCTTGTTTTTAACATTCATCTTCTTTCCTGTTGGGTTTACACAATGTGAAACTCATGACACTAATAAGATCTTTTAAATATAATGTATTGGTCGATTCAGAAAAAATATAGGGGAAATGTGTTAAGAACAAAACGTTGAATTTATAATTCTGAAAAAAGTATTGAATACATTTCTTTCCCATACAAGGCTTACATATAATGTTATCCTTGTTTTTTCAGAATCTTAAATGGACTATTGGGGCATTATTTGTAGAAAAACACACGGAAAATAAATAAATAGGAAACTATGTGAATCCACCTGAAAAAGAATCTTTGTGTTTTGGGGGTATTATAAAAATGATGTATTATAATATACAGTATTAACATTTTATTTTATTTGATTTTACTTTTACCTATTGGGGCAGCCACTTTTTTGCTGTAGCCTGAAATTATAAAAAGTGGTAAGTCTGACTGCGGTGGGTGGGCGCCCTGCCCGGGGTTTGTTTCCTGTGTTGGCTGGGATTGGCTCCAGCAGACCCCTGTGACCCTGTAGTTAGGATATAGCGAGTTGGATAATGGATGGATCAATGGGTAAGCTCTGAATAGAGAAAACATTCATTTAGTTTAATTAGGGAAGCAGCATTTTTTCATCATTCTTCTACATTACCTTAGTTGGTACATTTAATAATACAGGAAACCATCAAAAAGTCCAGATGTGTACTAATTTAGAAGAATAATAAGGAAATGGTTAAGCTGTCTTCTTAATAAAAATATTTTGTGTAGAATTGCATCAAAGGTGGCCATATTATTAATGTGATAAATATTTCTGCGAAGCAGTGTTTATCTAATATATAATAAAACTCTGTGTGTCCAGTCTCCCCGAGCAATCTGATTGGTCAGTTTGGCTTTGGTCTGACTGGTCAGTTTGGCAAAGGAGTTAAAATGGAGCATTTCAACGATAAAGTGAATAACGTATTGAACAACTTTGGGTCACTAAATACTTACAAGACACAATCCAAGTTTCCTTCAAAGTCCATTAGTATTTGTAAGATTATGAATAATGCTTTCATGACAGGTAATAGGAGCACATACGGGGGCAAGCAAGGTACCTTGAAATGAGAGAGTCTGAGAAGCAGGCTTTATAGGAATGTGATCAAGCAAAATGACACCTTTTATTGGCTAACTAAAAAGATTACAATATGCAAGCTTTCGAGGCAACTCAGGGATTGCCTCGAAAGCTTGCATATTGTAATCTTTTTAGTTAGCCAATAAAAAGTGTCATTTTGCTTGGCTTTTCTCTACATTCGTAATGGCTAACACGGTACAACACCCTAGTACTATAGGAATGTGATCGAGAGAGGAGGCATAGGGCAGGAGAGGTTGACCAACGTGAGGATACTGAAGAAAGGCGTAGGAGGAATGCTGAGGGTACACATAAGGCAGATGATATCAAATATCAATTTTTTTTTACATTTTTTTTCCTAATACCTTTCTTCAACAGGTAATACAGCTAGTAAACAATAATAATGCGAATGTGAAGGAACCCTAGCAGGCATTATTGAACTTTTCTCATTGAAAATTACAACAGGCCTTTAATGATGACATGTTAACCCTTACAAAGTGAGCATCAGGCCTTGACCTTGTAGAAATCATAATATTTAGGACCTATTTCCTTCTTTGATGGAGCACTATACAAGTCGTTCATTTCTTATTTACTATAAAAGCAAAGTCTTGATAATGGCCCTAGATGGCCTTTCACTTGACCTATCATGTAACACACTAGGCTAACTCCTTTTGATCAGAAAAATTATTTCTAGAAACTGCCATAATAATGTCTATATTCCACTTCTTTTGTGTTTTTCTTTTAATATTTAGGAATGTTTCTTGTGAAATGTTGCACATATAGTTATTTAGAGGAGGATACCATTCCTCATATTAGGATATTTAAAATCTGCTGCAAATTTATTTAAAAATGCAGAAACAAATTCACAGCAAGATTATTAAACAGTCCAAACAGCACCAGTCCATTCACTGTCCCCTCCCTCAGTATAGAAGTAATTATGCAATTTCAGGTTGATCTAAAATAAAATGTTCATTAATGATAGCAATGATGGCCCATTGCACAGCAAGTCTATTTGAATGCTGACTATCAGACAGATCACTAGCATTAGATGTTTCTACATTATTAATAGGAGCAATTCATTACTGAACATCCTTAGCTGGATCATTCAGCTGGGGTAACTAAATGATCTTGCTGTGTAGGTACAGCAGAGTAAAGCACATTAATTTGGTCTCTAAAGGATGCCCGTTGACTAACTTTCCGTTTAATCATTCATTTGAGTATTCAGTTGCCTGAAAAATCTTCTTTCTCTCTCTGTTGAGATTTCTGCCATGTTTAAAAATTGGTGACTTTAAAAATAAATTCTCTGGGCCAGTGCTACAGCATAATGAGAAGGGTCATAACTTTTTAGGACTGCAATCAAAGACACCAAATATGATAAGGTCAGTATCGAAAATGAAGTTGTAAAAGAGCACCATGCTGCTACACGACATTTTCAGAAAACAAGTCAAAGCAAAGACTTATGCCAACACAGAGTTCAGAACACCTTAGCCAGTGACTACTTGAGAAGAGAACGTTGAATGTAATATTAACAAGCTTTTTTCAGTTTGATCAATGGCGTAGAAAATCAAGAGATATAATCTTGAAGTGTGTCCTGCATCTTTCCCCAGTGGGTTATGCTTTTAACACCTTTCATGGGAATTAGCCAGGCACCATCATAATTACATACCTAAACCACCTCTACTGGTTCCTCTTGTGGTTCTAATCTGAGGTTAATCTGTATTTCTGAGCAATTCAAAATGCTTTGGAAAGTAAGCCCAGAAACCCTGTGCAGGAATCTCGTTTGGCTGCTTGTACTCACAATCTCATTCTTTCAGTCAATACACCAAACTGATGACGACAGGTGACAACGGTGATGAAGACTGACCAGTACTTGGACAGCTTAGTCTGTAGATATAGCTCCCAGTTCATCACCATGGTCTAATGCAACATAACTGCTGTTGCTGCACTGGCCTATTGGCTTATCACCAGTACCCTGCTGGTGGGTAAAAAGAACGTCAATTATAAATACAAGATGGGAGACGCTACCCTACACAGAAAGCTACCTCTAGAAAGGATTTAGAGGTTAAGGTTAACACAGTTTTCTCATTCACTAAGCAATCTGAAGGATCAATTAAAAAGGCAAATGTTCGGTTATAGCATAAAAACTGTTAAATATAATTAAAGTCATGTTATGCTAAGACCAGTGGTTCTCAAACTCTGTCCTAGGGCAACCTGTGGCTGCAGGTTTTTATTCCAACCAACTTCTGTTTTTAACTGGACACCTAGCCTAATTAACTCTTTTAGGGCGGATGTCAACTTTTGTTGATGCAACGGGTTGACAATGGATATTGGGGCAGAAGGTGAAAGAAAGTTGTAAATGTTGATAAATCTCACCATTACATTATAGGTAGACCCTCTTTGCTTGGAGGACTGTTAGACTCGTTGATTTGATGTTGAAACCCTGCATCTAGAATGGCATCGACATTGGGTGAGACAGCGAAGAAAATATACAAAGCAACTCTTTGCATATTCTTTCTTTCTTTCTTTCTTTCTTTATTTTTTGCATATTATCACTGAATCGGACTCTGATTTTTAAACTCTGATTTTGATACAAGTGATCTGGAGATCGAAAACAAAAGTCAGGTGCCTTCATCAGCTGATCATAGTGCTGGACACGCTTGTGTAGCTGACGTGCCAATGAAAATGTTTGCCCTGGGAGGACTACACAGACATCGATCTGTGGAAGACAAGCTGGCAACTGGACTTCACCAAATGACTCGGCCTGCTGGTGGGCGCCACGGATTAGCAGCCCCTCGACTACTTCAAGCCATCTTTTTTACCAGAAAGTCCCTTTCAGCTTATGCGTGATGGAACAAACACGTATGTAATAAGTATGTGATTACGCATACTGTAGGGGCTCCTGGAACATAAAACAGAGTGACATTTGTCATAAATTAGTATTTTATGTTGATTAATTCGTGAAACCATTGCTTTGTGTGCTTTTTAGAAAACTGAGTTTTTTGGAAACATATTTAGGACAAAAGGAAGAAAAATTAATTAGCCCTAAAAGAGTTAAGCAAGGCATTATTGTCCAGTTTCTATATTTTGGGGCCAATGTAGAAATGACACTAAGTTTGACTTAGTACTTCTTAAGACGTCTTAGTAAATGGGCCTCTTGGTGCTTTACTGGGACAGTTAAGCTTGGCTGTTGGTACAACCTGTTAGATGAACAACCTTTTAGTCAAATGTAGAACGTATCACATCTTACTTTTAAGAACAAAAATATTGAATTCGTATTATATTTGATTACTTTTGATTGTAGGGTGTCAGGCTTTCTAGTGCAATAATCTATTTTTACATCTTTTGGTGTCTTATGAACCAGGTAATGTTCCAATAACTAATATGAAAAAGGTAGCAGAATATAAAAATGTAACTGAAATGTATTTTAAAACAGTACATAACATGCAATCTTTCTTCAGAGATAAAAAATGTTGCTCTGCTGGCTGGCAAATCTAAACAAATAGTTTGGAAGATTTCCCTTTCTCAGCAAGTGTTACCTGCAGATAAATTGTTGCAACTTGCTCAGTGTGGAGAATACCACAAATCCAGCTCGTGGTTAGCATCTGTACTGATCAGTGTCTGGACAAACACAAAAAAAAATGCTTGAACCATAAAAAAAAAAAAAAAAAGGTGGATACACTGTTTTGGCTTCAGAAGAGTGATTTCAGAAATGCTCGAGGCAATCCACAGTTTCAACAAATACCATCCATTCTTTGTATGTGAAATGGAAAAAAAAGGTAGGGCATTTCCTGGTCATGAAGATAAGCCGATACAATTTCTGAATGAGTCAAAGGTTGTCCATCTGTTTTTACAGGTGTTTTTTATCATTCTTGTTATTTTTTCATCCCCCAGGGAAACATAAAATATTTGCACGCGTCATTGGCATATTTTGACAAATATAAACTCACACTTTCCAGCGGTGCCTTGGCTTCCTCTGATGTGTAATATATATCTGTTCATTTTTATGATAAACTACCTATTATTTCCATGAATTAAAAGTTCTTGTAAAAGTGGAATAAGAATACCTGAATGTCAAGGAGGACCAATGCTTCAGCATCCTCCATCTAACCAAAAAGAACACAGAACAGTCTACACATGACCAATTCATTAAATCCTTCATAGGCTCTTAGTGTCGTTATTGCCACATGTACAGCATATAGTGGAACGTGCTAATTAACATGCAACACATCATCACTCCATGACACAATGATCAGTGAGTATAACCACATTACTTAAAACGTCTGTCTTACTTAGCACCAGTCCAGGGAACAGAGAGGTAGAAGAATTGAAAACTTCTTCAAACATCTCTGCTGTGCAAGAATAATGGTGAAAAGACAACTTTTACTCAGGGATTAATAAAGTGTACCAAGTATGAAAATAGGAGTCAAAACACATATTAGTGAAATGCGAAGAAGGATTAATCTGGGAAAAAACAAAGTATCTAAGCAATCAAAACAGAAAACAAACATTCCTGCTGTTCTATTAGGGCTATCGTTTTTCAGATGTTTTCCTTGTCTGGTCGGTGAGATATATTACACAATTGTCTACATTCGGAGCACATGCATGTTTGCTTCCTCTCATTATACATTCCTCAGATCTTGCTTGGCCTTGTGGCCTCAAACACTGGTGAAATTGCTTAGTTCATCTCCTGTTTGCATGACAGTCCAACAAACTGCCTTTCCATCCCATGCTAAGTTACTTGAGTGCCAAGCGTTAGAAACATTTCCAAAGTCAAGAGTGTCCCTGCAGTGGTTTTTGGCTTCTTACTACCCTAAGCTGTGCTCTAACCTTAAATGAATAGGCCTGAAAGGAAACATCAGGGCTTTCTGCTCTCTCAGTAGAACAACTGAATCTCATCAGTCGCAACTGAGTGGTCACTATTCGAGCTGTATAGTTTAGCCTATGGCTAGATGTTCACAGGAATTAAGGGCGGA
This sequence comes from Polypterus bichir lapradei, assembly GCA_026402145.1. Taxonomy (NCBI): domain Eukaryota; kingdom Metazoa; phylum Chordata; class Cladistia; order Polypteriformes; family Polypteridae; genus Polypterus; species Polypterus bichir. The sequence goes on along the minus strand of JANRMT010062800.1, from coordinate 15,333,500 downwards.
GTGGTGGCTCTGAAGCTAAGGATCTGCGCTGGTATCCAGAAGGTTGCCGGTCTGAATCCCCGTCACTGCCAAAAGAGATCCTACTCTGCTGGGCCCTTGAGCAAGGCCCTTAACCTGCAATTAATTAGGCGCTGTACAATGGCTGACCCTGCGCTCTGACCCCAAGGGGTATGCGAAAACTAACAAATTCCTAATACAAGAAAGTGTATAAGGTGAAATAAAGAACAAAAAAAAATACTATTTCTCTATAATCCTTCATTAATTTGTGACTTCTCTTGTAGAGTATCTACCAAACTATACAGCTTGCCAAATCCTCATGTTTCCTGTCTACTTTGACAAACAAAAATGAATTTCACTTGCTGGTGTGGTTCTCTCTATCTTCTCTTTTTTCCTTTATTGCCAAGGCCCTGGAAGGATATGATTTGCACTACACAGGTAATCCCGGTACTCTGGTGTAGCTGCTTTTGTCAATTTGTCTGTTTAAGAGTTAAATATCTTGGTTGCTTTACGTTTCTATCTTACACTTGCAGGACAAAGGTCAGGGCATACATTCATACATTCATTAAATGGTCAGAAAACTCTATACTGTTTGTAAGCTAATCTAACAGTCCATGCTTCCCGCAGAAAGGTTATGTTCTTAAGTAGCTAACGTGAATTTCCTCTTGGGGACTAATAAAGTATCTATCTATCTATCTATCTATCTATTATATAGTGCCTTTCATTTCTGTCTATCTATCTATCTATCTATTATATAGTGCCTTTCCTATCTATCTATCTATCTATTATATAGTGCCTTTCATATCTATCTATTATATAGTGTCTATCTATCTATCTATCTATCTATCTATCTATCTATCTATCTATCTATTATATAGTGCCTTTCATATCTATCTATCTGTCTATCTATTATATAGTGCCTTTCACTTCTATCTATCTATCTATATCTAATTAACACTCTATTATTACAGAAATAGTGAGAAAGTCCTGTTACATGTTAGCATACAGGGGGTTAAAGATTATACCATTAACTAAGTAACTGTATGAAACTTAAATTCTGTTCCAATTATACAACCTCTTATGTGAATTTAAAATAAATAATAACTTTCCAATCTTCAAGATTGTGTAATATTCATTAGATAGATAGATAGATAGATAGATAGATAGATAGATAGATAGATAGATAGATAGATAGAT
>JANRMT010062800.1:15278067-15327134 GCA_026402145.1 Polypterus bichir lapradei | reverse complement strand
AACACATCACTTAATTAGCCCAGGAGTCCAATTAGAAATGAACAACGAAGGGGAAAAACTGCACAGAGAAAGGGCAAAATATAATGAAATCAACAAAACAGAGTTAAGCATTTAAATCTATAGCAAAAGCAGAAATATTTCTAAATGTCTTATAAATGTACAAATCATGATGCTGTGCTTTTCTAAATGTAGAATAAAAGAAAAATAATCCCAGCTAGTTAAAGGAGATCAGTGCTATCAGGTGCTGTCACTGATTAGGAATGTGGTTTGAACAAAAACCCGCAGTCACAGTGTGCCCCCCACGACCGAGGTTGGGAAACACTGAACTAGCAAACATATAACACATTGATACTTTTAGCATCATGATTAGTGAGTATAATTTTGAAATGTCTGTCTTCCTTATATAATTATTTTAAAAAAGAAACACATAGAAATGAATACCTTCACCTACAGTAGAAACAGCCTTCCAGTAGAGTAGGACTGAAGGGGAAACCCGAGGGAGGCCAGTGTGAGCAGCACCTCTCGTGCTCTTAGGCCGACTCTAGAAAGTTTAAGATAAGGAGGTGTATACAATGTAAAATTTGAAATGGCGCTCACAAATTGACATCATGTATTTTAAGTAAACTTGTCAGATTAAATATGGTGACGCAGTAAAACCCTTGCTCTGGGTAATGCCATTGTCGGGAGTTGCACCCTACATTGTGGGGCTCAGTGGGCCCCATTTCTTTTCATATTTCTGAGAGTTGCTGGATGATATAAGAGCTTTAGCGTGGCCAGTTACACAGATTGGAATTCTGGATGTAATGCAGATATTGAAAAAGTGAAAGAGTATAAATGGCTACTTTCCGCTAAGGCCAGATGAGCTGTGAGAAAGAAATTGGCAGATACTTGAGGGGAACGGAACAGAACAGAATGCACCGTTGACAAAGATGACAAGGAAAGATTCTGTGATATGTGGAAAGCAAAGTACCTACATGTACATCCAAGAGATGAATTGTGTTAGTAAGTCCCAAGCGGGTCCTTATCACTTTATTGAAGTTCTTTTTTTATTATTATTGTGTCTTTTTTTTCCCACGCATATTACGTTGTGTTTGTCAATAAAAACGTGAGAAGATATATTTCTTTTTGCTGTCTTTGGTAGTACCTTTGGAAAGCTCCATATCTGGATACACAATAAGTCTTATTAAGGGATGCAGAGTAGGATAGCTCAGGTTTCCGTATTGCATGCAGAGTTTTATGCACGTACAGTAATAGACACAGGAAAAATGAAAACTTTTATATATTGCGTTGCTCCCCAATGTGTAATTTATCTTGCAAAAGAATTTTAACAGGCAAAAAATGTACCAAGAAACAATTAATGCTATTTCTTATTTCATAGCAATATTGCAAATATAAATATAATACGAACAACATAATTAACAGATGTTTCTTTTTCATGCTTTTCCTTTGACAAATTACACCAATTAAGAGTTAAATTCAGTCTCTGAACGTACATTCCAAACGCACTACTCAAACTGAACTTGCCTGTCATAACATTAAAAACTGCAATTTATTTTCCACATCTTAACTATAGATCTATTGTTTTACCTGGTTTACATAATGGATCTGAAATGTAACCTTGCTGATTACAAGGTGACATTGCCTTGAGCAAAATGTCTAGAGTGGTTTATCATTGCATAGATATATTAAAAACAGTATCAGGTTTTGCAAAGTAAACTTTAAATTTAATGAACTTTACACAAGTAAACAGCATATTAGCCAATGAGAACCTTATTATTAGATTTGGCTTGCTTAGGAAATGGAAGGTGATTCCTGGCTGGTGAAGGGTTCCCATTGAGGGAAATGTTACTTGGAAGGGACTAAAAGTAGAGCAGCTTGAAAAAGAAATCCACACTGGGAATTGGACAGTTACTCTGCAGGCTGTAAGTGGAATACATTTGCCACCAAGGGGTGATCAGTCAAATCCAAAGAAAAAGTTAAATAGAAGAGAACTACAGCGAGAAAGATGTCCTGGCTCACCAGTCCTGACCATTTCCTCTTGATAGCAGCTGGTAGCAGGCAGGCAGGCACCACTGAGACTTAAAAACAGGACTAGTCAATCCAGAAGATGAAATGATATCTGACCTTTTTAAAAACTGATCATGGCTCTTGGTGTAGTGATTGGAAGGGTCTACAGACAGCAATGCAGCCTAGAAGAGCCTAGAGTTGGAAGGTCAATGAGTCAAGAATGAAGGTTCATTGGCAGGAAAGTAAAAAGGTGGCAAACTGGCAAGACGCTTGGGAGAATTCACAGCGGCATTACTTCAAAAATTAAACAGCAGTGCATCAATCGCTTCAGTTTTGTATTGTAAAGAGGGGCACACAAAATATTGACTGGTTTTAAAAATAGAAGAAGTTGACTTTGATTTTTGGTATAATCAGAAATGTTGACTTTTCCTGCAATTCTGGCCCTTTCAATTCCCATAGAATACATCTCTGTGTGCTTGATTATTGTATTTTTTTCTCCTGATCAGTTCCTTTTTATTTGCGTTCACATACAATATGTGAAGTGCTTATTTAGCCAGCCATGTCTGTCTGTCCGTCTGATTGCATGAAAGAACTCGGCATGCTGTGGACAAATATTATGGAAATGTGGCACACTTACTCTTCAAGGTAATTTGTTGAGACAGTTCCATTTTTATTGGGATATCGTGAACAGACTGCACTGTACACAGTTTTAAAAATTCAGAATCTTTTGAGAGACACCTTTCATTGACTAACTAAAAAGATTACAATACGCAAGCTTTCGAGGTAACTCAGGCCCCTTCTTCAGGGCAGTTTGCAATCCAGAAACTGGGACTCCCTGTGTTTATATAGGTACCAGGATGGAGACAGCAATGGAAAACCTTTAATTGAGTGACGGTGCTTATGGGCAACTTCAAGACACAACAAGAGAGAAAGGAATGGGAAGTTAAACTGATGCTAATATTTATCACATTACAAAATGGTTTAATTAGAGACAAGAGTTTCATGATCAGATATGGGGATTGTTTGCATCTCTCTGGCTGTCCCAGACAACTTGACTACAAAGCCACATTGTATGCAAAACTCATCAAAATCTTCAAAAGACTTTGTTGGACAATTATCTTATCAAAAGATCTTGACTACATTCTCCTTCTAAAATTCAGCTAAATGAATCTTAGGCTAGAGAGATCTGTTAATTTAGTACATTGAAGGTGACCCTCTTAAAGGTTTACCACTGTTGTTTCTTGTCCTAGTGTGTACATAAACACAGGGAACTCCAGTTTCTGTATGACATCTCGCCTGAAGAAGGGGCCTGAGTTGCCTCAAAAGCTTACATATTGTAATCATTTTAGTTAGCCAGTAAAAGTTGACATTTTGCTTGACTTCTCATTGCATCCATAATGGCTCACACCCTACTACTACAGAATCTCCTATTGAAAAGCATCAGTGAATTGTGACGGGTGCCCGGGTCCCATGCCCAGCCGGGACGCCCCTGCTGCATATGTTCTGGGGGAGCAACCCCCGGGGCGCTTGGTGGCAGCCTCCCTGGCCGACGGTGATTCCCCAAATCTCCCACAGGGGCTCCATGCGAGATGGAGTCCTCCACAGCCTGGTTGGGAGCTGGGGTGGCCGCTAGGTGGTGCTGCCTGGATTCAACAGCCCGGCTGGATGAGTCTTCAGCACCAACTGGGAGTGCAATTGGGACCATGTGGTCAAGCACCGGGAACACTTCCGGGTGGGCTATAAAAGGGGCCAGCCACAACCACTACATGGCCAGAATCGGGAGGAAGAGGACGAGGTTGCCTGGTTGAAGTGGTGGTGCCAGATGAAGGATTGGTTTGTGTAATACTGTGCTTGAAGTGCTTTGGGACTGTGTATTACCTGTGGGGTTCACGGGGAAGACTTGCCCCACAAGTGAAGAAAAATAAAAGTCTTTGGGATTTTATACGTGCCTCTGTGTGAATCTGTGCCGGGTCGCACGCCTATATAGCGCCTTATTCACAGAATTTAAAAATGTGTCTGTCTTAACATTACTGTTTCAATTTTACCTTTAGAGCAGTTGCCCCAATTTGTATATTTTGAATATTTTCCTCTTTTTCAACTCCAATAGCTACTTATAGCAAAAAGATGCCCGATACAAGTTAAAGAAACACCAGCAGACTGTGGGTGTGGGTTACGAAGTCACTGTCAATGGCTGAATGCATGCACGAGGCTGCAACCCTCTACAGGCAACTATGATGGTCTGGGTTGGCTCCACTCTCTCCAGGAGCATCTTGAACTCAGATCGTCGATAGTCATAACCGAGATAAGAATGAGAACACTCATATAGCAAGGGGTAGGTGTAACAGTGCTCAAGGGATTTTTATTAAAACAATCAAAAGCAAACAGTGTTCAAATAGTGCGGTGCTGCAAAAGTTCAATCAATAAATAAATAATCCTTAAGATCGAGGTTAAAATCTGAAAGGCAGGAAACGTTTCTAAAATCTCACTCCTTGGTGTGTCTTTTTAAAATCAACGTCTCCTCTGCTTACAATGCACGAAGCCCCACAGCAGAGGAAACGCTCAACTGACAGTCACAGCCAACATTCAACTCGAGGTTGGCTATGGCAGCCAACAGGGCGTTGTGCTAAACCTCATTCCTCCAAGGCCTGGGTCCCTGCTGCCATCTGTGTGCCTGGCAGGGCACCGTGCCAAGCCTCCCTTCTTTGATTCCCGCTGCCCTACCCGGACTTACACAGAAGCGAGCTCCAGGTTACTCTAGCTCCCTGAGCCGCTCAGCTGGAGTGGCCTTCTTCAGCCAATGCGCGTCAGCTACATGATGCCTTAGGGACTTTCAGTTGTCCTGGCTCTCTCTCTCACCTTCCTGCCTGCTTATCTCCTTTCTTTAATCTCCATCTCCCTTCGGTTCTTTTTTATCCTTTCTTCCTATTCAACTTTCCCCCTCTGTCCTGTGCAGGCTCCTCTTATTACCTGGCCTTTCTATTGGGGAGCAGGTGTGAAGTGCCGCTGCCTACGAGGCAATAATGAGGCACCTGACTGACTCTCACTAACGTATGTGCCTTCGCAATCAGCCAGGCACCCCAACCCTCCCTGGAGCGAAGCGTGTTCACGCACCTGCCCGTGCCCAATTGGAGCCTCATGGGGAGCAATTATTTATTTAAAAACTCACCCTTCACCATGGACTATTCATCACAGCAAGTCCAGCTCAGTGCATGCACAAACTACGACATGCATCTTCTTCCATCGCATGATTTAAGTCTTAACAGGTAAGGTAACTGATCTTACAAACTGTAAAAGCATAAAATGCAAACAAGAAAAACAAAGTGTTATCTAGATATGATTGAAGTACGCCGTGGTGTGTGAGTCGGTACTATTTACCTTACATTAAAGCAAGCTTGCAGCTCTATTGTCTGCAGATTAGAACAATGCACACATTCACTGTCACTATAATTTCATAGGGTGGTATGGTAGCAGGAATAATCCTGATTTCAGGTTATGCGTAAATAACTGAAAAATTTCAAAACGTCTGCCCATCTGATAAAACACTGCTCTGTTTAGACATCCTTATAACCACATGTATGAAACACCAAGGGGGACCCCCCAAAACTCTGACAGGGAAGCTTGATGAAGATGTTGTGTTCTTTTATTGGTTTCCACTGAAAGAACCGTGTGGAAATATTCATTTGTGAAAATGTTGTTTTTTTCTGCACCCTGAGCCCTTACTGTTGATGATGAGGTAAAGCGGGCATTGAACAAATGAAGGATGGGTTTAACGCATTGGGATATACTGTATGCTACACAAAAGTGTCTTGGCGTAGGACTTTGAAAGTCTGATCACCCTATGTTTTACTATTAGAGTGTGTAAGGGACGGCCGGGATGCCCCAGTAATGGAAGGATGGGGGAAGGTAGTTTATCAAGGACACTGCCTCCCCCAAGACGATAGATGACCGCTTCCCTAGACTGCAGCGGTGCCCCGGATGCCCACAGGGCACTATGGGACTCGGAGTTTGGCAGCACAGCCCTGATGGGTACCGTGGGTGCCACCAGAGGACGCTGCGGGAAGTTGGTGGGAAAGCAAATTCTCACCTAACCCGGAAGTACTAATGGGCTATGACAACGGAAGCCCCGAAGTACTTCCGGGCTGATTGAAAACCTGAATTCTAAAGCTGACCCGGAAGTGCTGGCAAGTCACATGGGAGGAAGAACAGAAGCACTTCCGGGTCCAGGACTATATAAAGGACTGGTGGAGACCTAGCAAGAGAGCCAGAGTTGGGAGAAGTGTGATGGAGCTTGCTGGGAGGTGTAGTGGAGAAACGTATTGTGTTTATTTATTATTGTATTGCCTGTTTGCTGTGGCTAGGGTGGTTTGGAGGCACTGCAGAGGGAAAAAAGAATAAAAAGAATACTTCTTGGTGCTTTTACCCTGTGTTGGAGTCTAACGAGGCAACAGCGACCCCTGGTGTTCACAAGTGCCACATTCACGTGATATCCAAAATGGTCACTCTCTGTAGTAAAGTTAGCCTTTCACTTCTGTTAATAACGGTAGCCTTTCACATTTTTCATAATTGAATAGCTTTGCAAGTCATGAAAATGACTATGGCTGGTACGTTCAAGAAAAGAAGCAATTAATTGAAAAAGTCTTTTTTGTAATTTAGGTTATGTTAATTTGTAATTGCAAATTATCAGGATGTGTGAATATGGGGTGTACGTGTTTATGTGTGTGTGAGTGAGAGTGGTCTTCGTGATGGACTACAGTCCTGACGAGGCCTGTTTTTAGCCTGTTGCCCAATCCTAGTAAGATATTGAGACGGTTCTAGAACCTGCCTACTGAACTCAGTCCATGGAGGACCACAGTGCTTAGATAGCCCTCGAAAGCACCTGAATGTTATGCCATGCATACATTTTTTAACTTATTTCTATCTCTGACTCTGGTGCTTGTGTTTTACAGCGAAATCTGTGCCTTTATGCATGCCACCTTGTTGTCTTGAATTTCAGTAAACAAATCTAAATGCCTTTTTGCGTGTTTAGGATTTTGTATTAAAGTTTGGAGAGGCCTCCTGAAAGCACTCCTCTAACGGGAACATAATAATTGGAGAAATATTTAACTGCACTTGTCAATCTAAATGTATGTTATTTCAGCTGGTCTACAAATGTTGGTTATTTAGTTTTGTATTCTAACACTTCATTACAATATGCTGTATTCTTATTTACTTTTCATGTATCTCCATAAACAGTGGTTTTAGCTGTTCTGCTTCATCATTTCTGTTCTTCCTGTCTACCTGTTTGATCATTTCTTTTTTTTTACCCAAGAACCACAATTATAAAAAATACTTGGGATAGACATTGACATTTTTTGTTTGTTTGTTTTAAAATGGTTTTGACAAGACGTGCCAAGCAGATCTGATTATACCGGCAGATAGTGGGAGTCTGACAACCTAAACTAAATTTCATGATTTTCTCACACTTGTATTTTGCTGGGACTTGTTTCAAATGTAACAGGCCTTCTAGGCTGCTGACAGCTACTTTCAAGATGAGACTCTCATTATTTTTTGCAGCATGTCCCCTACACTTTCTTTTTAGCATTATGCATAAAGCAAGTTTATATGTAGTACAATTGACAGTATTTGTTTGATGATATAGGTGAAAAAATAAGCAGTTTCTTCAAAGCTGGGAAATAATATGGGAGAAAAATGACAAGAACTGCATATTTTACTGCAATTATTAGTTGTTGTGATCTTTCAAGGAATCTTCTTAATGTGCGCATTTTTATTATCCTCATCTGCAGCAGCAGGTTGGTCAGAGGAGTTCAGAATGGTACAGGCTAGTGTCATTTTGTTTGAAAGAAAATGATGCTTTGTTAAACCAGTTACCAACTTTCTCCTTTCATTTCAACCGGCTGTTGTTAAATATACTGTATTTAAAGTTTACAGCTGAATCATATAGAATCATTCTTCGTTGCATAAGCTATAATCGAAATTCCAGGGCTGCCTATTATAATTCAGTCAATGTTTAACCACTCTTGATGAGAACAAGCATTCTCATTAGTCATTGAAACACTGATAATGAACCACCTAGGCCTACTAGTAGGCTCAGCAGGTACCAACTGATTAATTTCTATGGGACTGATAAGCACAATAATTTCCATGCAATAGACTGATAACAAGAAAATCGGCTGGTAAGGCAGCTGGTAGTGGAAGTGTCAGCCATCTGGTCATTTTGAAATGAATGTCACTTAAAAATCCTAATTCCAGCACTATTCAAAACGTATGCAAATTCTTATCCTTCTTTTAAAAGGGCATTATAATAGTGCTATACTTAATGATCAACCAAAATTTGTAAATGTGACCCTGTGAAAAGCTGCAAGATACTGGTTTATTTATTTAGATTTTTTTTTTTTTTGATAAGATGCCTGCCACTATTTTAAATAACAGAGTAACTATATGCCAGTGGATCACAGAGAGAGACTTCATTGTTTAAAGCTTACAAGAAAAACCTGGCGTGTGTTGAGGGATCAAGGAGATGAGGCATTGTGAAAGATGGACAAACATCAGGCTTTGTCTTAAACTCTGTAAAAACACTTAATGAGACTTGAAAGCATTCAAGAAGCATACGGTAATGAAAGCATGTACAGGAGTGTATAAGAGGCCCAAGTACTACGAAAGTAGGCAGTGGACTTGCTGATGAAGCAGTCCTGATTCTGTGAAGCTTTTGTGTCCTACACTAGCACTTAAAAACTCTTCACAGTGACACACTTCAAGGGGCTCTTTTAAATGATGTTCAGCAATTTTTCCTAACAAATATATCATGTTGTGTGGCAGCACGGTGGCACAGTGGGTAACAGCAACAACATTTATTTATATACAGTAGCACATTTTCATACAAAAAGCGTAGCTCAAAGTGCTTTACATGATGAAGAAAAGAGAAATAAAAAGACAAAGTCAGAATTAAAATAAGACAACACTAATTAACATAGAATAAGAGTAAGGTCCGATGGCCAGGAAGGAGAGGAAAAACAACAACAACAAAAAAAAAAACTCCAGACGGCTGGAGAAAAAATAAAATCTGCAGGGGTCCTGAGGCCACGAGACCACCCAGTCCCCACTAGGCATTCTACCTAACATACAGTCATGGCCAAAATTATCGGCACCCCTGGAATTTTCCCAGAAAATGCACCATTTCTCTCAGAAAATTGTTGCAATTCCAAATGTTTTGGCATACACGTGTTTATTTCCTTTATGTGCATTGGAACAACACAAAAAAACAGAAAAAAAAAGGAAATTCTGACATCGTGTCACACAGAAATGCAAAAATGGGCCGGACAAAATTTTTCAAAATTGTGGGTAAATCGTTTTATTTCAAGCATATGATGCTCGTTTGAGCTCACCTGTGGCAAGAAACAGGTGCTGGCAATATAGCAGTCACATCTGAAGCCAGTTAAAAATGGAGAAAAGTTGACTCAACCTTTGTGTTGTGTGTCTGAGTGTGCCACACTAAGCATGGAGAACAGAAAGAAGAGCAGAGAATTGTCTGAGGACTTCAGAACAAAAATTGTGGAAAAATATCATCCGTCTCAAAGCTACAAGTCCATCCCTAGAGATCTTCATGCTCCTTTGTCCACTGTGCACAACATAATCAAGAAGTTCACAAGACATGGCAGTGTAGCTAATCTCCATGGACGTGGACGGAAGAGAAAAATTGATAAAAGACTGCAACGAAGGATAGTCCGAATGGTGGATAAACAGCCCAATCAACTTCAAAACATATTCAAGCTGTTCTGCAGACTCAGGGTGCAACAGTGTCAGCTTGAACTATCCGTTGTGGAAAGTCCAAATGAAGAAGAAAAAAACACTGCACAAAAACAGATAAAGCAACTGATTCAAAGTCTTTTCGGGAACAATGAACATTTTACTGTTGTAAAGATGGCAGTTTTATAGACAGAGGGATTATGGGACAGGAAATGGTTGGCAGGTTGAGACAGGAACCGGAAGTGAGGTGATCTTGTGGAGCCGGAAGTGATGTCGTCATTTTTGACAGGAAGTGGCGTCGTTGCGGCCATTTTGAATCCGGAAGTGGAGGCAATTACTTTTCCTCTGATTTTCTGATAATGAAAAGAGATTTAGGTAAGTACTACGTGACAACCCTCTATCTCACGATATTTCACTCACCTTTAGGCTCTTTGACTGCCTTCTAATCACACGTGTGTGACACCGTCAACATCTGAATGAAATGAAACACTATGGCAGGAGAGCCAGGAGGACCCCACTGCTGACACAGAAACATAAAAAAGCCAGAATGGAGTTTGCCAAAATGTACTTGAGGAAGCCAAAATCCTTCTGGGCGAACGTCTTGTGGACAGATGAGACCAAGGTAGAGCTTTTTGGTAAAGCTCATCATTCTACTGTTTACAGAAAATGGAATGAGGCCTACGAAGAAAAGAACAACACAGTACCTACAGTCAAACATGGTGGAGGTTTGGAGATGTTTTGGGGATGTTTTGCTGCCTCTGGCACTGGATGCCTTGACTGTGTGCGAGACATCATGAAATCTGAAGACTACCAAAAGATATTAGGGCGCAATGTAGGGCCCAGTGTCAGAAAGCTGGGTCTGCGTCAGAGGTCATGGGTGTTCCAGCAGGGCAATGACCCCAAACATACCTCTAAAAGCACCCAGAAATGGTTGAAGACAAAGCACTGGAGAGTTCTGAAGTGGCCAGCAATGTGTCCAGATCTAAATCCGATTGAACACTCAAAATTGCCTTTGGGAGAAGGCGCCCTTCAAATCTGAGAGATCTTGAGCAGTTTGCAAAAGAAGAGTAGTCGGAAATTCCAGTTGAGAGGCGTAACAAGCTTGTTGATGGTTATAGGAAGCGCTTGATTTCAGTGATTTTTTCCAAAACGACATGCAACCAAATATTAAGTTGAGGGTGCCAATAATTTTGTCCAGCCTGGTTTTTGAGTTTTGTGTGAAATGATGTCAGATTTGGCTTTTTTTTTCTCCGTTTTTTTGTGTTGTTCCAATGCACATAAAGGAAATAAACACGTTTATACCAAAACATTTGTAATTGCAACAATTTTCTGGGAGAAATTATGCATTTTCTGGGAAAATTCCAGGGTGCCGATAATTTCGGCCATGACTATAAATGAAACGGTCTTCTTTGTATTTACGGTTCTCATGGAAGGACTTGATGATGATGGTCATGTAGACTTCTGGTTTTTAATTGATTAATGTAGGACATCACAGTGCTTTGATTAGGTGGTGGTGTCACAGGTCACCACCACAGAAAACCGGGAAAAGAAACAGAAGAGAGAGTAGGGGTCAGTACGGATTTTAGAGCCACCACGAACAGTTATGATAATTAATTGAATATACAGAGCGTCAGGATTAAACTAAAATGAAGTTATGAGAAGGCCATGTTAAAGTAAAGGGTAGCGCTGCTGCCTCGCAGTTAGGACACTCAGGTTCGCTTCCCGGGTGCTCCCTGCGTGGAGTTTACATGTTCTCCCTGTGTCTGCGTGGGTTTCCTCCCACAGTCCAAAGACATGCAGGTTAGGTGCATTGGCGATTCTGAATTGTGACTAGTGTGTGTGCCCTGCGGTGGGCTGGCACCCTGCCCAGGGTTTGTTTCCTGCCTTGCACCTTGTGTTGGCTGGGATTGGCTCCAGCAGACCCCCGTGACCCTGTAGTTAAGATATAGAGGGTTGGATAATGGATGGATGGATGGATATCATATTGTCATTTGGTAAAAAATAAACCTAGATTTGTCTGCCTTCATCCATACAGAATTTGCAAAGTTTTTCTTTATTAATTTTTATTACCATATATATTTGCGGATAAGATCTCCCATGGATATGTCGGGACTTGATTTTATGGTATAATTTCTGGTATTTGATAATGTCGGTCGTATAAGTTGAATGCGGAAAACTCATGCTATTGGTACAAGAGATTCTGATATGCTAACGCCCACCCACCTGAGAGAGTAACCATGGAGCACACTTCCTTTTTTTTCTATTTGGGTATGCACTGTATCAGCATGTGCTCCTAACCCCTCTCTCTCTCTCGTGCCTATGTAACCACATGGTAATACCTGAACTATTCTGAAGCGACGTTTGCACTGATTTGTGTTTTTTGTATCTCACACCCTCATACACCTTTATTGTAAGAGCATCCCTTATCTACGATGGAGCGTTCAATCAGAAGAAAACATGAAGCTGGTTTTAAATTAAACATCGTTGAAGAAGCGAAAGAAATTGGTAACTGTGCTGCTGCAACAAAATTCGATGTGTCGTTGAAACTGGTGCGAGATCGGAGGAGGCAAGAAGATGTAAAAAAAAAAAAAATGTAAGTGTCGCATTTTTGAACAGGCGTATAAGACGGGGTCTGATTTTATGATTGTTTTTTCGGGTTTCAAGACCCGACTTATACGTGAGCATATACGGTACTTTGGGTTTTTTTTTTTGTGGGGGAGGGGCAACCTAAATTAATAAAAATAACATGAAATACACAATATAGTATAATCTGTTTTTCGTTTTTGCATTTCCTAGTATTTAGCAGCCCCCTTTCCCATAGTCACTGCCTCCCTCTTCTTAAAAGTAATACATATAAGTCTCAGAGAATCGATTGTTGCTCTGAAAAGTTGGATTTTATCCATGAAAAGCTGCCAAATGATATCAAGTAACTGGGTCCTCTCCCGTTTAGTATTTTTTCCAAATTCAGGTAATAAAACCTGTCCATCAGCCAGTATTAAAATGAATTCAAAAATGGATTCTGTCACGCAGAAAGAAATTAGGAGGCAAGCTAATTATGTAATACGTGCTCTGTATCAGTTTGAATATTAAAGAAAAAATTATTCCATCTAGTACAACTCAGACGACGGCAATGAAAGACAAATGTAAGAAAGAAGAACAAGAGCAGAGACTGTACAGGGTGCAATGGTGGGGACTGTGTGCGAAGGACAGCAAAGCAGTCAGCACCTAAACGCATTATAGCAATTCTGACAAGAACAGGCCATTCTGCCAAATATACAATCAATACTTACATGTCAAACTTTTGAAAAATAAAATTAGTCAAGATTTTAAAGTTCTCAAAGTATCTGTCACACTACTTACTCTAAGTATCTTTTGTTCTCCAAGAGTAACAAACATTAGTGCCTGTATCCTAACTGAAGAATTAATTTTAAAGAAACAACTGGAAAAATAGAGAGACAATTAGGGTAACCTCTCCAAACTTTATTAATTTGATGGGCTTTGGCAAATATGTTTCTATGGAAGTCACTGCCATATGACTGGAAATAGGAGAAAAGGTAAATTCCTGTAGCATACGGTATTGATTCCAGGAGGCGGCTTACAGCAATGACTAGGTAGGCTGTGACCACAATCAGAACTGAAAAATGTAACACTTGGAGTAATATATCCATCCATCCTCTTCCGCTTATCCGAGATTGGGTCATGGGGGCAGCAGCTTGAGCAGAGATGCCCAGACTTCCCTCTCCCCGGCCACTTCTTCTGGCTCTTCTGGGGGAATCCCGAGGTGTTCCCAGGCCTAGACATAGTCCCTCCAGCGTGTCCTGGGTCTTCCCTGGGGCCTCCTCCCGGTTAGACGTGCCCAGAGCACCTCACCAGGGAGGCGTCCAGGAGGCATCCTGATCAGATGCCTGAGCCACCTCATCTGACTCCTCTCGATGTGGAGGAGCAGTGGCTCTACTCTGAACTTCTCACCCTATCTTTAATGGAAAGCCCAGACACACTGTGGAGGAAACTCATTTCAGCCACTTGTATTCACAATCTTGTGCTTTCGGTCACTACTCACAGCTCATGACCATAGGTGAGGATAAGAACGTAGATCGACTGGTAAATTGAGAGCTTTGCCTTACGGCTCAGTGGAGTAATATATTCCCATACTAATGCAGGGTGTAATCCTAAATAAACCTTCTGACAACTTCAGTTCAATGTTTGAATACCCTTCCAGCATTCTAATTCCTTTCACGATTTTGAATGCATTGATCAAGCCACCTCTTAATCTGAATTTGTTCAAACTACGATACTCCAATGACTTTTAGTAACTTAGACACTAGAGCAGGGGTCTCCAGCTCTTAATTAGTGTCCAGCTTTTGCTGCTAGTCTTCTGAATTGCTTCATTTTTTCCTTAAACCCAAACAGAAATGGGAAGTGAAGTCAGCCAATAGAATACCAACTAAGTCAGGGCCTTAAACGCAAGCCAATTTGATGCCAAACTAGTTTCTTAATTACAAGCCGATTCTTGTTGTTCATTAAACCTATTCGTTAATTGTATGGCTGTTGATCCCATTCTGTCACAACAGACATTTCTAAAACTGCTGAGCTTTTGTGGACCCGAGTAGATCAACATTTCTCCAGTTCAGAAAGACTGACGAGGAACTTCTGTCCACAGTTCAGTGACATCCTAAATGAAGACAACGTCTATAACAACATGGTGCTTTTTGTTAATTTTCACGTTATTTATACTTTCATTGTATGTATTGTTTATTGCCTTTTATATTCTTCTTCTAATACACAGTCTTGGATTTTAGCAACTAAATATTTAACTACATATTGTACTGTGTATATAATTGCATGGGACAAATAAAAAATAAATTGAATTCAGTTTCTTTATTTTTAGATATCGTATGGGGGATACAGGTTGCTGGTTATGTATTATGTGTCATTATTGTGTGACTGCTAATTAAGGAAAAAGAAGGGGTCAGATTTTTAAATAACAAGTTAATTAAAATTAACAAAAAAGAATTCATTAGCAGCTAAGACAAGTCTTTAATTAAGGAAAGGGTTACAATGAAAACCTGTAGCCCTCCAAAGTCAGAGTTGGAGACCCCCTGCTCTTCAGTCAAGACCAGGTCTGACCACTCTTGTCCAGACTTTCTCTAGCACTGTTATTAT
This sequence comes from Polypterus bichir lapradei, assembly GCA_026402145.1. Taxonomy (NCBI): domain Eukaryota; kingdom Metazoa; phylum Chordata; class Cladistia; order Polypteriformes; family Polypteridae; genus Polypterus; species Polypterus bichir. The sequence continues at coordinate 15,312,221 of JANRMT010062800.1, read as the reverse complement.
CATTTCTGTAATCCTGAGAACATTAAGGCTTACAGTCACAATATTCCTAATGAAGCCTTACAACTGCACTATGTACAGGTATTCTAATCATTACCTCACTTTATTCATTTGTTGGTCTTTCCTGTTTATTTTCTCATTCTTTTTTCTTAAATTTGTAATGTTCAGTTTTGGTTTAACTTGGGTTAATTTGTTTAATTTTTGTGCATTGTGTTAATCAAATTATGTAATTAAGCTTTCAAATGAATCACCTGACTAGGCAAGTACCCTCGGGCTACAGCACAGGAAGGTAATTCAAAATGTTGCTTACCACTCTTCATATGGAGTGGCCTTAGTAAGCTTTAAGATTAGTGTGTCCTTGTACCCCTTTTTTGATCCATCTTCTTAGCCATTAAACCAAGGCACAACAACGTCTCTGCCACCCAAGATGCCTCAGGGACTTTTGGCTGCCCTCCCACATATTAAAGATCACCTACATGTCCACCATTTAAAATATCCTGACAGGACGTATCACTGCCTGGTTTGCAAACAGCACACAGCAGGACCACAAGGCTCTGCAGAGAGTTGTGTGGTATGCTGAACACATCGCTGTGTGTGCACTATGTGACCTCCAGGACATTTATATTGATTGATACCTGACAATGGTAAGGAAAATTATTAATGATACCAGCCATCCCAACAATGTCCTTTCCTCTCTGCTGCATTCAGCAGAGAGAAACACAACCATAGAAACATAAAAACGCAGCCTGAAGACCAGTTAAGAAAGACTGAGGAGGAGCTTCTGTCCACAGTCCATTCACATCTTAAATGAAGACAACGTCTATAACAGTATGAAGCTTTTTGTTAATTCTCATGTTATTCACACTGTCATTGTACATATTGCTTATTGCCATTTATATTCTTCTTCTAATACACAGTCTTGGACATTAGCAACTGAGCATTTCACTATATATTGAGCTGTGGGTATAATTGCATGTGACAAATAAAATATAACTGGGATTCAGTTTTTACTCTTCCAGATCTTGAGTTTTTGGCTTCTAGTTTTTCAAGTCCAATAAAACTCTTTACAAATGAATGTATCACAAAAGAAGACATAACAAACATGCTCAAAAGACCAAAAAGGATATGTCAACACAGCATTATGAAGGCAAACAAGTCCAAAAACACAAATATAAAGGAAAATTCAATAACTGAGCAAGAGAATCCAGAAACCAGAGAAATCAAGATATTTTTTATAGTAACTTCTAACAACACTCAATGAACCACAGAAGGATCCACTCTCAGCTTCAGATTGTATATGCCGAGAGACAGCCTTCAGCAGCAACATCAGGGTGGTCCTGCCTCTTTGGGTTTCACCCACAAAATACACCAGATACACAAGAGAATAATAAAAATACACAGAAACAGAATACTTACAAATGAAAGGATTAAAGAAAACAGACAGAAAAAAACATGATCTTATATAAATGGAAACAAAAAGAAACAACTTAAGATGGGAGCTTATTAAACAAAAATGTAGAATCTGCAAAAAATAAACTTAAGCCAGTGCAATATTCCTGGCTGAATAATAACACCACCAAGCCAGAGCAAAGGCTTATATTTCTCAAAATAATGACAAAAAAGGGAGTAGGGAGCCATTAAAACCCCTGGCCCAAAAACAAAATGGAATTTCTTAATAAAGTTTAAATCAAATGATATTCAAAAATATAACCTGGGATAAAAACTGAAAAAAGGAAAATACAAAAGGATATTACAAAGAGACAATTCCAAAAGAACAAAACCCAAAAACAACATGAAAAAAATAAAATAAAAACAAAAGTCCATAAACTAAACAAACAAAAAAGACATCATAATGTCTGCAAATCAAAATCCAAAAAGGATACGACCTAAAAGCAAAGGTAGAACTAATTCTGTCCCATTCTGATGGTCCCTTAAATAAGGCTGAGCTACGGTGACAGAAGAGCTCAACATATAAAAGATAAGAAACAGACACATGTATAACCAACATTATACAGAGAAAAGGAAATGTGGGTAATAGTATTCAGTAAAAAAAATCATTGGATGTAAACAGAAAACATATTTAATAATAGAATTTACAAAACACATATTTTTATTTTTTTTAACTTTGGTTTATATTGAATTTTTGTTGCACTTTTGAATTATGATCTGTTGTGTATTGCATTATTAGTTTTACATTTTTCCTTTTTTTATTCTTTTTGTTCCACGCTAATAGAAATACTGCTCCTTTTACAAATTGATTATCAGTTTTGTATTTTCGTTTCATATTTAAACCTTTTCATTTTTCTGTATATGGTTTTTGCTTTTGAGGCTGTTTGGTTTGAATGAATTTATCTTAATTAAATAAATTACTCTATTTGAGTTCTTTGAAATAATTTATGTTAATTAAATAAATTACTCTCATTAAGATCTTTGTGTGGTCATTTTCCTTGGTAGTATCCCTGTCCTTTTACATTGTGTGTGCCACAATCATAACAGCTATCTCAACAATTTATTACAAATCGGAGATTTGTTGCATACAGTTTGATGAAACTGATGCTGAAATTTGTTTCACATGCACTCTCGTAACTGCAAAACGTGAAACTTACTTAAAAGTCTTTTTGGATTTTTTTTTATTTGCAGGGGTGAAAAATAAGGAATATTGCTCTGTAAACTCTCGTTAGCGGTGTAATGCAGCTGATCCACAGCACACAAGTAAAATGTCTCATTTGCATCAATACAGAAGACTTCAATGAATTATTTAAAATATGATATGCTGCATGTCTTCTGCACAATGACCGACTAAAAACTGTGACAAAGATGAAAATGAAGCTGTGTTTCAACATTGTATTTTTGTAAAAGAAAGGAGAAGAGAGAAGCAGAAATAACACAATGTCTAATTAGCTGAGTGAAAAAGGAGTTTTTTAGGCAAGTTCAAGACCTTAGAGAGCTGTAGGCATGAAGGAGAAAGTCCACAAGTTAAATGATGAATATTTCAGCAGTCGAGGAAGCTACCTGCATTGATAATGCACCTTCAATAAAGCGCTGATCTATATGCTCTATCAATGCATGTTTAGAGGGGACAACGTGGGGGTGTCTCTGTCACTGTTAGGCTTATATGAAACATTAAACTGCAATCAATAAAGGCTAAAGAAATTAACAGAATATCAATAACTGAAAAAATAACTTACTTCTATTAAATTGTTTCTCTTTTTGTAAAACCTTGACTTCAAACTGAAGTCCTTTGTGAATCTATATTGATTAGATTCAGATTAAAACAAAATTAATTTTTTGCAGTGTCACAGAACAAAAGAAAAAATATTCTGTACAGCTTGGTTCTCTTTAATATATTCACGGCCATTAAGAACATGCTGTATCAAACTCATGCAGCAGTCCAAAAGTAATGGATTTACACATTTCCTTTAATAAAGATTCTTAAAACATACTTTTTCAATGTTGATTTTAATCTAAAGAAATAATTTTTTTCTCTAAAGAAAGACATAAATTCTACTATTTTAACTTATTTATGAAATACTTTGTTTCTTTATTTCCAAACCTGAAATGCCTGTTCCTGTAGACAACACAGTACGCTTTGGCCTCAGATTAGTAATTGTTTACCACACAGAATTATTTTGCTGTTAAAATAATGCCATGGTTAAAATTTCAAGGAGCGAGGAAGTTTGTGCTGCACTTCTACCATACAGTCCAGATTCTCGGTCCAAGGCCCATTCTGAATACCATCTGTATCTGGAGTTTCCACCATCTCCCTTGTGCTCCCCTGAGATTTCTTTGGGTATTTTAGTTTCCCACCTCACCCTAAAATTTGGCAGGTTCAGTTGATTGGCAGCTCTCAATTGACCTACTGTACTGTGCAGTGTGAAAGTCGGAATCACTTTGAAGGAATTATGCCCGGGTTCTTGATTATGCTACACATCACATCACTCTTCATAACCGACTCCCTGGTGCCCCATCTAGACACGGCATCAAAGCAAAACGTGGGCGGCAAGTTCCCTGCGATGCTAAAAGCGTGTCGAAGCAATAAGGGAGGGAGGGGGTGCCCCCCCGTGAACTCCCGAATGTGCCTCACTTCGCACCACATCACGCATCTTTGCATGCAACATATTTTGCAGTGGGAATGCAACACACAAAAACAGCCAGAGAAATCGAGTGGCCCAGGGCATCCATCATACAAGAACCCATTAGCTGCTGAAAAGAAAGTTCTTGTGGTGGGAAGGAGCCTATTGTGAATTCATAGATAGAATTATAAAAATAATAAATACTAAGAAAAGAAAAAGCAAAACATACCAAAAATGTAAAAACAATTCTTAAGTGTACAAAACCCTTATAAGTAAAATGAGAAGAATCTCGACATTTACATGACAGTCACTTATTTTTTCACTTAATTTGTGTTTACTCCTTTTGTTTTTAGTTGATAATGTGCTTAAAATATTTTACAAAATGATTAATTGATAAAGGTTTTTGTCCTGCTTGAAAGAAATGGGTAAATGATAGAGTGTCACAGGAAAGCGTACCTTCTTGATAAGATATGCAGTTTAGATGTTGCTTTACTGTGATAAATGATATCCTCTCGCTGTCATGAAAGCACACAGTGAAGCTAATGGATTCAGTGTATACCGATTCTCTTATAAATTTTAACTTTGCCGTTGTACTTGTCCATTTACTCCTGCAACAAGAAAGTGTTCTATTCTTATCTTAACATTCACAATAACCCAAGGGGCTTGAAAGAATCTGTGCACTGACTCAACAATCATAAAGTTAACTTCTCCCCTAGCAGTAAAACCCTACTCCTTCTCCCAGCATACATTTCAGCACAGGACAAACATTGTTTTAGAATTAAGAATCAAGTGCTGTGGCGTGTGGAGAGGCCAAAATGGATTTAAGAATGATTTGTCCCTGCTACAGCAGACTGTGACATACAACAGGACTGTGGCTTCACAGTAATTCAGATATTAAAAGTTGGGAGAATTTGGTGGTTAAGAGATTATTTCATAGGACTAGGAAGGGGTGCTGATAAAAATAAAGAGAAGGCGCCTGGACAGTCATCCCTGTTGCCCTAGGATCTGGATCCATAACATCACTACATTTGAATGTATTATTAGTGGTTATATAATGAAAGGTCCACTTATATATTAAATATGAAATCAGTGAGAGGACAATAGAGCAATACCTCTCAGAAAGTAATCTTTATCAAAATGCTAATGAGTACATCTGTTTTTAATTTGAACTTTGTACTCAATTTTCATACAGTCGTCTTTAATACAACTTTGAGCTTGGCTTTTGGCAACCAAAAGAATTATGACCCAAACATATAAAAATGTACAGTATGCCTAATGAAAATAAAAAAAAAAAAAAAACTAAAATTAAAAAGCATCCTAAACTTAGCTCATGTATATTTGATTTGAAACAAATGTTGATGTGTAGTAACAAACATATAAAAAACATTAGTAAATATACATACTTTAATTACAGATATATTTATATTGTTTTTTGCTTGATATATGATATTTCTTCAATTAGGTGGCATACCAACTATGCCATGATTTTTGGATTGGGTGTTCTTCTGCTTGGTTTGTTATATAAAATCTTTATTGCATTATTAAATTGCCAATTAATATTTTAGCAGCTGCCACCAGACTACAAACATCAGAAAATCCAACATCCTAAAATTCACATAATTCAAACAAGGATTGTGCAGGACTGGAGCTGAGAGTATGAGGAGCAATGTAAGATTTACCCACCTGAAATGGGAAAGCAATTCATCATAAGAGTGCACCTATGCACATACCGAGTTAAACTACAGGCCGATCTGCTGCATCTGTCCCTGGGATGTAGGAAGGAAGCCAAAGTAACTTGGAAATAAAAAAAAAACACAACTCCAGGAAGAATCTGAAAACCTGGTGGGATGAAAGGGAGTGTGTTTGTGAACTGTCAGAAGTTTCACAGCCACCCTATGTGTGTGTGTGTGTGTGTGTGAGATAAGCAGAGAGAGACAGAAGATCAAACACTTAAACAGCAGCACTTTAGAGGTGTGCTCCTCTGCTCAAACCATTTAGCCTGGGTGCACAGTCAGTCCCAGGAAGGATTATGGATTAGATAAACTCACAGACTTGGGGAAAGTGAGTGCAGATGGTGTTGCCTCTGACCCGAAGTGAGCAATGTGAGGTGGGGCCGGTAGCATGAATGTACAAGGAGTGGCCATGGCAGAGAAATGATCATTGGAGATACCCAGAAGGAGCTGTGGAAGATTGGAAAGGAGACAGTGGTTTTGGAGGGCAGCTGAGGAAGGTGAGGGACAATGTTTTAGGCAAACAGAAGTAACGATGATAAAATGTCAGTCGGATAATGCCATAGCAAAATCAGCATATAAAATACTAGCTACATGTGGTCTTTGGGACAAAAAACAACCCAAACCCATAGCAGTTTTACTATATTCGTGAATTTGGAGAGGCATCAGCTAAAACTTAAGAATTACCCTGGGCAGAGGAGGTGGACCCACCTGTGCTTGCTGCCCCACTGGCTTTCGTAAGAAGACACTGACAATACCATATCTTAGGTGTATCTCTGGCATATGAGTCCTATTAATGTTTGTCTTGAGAAAATACCTCCAGATAGACACTGTTTTTAGTGAAAACTTCAATCCTTGCCCTCCCTTGCTGAGATGTTTCACTCGCACATTGTTGAGCTGCGCTGTTTGTTTCCTTTTGATGTTGTGTATCTTCGTCTCTGTCATTAGCACAATGTTGTTGTTGCGTGGCAGCGTTTCCTGCATTCAGGTCTTTTGTAGTGAGATGTGAGATGCATGCAAGCGCGGAAAAAATTTAAAAGTTGTTGTGGTTCCGTGTGAGCAGAGCAGTCTGCTCTATACACACACACGTCTTTCAATTATATATGTCTAATTATTATTTGACAGATGCTTTTTATCCAAATCAACTGATAACATTTGGAATACAATTGGTTACATTTCTTTTGTTTTTCCAATTGGAGCACAACCAGGTGAAGTGAACGTTTGGTCTTATAGTACCACAAATGATAGTATGAAAAGATATCTCAAATACTCAGGCAGAAACCCAAATGTATATTCATCAGTTTCCAATTTTTGCTCATTTGGCAAACTGCTAAATTGTTTTGTACATAAGTAACTGACATGATACATTATAATGATGATGACTATTCCAAAATAGCGAGAAGTGTAAATTCACACCCTCTAACTTACATCACGAAAACACAGTCAATGGGTCACTTAAGACAGACCTCCAGCCTTCAAGCTCCAGGATGGAACTTAAAAGTTCAAGCTGCACATGTAAACCCATGAACAAAAGTACACTGAGGACACTGCAGTGTCCAAGGGTCTGCCCAGCAACAAAATGGAAATTTCACTTACTTCAAATAGATCTATTTTGCTACATAAGAAACTGAATGGCACATATCATGGAAAATAGGAGAAAAATGATTATAACAACTAAATTGGGTTTGCTATAAACATTTACCAATAAATTATTAGGGCAAGTCCACCAAATATGTACATTTTTCACAACAGTGCTAATTCAGAGACACTATTAACAGTGTCTGGCAATGGGACTAAAACCCAAGACTATCAAATCCTGCACCTGACCGTTGCCCATACTGAGTCTGCACATTCCAGAAAGAACTGACATGGGATTTCCTCCTACATCCTCAAAGACATGCAGGTTTGGATATTCGAAAAGTCCCTCTCTCAGTTGGCATAAACTGGAGGTTGGTTTTAAACTGAAGGTGGGCATAAGATGGAGGTTGGTTAAACCAGAATGGCAATTAATTATAGAAAAGGTTACCTGCATTTTGAATTCCTGCTAGTTTTTGTCTGGCTTGAGTTCTATCCATTTTTTGCTCAGCAATGTCAAGGACTGTTATTGCTTCTGCTGGAATGGACACAACTGCATACTTTATATAAACTTCATAAGTATTTCTCTTTTCCATCATTAAACATTCACTGTAGAAGATGGATAGAAAAGTGAATTCATAGGTCATGTACTAGAGAACAGTGAAACTGACTTGCATGTGCTAATCAACCTTGGCATTAATCCAGTACATGTGTTCTGAACAATGAGGTGTGATTGGCTGTGTTGCTTTCCTGTTGATGACATCTTATTTCATGTTTAACAGGTCACTGCAGCAGCATGGCTTGGTACATACGCGATTTTATGTCATTTATTGTGGTGACATTCAGATGGAAGCAAGCTATAACACTCCAATCTTCATCATTTACTTACATCTATTTCTGGTCAATTTTAAATTTAAAGTAGCATTTTACAAAATAATTTTGTTAGAAAATACTTTATATGAATTAATATGGTAAATCAAATACAGTCCAAAAGGTTTGCTGTGATGAGCAGTCTTCAGTATGTAGAAACTAGTAGATTTTTCTTGTCTCTTAAATAGTCTCTACATTTTACATCAGCATTGCTTATCACTTTTCTAATTATTTGAACTGGAAACTCAGCTTTTATCAAAAGCATATGCGTTACAAAAAACTCAAGTATGTAAAGTTTGGTATGGAAAACTCAAACAAAAATAATTAGAATCAGGCAGTGCAAAATATCAAATTTGTATTTGAAGCAAAATAAATAAAGTAATGAAGACCTTTGAGTATCTCCAAGCACTGACCACATGTAGAAATATAATATCAATACAGTGTATCAAAAATGAAATGCTGTATGTACTTTAGAATTGTCATGACTCTAGGGTCACTGCAGATAAAAGCAGTCATGTGAGGATCCTGCTGTAGACGCCACGTCACCTGTTGGTTGCTGCTTTGTATCAGATACCCCAGGACAGAGCTGCATTAGGTGCGTTTGAGAATGTCTTTAGCTATATATACCCATAAAATCAGATTGTGATTCAGACTTTGAATGCCATGAATGTAATTACCCCAATCTACATGCTGTCAAATAAACGAACCACACGCCGTGGCACAACATAAAGAGGCTTCGCCGCTGACGTCCGAGGTTCGATCCCCGAGAGGGAGTGCCAGGTATCGCTTGTGGTTGGTCTGTCGTTCGGCAAAACATCCGCCACGGTGCCCTCTTCAGTTGAGAGAAGCATATCATGGAATATTGCATAGTTTACTGTCAAATAATGCAAAGAGTGCATGGCGTGTGGTTCATTTATTTGACAGCCTGTAGGTCTGGAGTAATTACATTCATTGCATTCATAGTCTGAGTCCCGACCTGAATTGTGTAGGTGGTTACCTACCAGGTAACGCTTATATATATATATACACACACATATATACTGTATATATACTCTATATATACAGTATACTTTACACTGTCAATGCTACTCACAATACCACTGTTGTTTGCTGATGCAGTATTTCATGGAATAGAAACATCTGTGAAGTTCACATCACAATAGTTAACACCACGTCCAATTTTGGTTTTACCAAAATTGTTTAAAGCATTGAAACTCCAGTTTTACTTGCTTTATGTGTTCAGTACGTTGAAATTCTTATCTGTAAAAATATGGTAAAAGACATTTGCAGAGTATACTGTAATAACTTTCCAGCACATAGCAGTGTTTAAAAATGTTTAATTTGTCATAGCATATTTAATAGGTTAGGAGTTTAAGGATCTCATGACCCTGAATTTATTTAAACATGCCTAGACATGTTCTACTTTTGGAATAAACAGTTTATAAGAATGGTTCTTTCATCTATAGCCCTGCTTTCTTTAACGTCTTAGCACCATCATTCTGCGTGGCCTAATAAACTGATAATTGGGCTGTTTTCAGGGGTGGTACAGTGCTTAGTTTTGCTGCCTTATGGATCAAGTGCTCTCGGTTTAACTGCTGGGCTCAGTTAAGTCTCTGCCCAGTTATAATACGTACTCACCTATGGAAAAACATGGCTGCTCCCACCAAAGCTATGTTGGCCTTCTGTATAAGTGATGGGTAATTTTCATTGTAATTATTCAGAAGAATAGGAAACATGTGGGCCTCTGGTCCTCAAATAGAGGTGGTTCGTATAGATCATTTTGGCCACACTTTCTTTTGTTTTCATTATGACAAAATACTGCATCACAATGAGCTCATCACCCTTCTTTCCTAAGTAGTGCTCCTCAACCAAATACTGGTATAAGAATGTAAAGGAATGTTTCCATATGGGCGGAAGTTGTATTATTACACAATCTCCTCATTTGTCGGTATACATTTCTCTCTCATTGTCACTCTTGCATTCTGTATCATGGAGTACGCATGGCATGTTGATGAGCCATAGTATTAGCCGGCTGCTCAATGGCTGTATATTGAGGCTTTCCTTTTGTTGCCCTTTGCCATTAAAGTGACTCCTGTGTTTGGCCTGACAATAGTTCCACAGAAGTTCTTTTTTGTGCCATCCCGTTGTGTAGCACTGTATTTTGTGACCATACACCCATCCAATATCCAACCCGCTATATCCTAACTACAGGGTCACGGGGGTCTGCCAAAACCAATTCCAGTCAACACAGGGTGCAAGACAGGAAACAAACCCCGGGCAGGGAGCCAGCCCACCGCAGATTTTGTGATCATAACAATCATTTTGGTGTGAGGATACGAACACAGGTCAGTTTGCGCTGGTATGTTTGCTTTTGTCGTGCTACAGTTTGCATTCCATACTTGATGCTCAGCAGATGGCGCTGTTCTTCATGCAATGCAATTCATACTCAACAGATGTTGCTACTGTTCTTTGCCTTTCTACCATGTCACACTCTCAAGCAGTTTGCCATAAGAAAGATGAGAAACCCAATAACATTGCAGATGTTGCCACTTCCCTAATTTCCTGCTTTTTTGCTTCACCAGTGCCTATTACTTCACAAACTTTTGATTAAGAATAAAATCAAGCTTCTAACCCCAGTTTCAAGTAATTGTGTTTATTTACACACACACACATATATATATATATATATATATAGGCTTAGGGTTAGGGTTAGGGTTATATATATATATAGTATTGTGAGGGTTTGCCGGCCGTGTATCCCGGCCAACACCCCCAAATCGCCAGATGGAGCCCTCCTTGCAGCATGGAGATGCCCCGAATGCCAGCAGGGAATTATGGACAGTGGACTTTTAACGCACAGCCCTGCTGGATACCATGGGGGCCACCAGGAGTCACTGCAGGGAGGCCCAAGGACTATTTTCCCTACACCCCGGAAGTACGTCCCAGTCATATGGACAGAAGAAATGACGTGCTTCCGGGATGAGTAAAAGGAGTTTTTACCTGACCTGGAAGTGAAAGAAAGGCACATGGACTGAGGGACAAACACTTATGGGTCATGGACTATAAAGGACTCTGGGAAATCCCAGACAGACAAGCTGAGTTGGGAGGCAGGGTGGCTAAGCGTCTGGGAGTGGAGGATTGGTTAATGTTTATTTGTATTGTTTATTGAGTATTATGGAGTAGAGGGTGCTTGGTGCACATTATTATTATAATAAATAGTCATCTTTGGACTTTTACCTGGCATCTGACGTGGTGCCTGAGGGTTCAAGGGGTCGAGAGAGCCCCAAAACTGTCATATATATATATATATATACATACAGATGTATACATACATATATATAAGTGTATATATATATATATATATATACAGTGATTCCTCGCTTTATCACGCTTCGACTTTTGTGGCTTCACTCTATCGCAGATTTTAAATGTAAGCATATCTAAATATATATCACAGATTTTTTGCTGGTTCACGGATTTCTGCAGACAATGGGTCTTTTAATTTATGGTACATGCTTCCTCAGTTGCTTTGCCCAGTTAATTTCATACAAGGGACGCTATTGGCAGATGGCTGAGAAGCTACCCAATCAGAGCATGTATTACATATTAAATAAAACTCCTCAATGATATACGATATGCTTCCCGTGCGGTGCTTCACATACTTGAAAGCCCAAACAGCACATATTGATTTTTGATTGTTTGCTTTTCTCTGTCTCTCTCACTCTCTCTGACATTCTCTGCTCCTGACGGAGGGGGTGTGAGCAGAGGGGCTGTTCGCACACTGGCCTAGAGGATACAGACGCTCCTCTAAAAAATGCTGAAAGACTACCTTCACATTGCTCACTTCCTTGCAGCTGCTTTGTCCGGCGGTGCCTCGCATACTTAAAAGCCCAAACAGCTCTATTGATTTTTGATTGTTTGCTTTTCTCTCACACTCTCTCTCTCTCTCTGACATTCTCTGCTTCTGACACGCACTCCTTTGAAGATGAAGATATGTTTGCATTCTTTTAATTGTGAGACGGAACTGTCATCTCTGTCTTGTCATGGAGCACAGTTTAAACTTTTGACTAAAGGGTATTATTTCATGTCTAGAAGGCTCTAATAATGTTAGAAAATGTATTTAGAAGGTCGTAAACAGGTTTCCTATGCTCTAACTGTGAAAATATTCGATTTATAAATAAAGAATCCTACTTCGTGGAAATTCATTTATTGCGGCTGAGTCTGGAACGGATTAACCGCGATAAACGAGGGTTGACTGTGTATATATATATATACACGTATACATACATATATATATAAGTATATATATATATATATATAGACAGAGAGATTCTACTCATTTCACGTCTTCATTGTCAAGTCATTCTTAGGTGCTGTATTGTTGCTGTATCCATTTGGCCCTCATATTTAAGTCCAAATTGAAGACAAGGAAATCAAAAGTGGTTATTGTTCCTTGTTCATTCATGTAGTTATCTTTTCTCAGCTGAATCAAAATTATCTTAAAGCATTAATAATATCACACTGCAGTGGAAACGATATCCTGTTATGGGTCAGACTCTGCCAGCCTGAGACTGGACTTGTCGGTATACTATGGAAATGGATGATGATGATTAATCCATTTGTAAAAGTATTGTTGTTCTTAAGGAATTTGTGATAATTATGAAAGGTCTAAGTGAAAATAAGGGCTAATGGCCCCTGTAATAATAATAATACATTTTATTTATATAGCACCTTTCTCATGCTCAAGGCACTTCACAGAGTTTAAGAAAGAACGACAGGGTATACAGTATATAACATTGTACTAAACCAGATAAGTAAATAAAGAAGAATAAGATAGTAAATTCGGAGAAAAGCCTAACAGACAACATAATTGATGGTCCAGCACACACACACACACACACACACACACACAGGTTACATGACCATCTTGACATGGATGTAAACTGAGAGAAGGGTAATAAAGTCAAGTAGAGCTAACAGCCTTCCTGAACAGATAAGTTTTAAAAGAATTCATGGAGTCAGCTGATCTGATTAATTTCGGTAGGTCATTCCAGAGTCTGGGCGCCATACAGCTGAAGGCCCTGCTGTCACCCATGGAGTGTAAAATGTAGATTAATATGATTTCGTTATACTGTCCTTAGTGTATCTATCATGTATATATAATTATGTATAAATTACTCTGCCATCAAACACTGCAATCTAAATGCTTCATTAACTTTTTAGCAAGTACATATGACTCTGAGTCTGTTTTAGAAATGACTGCATAAGTTCTGTTCACAATCCATTCCAAAACTCAGCGTAATAAAATCTAGTTTTTTTGTTTAAAACAATTTATTGGCAGTTTTTCTTGGCAATAACAGTTTATGCTTGGTAATAAAAAGGGAAAGAAACCTGGCTAGAGGAAAAGCCATTTATGACATATCACAGCATGTTTCTCTCTCAGTCCACAGCTCCACCGGATATTTTTTGGTCTTCTAGTTTGTGTTTCATGTTTTTACAAAGTGTTTTCAAACCCATCAAATCAGTTAATAACGTTTCTTCCAAGACATTGTACTGTACTTGCCAAGACAACTTTCAGTTGGAACCTTACAAAGGATGAGGTCAGTGTTGAATAATAAGATAGATATCTGACACACAATACAAGACATTTACTCCAAATGTAAATCTTTTTCTCTTAAATGAAGTAGCTCACAAAACACTGGGTTAGATCTGAATCTAAAATACATCTATAGCCCATCGGTCACTGGAATAAAAATGAATGCAGAAATGCAAGATGGAAAGTTTGATGGAGATAATTACCCTGTGCTTAGAGAAAAGAAGAATGTTTCTGTTGTATGAAACGGTCGGGTGCCTTTCATAAACTTTTACCGTGATGCATATTTTCAACTTTTTTGATAAATTCTGATTTAGACTTACATGCATTCCCTAATGACTCTGAACAGGAATGTCAAACAAGATCCAGGAGGGCTGCAATGTGTATCGGTTTTATTCCAATGCTAGTGCTCATGTTACTTAATTTGGTTGTCTAGATATATTTAATACCACTACATGACACAAAAATATTTTGTAGCTAGGGTATACTTAATCCAATGCTTTTTAAATGTCATTTTCCATTGAACACAGTAGAAAAATCTAAATGAGAGAAAGCCAACTAATTATAGTGTCAATCCAAGATTGTGAAAATTCAAATGACAGGCGCAAGATACAGTAGATCAGTATAGGAGTGATGGAGTTGGTCAAGGGTCACCACTCCTTCAAAAATATCTGAACAATTAGCTGCAACAACAGCAATTCGAGTTTATGTTAAAGCACTCAGCACATTCACATTATCCCTCATTCTGTCAAAATGTTTTCTTCTAAACAAATGGAGCACCAGGGTTTAAGTCATTCACTTAGTGTCACGCCGTAAGTCAGGGATGTCGAATGAACATTCAGACCTTGTGGTTTCCAGAGTCTGACATCTTAGTCAAGAGCCCACATGCAATGACTGGTGCAAGTTCTTTCTAATTAGTTGGCACCCGTCCTTCTATTGGTTTCTGATCGCCCCCTCAACAGCTGGGAAAACAAAACTAGAAATTGTGTCTGTTTCCCATAATGCTCTACCCTGTTGAAGAACAGATCATCCATTTTCAAAAAAGAAAAGAACCCTCATAAAGGAAAAGGAGCAAGCATGTAATCTCTTACTGTATACCTTCATTCTAACAAGTCTTCACTGTCTTTCCCACAATTTTTATGTGGGGATACGATACAGAGCAATGCAATTTATTTTTATATAGCCCAGAATCACACAAGGAGTGCCCCAATGGGCTTTAACAGGCCCTGCCGCTTGACAGCCTCCAGCCTCGACTCTCTAAGAAGACAAGAAAAACCTTGTAGGAAAAAAAATGGAAGAAACGTCGGGAAAGGCAGTTCAAAGAGAGACCCATTTCCAGGTAGGTTAGGCGTGCAGTGGGTGTCAAAAATAAATAAATACATCACTATACACAGAAGGGGACATAAGTAATCCTTAATACAATACAAAAGTAAAGTAAAAATATTACAAGTACAGAGCAGAGTTCAACAGTAGATGATATCACATAATAGGATTTGGATTTGGGATACTTATGTACTTCTGTGTGATTCTGTGTGTTTGGCTGGGGTCCATCTTTAAATACTTTGCTAATTCTTCAATACCTGCCTGCTACCTCCACTTCCCAAGCCACATCAGTCAATAATTACAAATCTCTCCTCCTTCATCTGTTCTGCTTTTTTTAGGATGTCCACAACAGATTTTACAGTGGAATATGGCCAATGAAACATTTTCCCGTGCCACGTGTAGTGCATACATACTGTAAATCATCAGTTTTATTTAAGTTACTGTAGACATTTGCCCACGAAACGCATGTCTACATCTCAGAATACAGCAAATCATTCTACATCAGTTCTGTTTATCAAAGGACGTAAACAATAAGTATTTTATTTCTGCAAAAAAGGTTCTCCATGTTATCAGCATCCTCAGATATGAGATATGACATTAGAGTTGAACATTTTAAAATATACAATTTAAAACTGTAGAGAAAAGTCAAGCAAAATGACACCTTTTATTAGCTAACTAAAAAGATGACATCATTTTGCTTGATTTTTCTCTACATTCATAATGGCTAACACGGTACAACATCCTAGTACTACAATTTAAAACTGCAACTTCTACTGTTTCTGGAATCTTTCAAATGATCACTTCTCTCTGGAAAAAAAAAAGAACCCAAGACATTTGTCAGGCAAGAGAAGACCATTCAGTTCATCAATCCCACTTGTGTAGCTAATAGCTAAGCTGTCCCGATATCCCGTCCAGATTCTTCTTAAAGGTTGTCAAGGTTT
Source organism: Polypterus bichir lapradei (assembly GCA_026402145.1). Lineage (NCBI taxonomy): Eukaryota > Metazoa > Chordata > Cladistia > Polypteriformes > Polypteridae > Polypterus > Polypterus bichir. The sequence goes on along the minus strand of JANRMT010062800.1, from coordinate 15,296,119 downwards.
CTGCTTCAACTACGTGGCTCTGTAGTTTGTTCCAGAGTCCCAAAACCGTCTGAGTAATGAAATTCTTCCAGGTTCAGTCTTAAATTCACATCCTTTTCATTTCCACTGGTGTCCTTGAGTTCACGATTCACCCTTAAGTTGAAAGAATTCTTCTGCGTCTCCTTTATCAGTGCCTTTGAGAACTGTTAAGACCTGGATCAGCTCCCCACACAGTCTCCTCTGTTCATGTTAAACAGGTTAAAAGGTTCTGCACGGCTTCAAATGCTGCTATGTCTTTTTTTTGGAGTGTGGTGACCAGACCTGCACACAATACTCCAGATGTGCTCTAACCGGTGCATTATATAGTTTGAGTATAATGTCCCTCAATTTATATTCAACAATTTTTACAATATAACCTAACATTTTGCTTACTTTTTTAATTGCTTCTGTACATTGCTTAGATGATGAAAACGTTGTGTTAACATAAACCCTTAAGTCCTTTTCAGTGGTTGCCTCCTTTAGCTCAGTGTCTCCCTTCGTGTACTTATAACCGATGTTCCTTTTGCCAACGTGTATTAGTTTGCACATTTCAACATTAAACTGCAGATTCCAAGTTTTCACCCAGTTCTGAAGCTTTTTGAAAGTTTTTGCTGCCTCCTCAGTTGTGCCATTGCTCCAGTTTCACTGACATCTGCAAATTTCACCGATGTACTAAGTATACCAGAATCGAGGTCATTAATATACAGTAAATAAGACAAGTCCAAGGACAGACCCCTGAGAAGCTCTCCTGATGACCTCTCCCTAGACTTCATATTCTCCTCCTATCTGTCCCCCTACTCTCTCTTCTGTTTCTTTTTCCGGTTTTCCGCGCCACCACCATCTACTCAAAGCATCATGATGCTCCAACATTGATGGACTAAAAGCCAGAAGTCTGCATGACCATCCTCATCAAGTCCTTCCATGAGAACCCTAAATCCAAAGTGGACTGTTTCATTTATGTTAGGTGGAATGCCCAGAGGGCACTGGGTGGTCTCATGGTCTGGTACCCCTGCAGATTTTATTTTTTTTTCCAGCCGTCTGGAGTTTTTGTTTTGTTTTTTTCTGTCCTCCCTGGCCATCGAACCTTGCTCTTCTTCTATGTTAATTAATGTTGTCGTATTTTAATTTCTTACTATGTCTTTTATTTTTCTATTTTTCATTATGTAAAGCACTTTGAGCTACATTTTTGTATGAGGATGTGCTATATAAATAAATGTTGTTGTTGTTGTTGTACTCTTTGTCTCCTGCTGGTTAACCAACTTGAGATCCACTTTTGTAGGCCACCTCTGATGCCTACAGCTTTTAGTTTCAAACGTACTCTTCGGTGAGTCAAAGGCTTTTTGAAAGTCAAAGTAAAAAATGTGTTCTTCTTAAAAACCTTTGCCTTCCATATGGAGTCAAATTGCATAGCCGTATATTTGTTTGTTTAAATGTGTCCAAAAGTTTTCCCTTTGTGTTGCAGGTTTTTCTTTTTTGTTGTTGAGCTACAGTAACCGCTTCAATATACTTTTTTAAACTTTTATAACTTTTCTATATTATATGCTTTTTTATATGCATATTTTTGTGAAATAATGTACTTGTCGATTTTATAAAGCCTAACAAATTGCGCTTCTGTGGTGCTGAAATGAAAACCACAAATAAAAAGACTCGGCCATTAAAAATGTAAATGAACTGGACATTTAATAAAATATTTCATCTCTATGTCTAGCAAGTAAAGGACATGAAAATGAGTTATGACTTCCATTAGATTTCTGCACTAACACCTCTGTATATAAGTAATGTAATTAAAATCCGTCATTCCTGATACTACTCATGAAGTGTTACACCTCTTTTAAAAATGAAAAAATAGAAGATGTAGAAAAATTAAAATTCCTTCTAGAATTCCATGTATTTACTAAACTTACATATTTCATCGTAGAGTCTTTGGGAACTGAAGCCATTTTTAGTAGCGTCGGGCATAAAGCAGGAATCAGCTCTCAAGAAAAGACAGATAGTCCCAAGGCTAGACAATCTAGCAAGAATACATTTAATATTTGAAAACAGCCCAAAGCAAATGGAGGAAAAACAGTAAAATGAGGAAAATATGAAGACTTCATTCAGACAGGGATCAGAACTCGATTTTAACATAAATCCATGGAGCTGTGAGGAATGAATGCTTACCAGTGCACCAGAAAGACATGTAACCATTAATATTTACTAAATTATAACAGTGGTAGAGAATGGGAAAAACATAAAATATGTAACTTGACGATTATCTGTAAAATTTGGAGAAAGGGTTATTGAAACAGCTCAAACTAAATTTGGGCCATTTATCAATACATACAGTACGTACATAGATAAAAATATAAGGTTTTTACTGCATTTGACTTAATTTCTTAGCACCCTTTGGACATCACTGGACATTGCTGCATTATCAGAGTCATTAAGTGTCATTTATTATCAGCCAGTACCTCAAAGAAGAACATTAGTTCATCATAATCACACCTGTTACTACAGAAAAGTTGTCATGCTTGAATTTGATCTTAACTGAGACTATGATCAAACACTTTCATACGTGTGCCTGGTTGAGTGATTATCAATTTGATTGAAAATGCAACATGCTTTTAGTTTCGTAAGGGCGGTGCAATAGTGCTGCCCTCTCATAGCTCAAAGGGATCTGGATTCAATTCTTGGTCTACACATTAGCTGTGTTGTTATTCCAGGGTACGCTGTGATTTCTCACAAACATGTAATGGAAAAAGCACAAACAGAATAAGCATGAGTGTCATTCAGTTATTTTCCAACCCGCTATATCCTAACTACAGGGACACGGGGGGTCTGCTGGAGCCAATCCCAGCCAGCACAGGGCACAAGGCAGGAACAAATCCCCGGGCAGGCCGCCAGTCCACCACAGGGCGCGCACACACACTAGGGACAATTTAGGATCGCCAATGCACCTAACCTGCATGTCTTTGGACTGTGGGAGGAAACCTCAAGCCCAATACGTAAATCAAAAATCAAAGTAAAAAAAAAAACAAACCTTGCAAACACTTGCCTAAAACCCTCTGCCCTCTGTTTTTTTGCAATAACTAACTAAAAAAACGAAAGGTGTTTTGGAGAATCCACGAACTTGGATGCCACTGTCTCCTTAAATTAGAAATCGACCATGACTTCACTTTTATGTTGATTTATGGCAACAGCCCTTACAGACGTCAACAATATGCCTGCAGCCGTAAAAATAATATCAAAATTGTTCCATAAATAAAACCAAAATCCAAAATGGTGGTGCAAAAATCAATCAATCAAAATTAAGATAAATAATTATAACCTGATAATAAAAAGAAACATACAAAATATATGCAAAAGTAGACCCGTAGCATGTTCAAAAACGCACAAATCGTAACACCAACTTGGTCAATGTGATTTTGTGCATTTCTAATAATACAATAGATCATCTGCCTGAGTGATCACACAACCAAAAAGATTTTTGTATTACAGATTTAGATATTGAGAAACCACAAAGTGACTTTGCTTTTTACCACTGTGTTGCTTTAATTTTCTGAAAAAAGTTTGAGACAGTTTTATTTTTTACTCATATTTTACAGTAATGGACAACATAAACATGACTTATAATCCTGCACCTATGTCTACAAATAAATTAAGTCATGCCTATAATATCCTCATAAATAAGGGCACTTAATGCTACTTTTCAATATGATACTTGCCTTAATGGATATGCTAATGGCAAGGGGCTTCTAATGCATTCCATGCTAATATACATTTCTTACTAATTGAATGCTTGAACTATAGTTTTGCTTTATTTTTCAAATGATATGTCCTTACCAGACTTTTCCAAGACTATCCCAAAATATACAGTATAATGAAAAGGTTCTAATCATTGCTGCCTTTCATCTCTTATATCCTGAAATATAGATGTTCTTGCATATGTTAGCATTTTTTTTTTTTTTGCTTTTATCTCACTGATCAAAGATCATTTTGGCTGAATTGATGAATGACTGTGAATTGTCTCAATATGGTTATGGATGTATATGCTCTGCAATGTTCTGGGCAGTGCAAAACATTCACTTTACATTACAGCGTGTCCAGCTGACATCTTAATAAATGAACGGTCCGCTCGTGGTTTGAACTATCCCAGTTAAAACATACGAAGGTGCAAATATTGCAGTCTCCACATAGCATTTCTCTCCATTTTCTACTATGTATAGGGTGGTCCAGATCTAATTATGCAATTTTCATTATGCTATAACTTATTAAGTTTATTACATAGAAAATCGCCTGAAAAATCCTGGACCATCGAGAAATGTGCAAACTGACGACACGAAAAATCGTCTTTGCGCCAAACTGGAATCGTCCCCGCATAAATCAAATTCATCCAGACAATATGGATCTGCATAATTAGATCTGGACCACCCTGTAGAAAAGCAAGTCATAAAACCTTTCACTAAAGCAAGCTGACATTTTGTCATATGGTCACCTTTGTACTTAATTACAAAACAAGTGTTGATTGGTGAAATTACATAAACTTCAGGATGATACTGATAGAAATCTGTTCAATTAGCACTAAAGAGAGTTGTAAAAATGTAATGAATAGTGTTGATTGGTGAAATTCTCCAAACCATTTTTCACTGCAAGTGTGCTTTGTTCAACAGCAATCTTGTTCGACAAACATTTTCCTGGAAATTCACTGTGTGGCTGGCTTAGGTGAACATTTTTTTTTTTCAAATACCCCATGATGCTTTGCGAGGCCAGCATGACATCACAGAGCTATAATTATTGCATGCAGAACTTTCACACATGACTACTTGAAGATTATTGCCGTCATGGCTGTCTCTGGGTCGCAAACACATGAGAAGAAAAGAAATTCCATAACGCACTTGACAGTGCTGCATGAAAGTTTCTCCCTTCTCTAACCCCACTCAATTTCACCAAGCAGAAACTCTGTTCTTCTTCATTTCAACATAAACACCCCATGTTTATAAGCCATCAGTGAATTTAAAAAGGTGAAAATGGATCCCAGAGCTACAAAGATTGAGAAGCACTGTCAGATTTCCATCCCAAAAAAATAAAAAAATTTTTTCATTTGAGGGTTACATTGGCTGACCATTCTGAGAATATTACAAATACTGCCACCTGATGTATAACATTGATCCCTGTGCAGTGGCACCACAGTACTGCACACAGATTAGCCATATGCCCAGATATGACCTCAAAACGATCATTAAAGGAGGACAGGACAGCTGTGAAATAATAAAACATAAGACTTGATGAAAGTATCTGCACAAATAAACTGAAAACAAAACAGACATTCTACCTATGCCACGTCAATCAACGGAATGAGCCAGTTCTACGCTACCACTCTGTGACACGGCCGATGTGTACCTCAAGAGTGGAACTCTGTGAGTGCAATGATCTATATTTTATATACTTATTTTTGTTTGTGGCTGTTTGCTTTATCTTGTTTGTGGTATTCCTTCTGTCTTCATCTTTTGTTGTTTGAGGCACTGCAGTGCAGTGGTTACCACTGCCGTCTCACAGCTAAGATCACTTATTTGGCCACTATAATCTGTCCAGCACATTTGGCAGACTTTTTCCTAGGCCTCAGAGACACCTAAAAACCATTGCACCATTATAATCCACTCAAAATGAGTTTAGGCCCTCCTTCCCCATTGACTTCAGTGCCTTTCGTGGAGTCTGGCGAAGTTTGCAAATATTTTCGTCATACTGAAACAAACTCTAGTGGGTTTACTCATTACTAGTAATGAAGTTCAAACATTTTACCCAAAAGTAATATATAAACCATCAAAAACCTTCTGCACAAAATTTGTTATACTAAGATAATTTAATAAAGAAAGTACACAAAAAAAAATTGCAAAATGTTTATAAAAACAAAAAGATACAGTGGAACCTCGGGTCACGACTATAATTCGTTTCAAAACTCTGGTCGCAACCCGATTTGGTCGTGACCCGAAGTAATTTACCCCATAGGATTGTATGAATATACAATTAATCCGTTCCAGACCGTATGAACTGTATGTAAATATATTTTTTTTAAAGATTTTTAAGCACAAAAATAGTTAATAATACCATAGAATGTACAGTGTAATAGTAAACTAAATGTAAAAACATTGAATAGCACTGAGAAAACCTTGAACAGAGAAAACTAAAATTGCACGAGTTCACACTACAGCCTTACGAACTGATCGCTGTAAACACTTTATTTAATGAGTTTTGCGCACAGGGAAAAAAATGAACATTTGAAAAATCTGTAATTTATACAAAAACTAACCATAAACAACCAAGAAAACTAACCTTGCATGAGTCAAGTTCTGGCATGAAGGAAGTGAGCAGGAAGCTGGGTGGAGAGAAGATACTAGGAAATATTCAAATAATGCATATTTTCTTTGTACATGGATAAAAAAATGAATTTTAGTATATGGTGCAGGGCAAACATTAGCATTGCTTTAGACATACTATAAAAATGTTTGTGATGTGTCATATTTTTTGAAATGAAAGAGACATGGCAAGAGAACGAACACACAGACGGACAGACAGAGAGATAGACACACACAAACACACACACTTACCCTTATTAAAGTGAATATGAAACATATTAATCTGAAATTTTGGTTTACAGCCCTGCTAATCTCACAAAGACTCACCCAGATCTAAATTTAGACAATGCGTATGGTATGCACAGGTAAGTGTAAGTAAGTTACTTGGTATTCGGTGGGAATTGGTTCAAGGACCCCCGCAGATACCACATTCTTCAGATGCTCAAGTCCCTTATATAAAATGCCCTAGTATTTACATATAACCTACATACTGTATACTTTGAATCATCTCCAGATTACTTATAATACCTAATATGATCAGCTCATGCTCCCAGCCTCCTCTAATACGACAAACTTTATACCATACAGTACAGATGCAACCATCGTAGCCTAACTATGTCAGCAACAGCATAACATTCTCTTTCCTTAAACACTTATATAATTGCTTTTGTTTAATGACCTACAAGAAGTATGCATAAAATAAACAACAGAATACTAAAAAAGACAAGTATATGTAGAAAATATAAATAGAGAAAATATAAATTTGTTTCCTCTCTGTCTTTCTCTCAAACACATTGTATTAACATTAACTAAACCCCTGGCTCTTCTCTCTTTACATCCTTCGTATGATGATGATGATGTTGATGTTTGCTGTGTGGTCCCTACAATGCCAGTGTGGTGAGACGACAAGCTGTACGGATTCAGCATAGTGCTCAGCATGCAGCAAATTCAAGTTCTGGATCTAGTTGGATCATAGAAACCATCCAGAATAATATGATCAATTAATAATCACATGTATGAATGGGAAACTAGACATTAATATCAAGAACTACAAAAAAAAATGAAAAAAAACAAAAACATGTTAACTGCAATAATTGTTGAAAAAGTCAGAGAATAGGCAACCATCATTTCAGGTACATCTTACTGTACCAACATGGTAAAGAAAAGGTCGCTTACTACAGGAGTGGCAATTTAGCTCAGGAAGTCCAATCTATCTGAGAATGGTGGATTTAATTATTTAAAAGGCGCCTTTCAGGAGAAGAATGTTATATTTACTGTGACCTAGGAAGTTTAAAGATCATATAAGAAACTTTCATCAAAGATGCTGTATGCAATATACTGTATCTAAACTCTTTGTTACTTCAAGAAACCTAGTGAAATATTTTTATGTTCTAGATTTGCAATGTTTTGCCAATATAAAACTTCATATAATGACAAGAATAAATACTTTTTTTATTTTTCATTAGGAAATCTGAGGTATAGGAAGGCATTAGACAACAAACAAAACACATTGGTTACATACTATACAGTGCATCTTGCATTCATGTAGAACACATAAATACTCATATAGTCAGTATTAGAAAAACATGGACAATATTCAGTTACAGCATAATAATAACCTTAGTGTGCCTGTTAGACGTACAGGTGTGAATATTTGTTGGATTCTCTGATATGTTAAATACTGGAGCCTAGCATAAATGCCAAAAGCATAGTTAAATGCTAAGGTAAATTTAATATCTAGTAATCCTCAGTTAAAGACCAAGTCATCAGGAGGAAACAGCAAGCAGGAGGCATGGCTTAAAATAGAAATGAGTATGAGGCATAAAGACATTTTTGCCTGTTCATTTTTTTTATATTGCTTTGTGTCACTTGAAATCTCCCACTGTCCCAAGTAACCAATAAAAATGGTCAAAGGGGGAGAAGTGCAGCCTTCTGAAAATGTCTGAAAGTAGCTACAAGTTTAACCTGATTTTTTTCATTCCTTATGAGTAATAAATATCCCATAAGTCATATAATTAAATAAGGAAGGGTTTTGCAGAGGTGCAGTGCATTCTTGTCTATCGCTTGCTGTTCAAAGGCAGCTCAGTCTGCAAATCCTTTGAAGGCAGGCAGGCAGGCTATGAATATTGACTGTTAGAAATTATACTGTAGAACTATCAGATAATGAAGCACAGCAGACAGGGTCCTCAAACGGTGGACTAATATATCTACCGATATTACAAAAGCCAGTTTAAATCACGGCTAAAGACTCGTTAAGTTAATATCATGTTCTCATGTTATGGCAGCTTTTGAGGCTGCTTATCTTCTTTTTCTGTTGCTGTTGTGATTTTTATGTGTTATCTGGACTCGGGACTGGATCCAAAATGAGGCTGGGTTGCTGAGGCTCTTAATATTGCTTTTAATAACTGTACAAATACTTTTTTTTTTTGACTATTAGTCAGCCTTTCACTTTTTCTTCTTATCATTTTGCAGGAGCACTCGGAGTACCTTGGACTAGATATGTCGCCTTCAGTGATGGACTGGTGTCAGGATTTTGTTTTTTTGTTTTTGCTGTTCTGTATCCTTGTTTGCCTATGTTAAGCTCCAGTGCGGCTAGGGGATTGACAGACCAAGAAGTTTAGAATTTGGGACTTTTCTTTTGTGACTAACTGCTGTTAAAATAGATGGGAAAATATTACATGTATAAGGGAAAATACTACTGAAGTGTTTACTGCATGGTGTTTTCTTGGCATAAAATTTAGTGTGTCAGTTTAAAATTACTATATTTGTGACTAAGTAAGAAGAACTACACTTTATAAACTGAACTGAATTACAATTCTGTGTAAATTACATTCATGCATATACAGAATATACAGTACTATAAAAAAACTGGCATTGTTAACTACAAGGACGATATTGAGAGGTGCCAACATGAAGGCAGTTATCATTTAGAGCACATTGAACACATTTTATAAGTGGTCAGAAACTTGTAAATAACTCATGACAGAATAAAGTTACATTAAAACCAAGCACACCATTGTTTTTCTTGTGAAATTCCCAATAAGTTTGATGTGTCACATGACCCTCTTCCTATTGAAAAAACAAAAGTTGGATCCAAAATGGCCGACTTCAAAATGGCCACCATGGTCACCACCCATCTTGGAAAGTTTCCCCCCTCACATATACTAATGTGCCACAAACAGGAAGTTAATATCACCAACCATTCCCATTTTATTAAGGTGTATCCATATAAATGGCCCACCCTGTATATATTTTTCTTTTTAAGATTTTCCCCATATTCTTGACCTTGTTAATCTTAGAGGCTGCATATACCAGTCTAGTGTTTCTGAACCAAATGTGCCATCAGTGGGGTGCAAGTTGCTGTTGTTTAAAATGATAGGGGGTCTGGTGTACTCTGAGATGATCTGAGGAGGACTGTAACTGCCCGATACCGCACTACTAGCCTGTAGACTTATCGTGCTTAACTGGAAGAGTTCCAACCCACCTTTTATAAATAAGTCAGTGGGTAACTGATTTTCTATACTATTATGGCAAGATTTGTTTTATTATGGCAAGATTTAGTTAATACAATTTTAGAATAAGTATTTTTTTTTCCCTTTTTTAACTATTTTTATTCATACTTTTGGTTTTCTCTCAGGTGGGGTTCGAATTCTGTTTGGTTTGGCTTTATCTTTTTGTTCCTGCTATCTATTTTAACTTTGTGATTTTTTTTCCTAGTTTGACTTTGAAGTTATTCATTGGACAGGTTTAACTTGATTATATGCAATGTTGTTTTCTTCAAATAAAATGAATGAATAAATGAATACCATTTTTTTTATATTTTAATTTTATTGGATTTTTTAAAATCAAATGACACTCCATATACATAACTCAAGTTTTACAAAAAGAAAAAGGTTCAAAACAATTCAACCCCCATCCCTGAACATTTTTTTTTAAATATAATGGTAGTGGGTCTCAGTGGATTAACCCCCAAGCTTTGACAATCTCATTCGATTCATCAAGAGGATGCCCCTGCACCCCTCCACTCCCTGGTCAGTTGCGAAGACACTTATATGGGGAAAAAGTGGGTTACAACACCCGAAAGGTGGAGAAACACTTTTCAAGACAAACAAATGCAGGAAATGAACCCAAAAACAGAGGTTAAAGTCAAAAATCTCAAAACATGATACATATACATAAATCTGAACTTTACATTAAAGAAAAGAAACCAAGTGTGAGGGCCACAAATAAGAAACACAAGGCTAAGAAGGGAAATCTGTCTAAACACAAATACAACAACAACACTTATTTATATAGCACATTTTCATACAAAAAGTACCTCAAAGTGCTTTACATAATGAAGAATAGAAAAGTAAAAGACACAGTAAGAAAATAAAATAAGTCAACATTAATTAACAATAGAATAAGAGTAAGGTCTATTGGCCAGGGTGGACAGAAAAAACAAAAAAAAAAACTCCAGATGGCCGGAGAAAAAAATAAAATCTGCAGGGACTCCAGACCATGAGACCGCCCAGTTCCCTCTGGGCAAATACCCCCACAATATGTAAATACTGCATATTAATCATTGCTAGATAATGCAAAATGAGATCTGGGGGGTCTCATTGTACATCAAACTTGTGATTTAAAATAGGTAGCAGAACAAACGAGATGTGAATGTTTGGAAATGGCCATGGATAAGATTATACTAAGAAAAGACTTGGGTGATCATTTAGTGGGTTGTTGGTCAAACTTTCCCAGTTATATTTTATAGTGTCATTACCATCATGTGTACATAGTCCAGTGAAATTCTGAATTTCATTTGCAAGATGAAGAGTTGTAATAAAACAAAATGCTTTTTTTTTTTTTGCCTGTAATTATAATGTCCTCTAGGGATGCATCAGGATACAGCGTATGAGAAAATAATAAGTGGTCACAAATTGAGAGTCGGTGCTCATGACAAGTAAATGAAGTGATGGAGAAAGCAGAAATAAGCAAGTCTACTGCCAATGAAAGAGCAGGACATTTTTTAATAAGTAACATAAGGATCAGAGGAAAGACAGCATGAGCAGGGGATGTTAAAATAAATGATGACAGTTAGCACCATAATAGCTAAAAGCATATAGCCATAGTTATGTTTTATCTTTCCTAGCATTTTTTGCTGCATAAATGGCTCAAGACGGCAACTTCCTGTTGAAGACAATACACAAATTGGTGGGGTGGTGGGAGATAACACAAGACACACAAAGTAAACTAAAAGTACAGGAGTAGCATTGATAATTATAAATCCTAATATTTCTATTAAAAATGTAGAAAAAGTGGTGTTTTTGTGTGTTTAACGGTGAGGTTAATTAATGGAAAAGAGGTTGAAATTGTTTAATAAAACCTGAGAAGATAAAAGAAACTGACTCTGAAGAGATTTTAATTATCTGGACTTTAGCTTGCTGATCAAGAATTGGTTTTCCAATTTCCTGCCTTTATTAGAATAGACAATGGGCTGCTTTCTGTGCTTTGTACAGCTGTTTTGTTCTTAAGGAGAAAGCTAGCAAAGTCAAGTTAAGCACAATTTCTTCCTCTAGTGCTCGAGTATCCTTTGACCAGTTTGAGTGAAAGTGTTAAAGGCTTGTCGTTACCTGTGGGTCTGAGTAAAAGAATCATTTCTAAAAGGACGCGTGCTCCCTGCTGAGTACGCTTACAGAGACATGACAATTGATTAATTAGAATTCATGTACTGAACCTGAGTTCTGCCATTTTAAGAAGAATTGCATATAATATAGTTACACTTTGGTGCATATGAATGCTCAATGAATTATGGGCCCAATCTGATTCAAAAGCTGCAGATAATATTTTAGATTTGATGTTGATGTTAGAAATTCTATTCTTTGACACCTATTTAGAGAAAATATTTAAATGTATAAGTTTTATCATTTTTTGCTTTCCCATAAATTTGATTAAGAAATATTTCATCTAAAGAAACAGTAAGAAGTTTATGTATTTAAACCACTAAACAAAATCTAAACACAGCTTAAGAAAATTAAGTTGACGTAAAACAACTTTGAGAGTGTCCCTCATTACTTCAATTTTTAGGAAAAGGGATACAACTTTTTGTTGTTGTTCACGCCGTAGACTAGAATATTCAGTGACGACCATGTAGCTGACTGTAAACTTTACAAATGCAAGGGTAACAGACATAAAGAGAAAAAAAGTAAAATGGCAGCAATGCAGAGGACTGACTGCTTGTGAGACGTCTCCCACTTCATACACAAGAGAAAAATCTTTAAATAGTAAGCTTAAGTTTAAAGTATTTAATCTCAAATTGTAGTAATGTTAATCGTCATGTTAGTGTTAGTAGACACTTTTACCCAAAGTCATTTACAAGATAAAGACACATTGCTGGAGCACTTGGGCAGGTTAAGTTATTTGCTCAGGGTAACACAGTGACTTGAACTGGCACCTTTGTTGCTAAGATTTTTGGTGTTTTGGTTATAGTGGTCATCTATTTACAAGTCATATCCTGTCATGTATAAATTAAAATCGATGTTCCTTAAATAAATACATTTTAAAATCTGTATTATATAAATTGCATGCAAGCTTAGGATTCTGGGATGTGTCAGAAGACATCACTTATGTTAACTAGTACGTTAAGTAAATGATTTTGATTAAACAACAGCCATAACTCCTGTAGCCCTGGTGAGTTTGATTTTTGTTAACTTGTTTAAAAGTGGTCACTTTTCTTGATATGGCGTAGTGCAGTAGGAACAACACAGAAGAAAATCCTAATTCTCGATCTCTGCCTTAAGCTACAAACAAGGAACCCTAGTCATCACAGATGCTTGCTGATAGATAGATAGATGTACTTTATTTGCCCCAAGAGGAAATTCAAACTTTACAGATGCTTGAGAGAGAGAAAAATATATGAATAATAGCAGATCAAACAACATTCTGATTCAGTAGCATAAACAGAGCCTAAGGAACCCCCAAGTAACGTAATGTGGCTGCCATTCCAATGAAACTTAATGGGTGGTAGAAGTATAACTTAGAGAGGTTTCTCACATGAAAACAAATATTCTACAGTGCTTGTCCAAGGGCATTTAAATAAACTGGATCATTTAGGTGAAGAATATCTCTGCAGACTTATATTTCTTAGAGAGATGCTGTAACTTTGGAGCTGGGGTGAATGTTATGCTATTATTTTACCATTGTGAGCATTATAGCTTAATTTGGGATTTCCTCATCTTTCAGTTCATTTCAAATCCTTTCGATAAAAGTTACAGGAATGAAGCACTGAGTCTTTTGTTGAATCGATAGTCAGACCAGCTAAAAGAAATCATATCAGATCCTTCTTTTATGGCTCTTCCTGAACACAATTTTCTGTCCAGTAATCGTTTCCGAAATATAGATAAATTACGAACATGCAAACTTTTTTGTTGTTTTATTTTAGTGACAAAAAGAAAGAATATAAACAACCAATTTAGCACTGTTGGGTTTGGTTAGACGTGGGCTGCTATACATGATGATATACAGGGTGGTCCAGATCTAATTATGCAACGTTTAATGCAATGCAGGAAAACAATACAAGACAAAAGAATTGTTCGAAATATCTTGTAATAAACGAAAATGGACTTACATTGAATTAATTCACTGATTTTCCATGTAATGTCCCACTTGTCCTCCATTTTTTGTGAATTTTCTATGTAATAAACTTAATAAGTTATAACATAATGAAAATTGCATAATTCGATCTGGACCACCCTATATTTTATTTGTATCTTTTTGGAATGAACATTATTTTTCATTATTCATTACAGAGAATATAAAACACATTCTAGTGGGATCACACACATGTAGTTTACCATCACTATCACTGACTTAGAAATTGTAAAGTTAAGATTATAGAACTTCAGTTTCAGTTTTTTCAAAGTCCAGCCTTCACATACGGTATATAAATCTACATACACAACATTTAGAACATTTTTTTTTATTTCATCAATAAGGTGAGGTCACATCTCTTTACATTATTTTAAAGCTATATGCCCTTAGGGCAAGTAAAATCATTTCTAGCCCTGGAGCTCCTTCGATGCAGTTTTCTCAGGTACAGGGTGACAGCATTTGAATACATTTGGTACAGTACTGATGTGACAAAGGCTGCAAAGTAAAGGGGAAGAATGCACTGAAGAGGACAGAAGCAAGTCCATCTTGTCTGGTCCCAGGACTCATCAGACAGGGAGGAGAGCTGAGAGCTTGGTTTCTAGCATGAAGAGAGGAAGTCAGTTTAAGTAGGTTTATGTATGGTGAAGCACCTGTGCTGATACAAGAATAAGAATTAAATGAGGGTGAATGGCACAAGTGTTACGAATATTAAGAGGACAGAATTGGTTTAGTTCTTAGTGTGTGTGTGTGTGTGTGTGTGTGTGTGTTCTCCAATAGAAGGATTAGCGTCCTATCCAGGGATTGCTGTTACCTTGTGCCCAGTTATTTTCTAGGATAGGCTCTAGCTTCCCCGCAAGCCTGCTCTGGATAAGCATGCTTGAAAAATGGACGGATGGATGGTTAAAGAAACAAAGCACTAATTAGGATCATGATATTAAAAAAAAAAAATCTCAAATAAAAAATCCATCCATCCATCCATTATCCAACCCGCTATATCCCAAGTACTGGGTCACGGGGGTCTGCTGGAGCCAATCCCAGCCAACACAGGGTGCAAGGCAGGAAACAAACCCTGGACAGGGCGCCAGCCCACCACAGGGCCAAATAAAAAATACATTAAGAAAAATGAGTGTAAATAGTGTTTTATCTAGTTGCATTAATTTGGTATTTATCTGTAACTACCTTTATTATCAAAGGGTGTAGAGAAAAGCCAAGCAAAATGACACCTTTCATTGGCTAACTAAAAAGATGACAATATGCAAGCTTTCGAGGCGACTCGGGCCCCTTCTTCAGGTGAGATGTAATACAGAAACTGGAGTTCCCTGTGTTTATATCCACACACTAGGACAAGAAACAACGTTGGTAAATCTTTAAATGAAAAATCTTAAATCAAATATCAAAAGGTGGAATCCAAAACATTCATTATAGAGCATACTGTATGTCTGCTTATCTCATCACTAGCAGTGTTTCGTATCAATATTCAACTGACTTAAACACTACTGATATACTTGCAGCTGCTCTAAAATAGTGAATCCATGCACCAACACCACACTGTTTCAGAGTACTAGATAGATAGATAGATAGATAGATAGATAGATAGATAGAGATATATAGTATGCTGTACATACATTTTCTCATGTTTCTAATACAGTTCATCAGTTGCAGTTGCAGACCTCTCGGCAGTCATCAAACTACCAGCTTTTGAGTATTTTTGATATGACATAGCAATGAATCAGGTCATCATTCATTATTGTAAATTGACATAATGACTTGGAATGCAATGCAGAACAGAATTCCTAGACATGTCAAGGGTCAAGGTCATCCATTCCTGCTATAAATGATAGTATTATGATCATTCTGAATAATGGAAATCATTTTAATACTTGTAAAGTAATTCTTGAGTTATACATCAATACATATTTCATAGAGTACATTACACATTAAATAAGTGGCATAGCTAGAGCTGTATTCTAGGAGCTCATCATGGGTCATCATACACGTACCGTAGCATCCATCCATCCATCCATTATCCAACCCGCTGAATCCGAACACAGGGTCACAGGGGTCTGCTGGAGCCAATCCCAGCCAACACAGGGCACAAGGCAGAAACCAATCCTGGGCAGGGTGCCAACCCACCGCAGGACACACACAAACACCAAGCACACACTAGGGCCAATTTAGATTCGCCAATCCACCTAACCTGCATGTCTTTGGACTGTGGGAGGAAACCAGAGCGCCTGGAGGAAACCCACGCAGACACAGGGAGAACATGCAAACTCCACACAGGGAGGACCCGGGAAGCGAACATGGGTCTCCTTACTGTGAGGCAGCAGCGCTACCACTGCGCCACTGTGCCGCCCCCGTACCGTAGCAGCTATTGTGTATTTCCAGTGTGCAACTGAGTGTTGAAGTGGATTTCTCCTGCTAACTTTCTCTAAAGATAATTTTTAATGTGCCCTGGGTTATTATCACAATGGTGCTACTTCATACTCTTTGGAGTAATGCTGTTTGTGTAAAGGGGAAATTTATTTCAAAATTCTGGCAAGAAAGCTTGTCTTCAGGATTTATTATGCAGGGAATTATCTTTGGCTTTTGGAGCTGACTTCAGTGCAATGGAGATATTTTACAACAGCTATGACCTGATGTCCTTTCGACTGTGCATAAAAATATCCTGTTAAATATCTGACTTTAAAAATAATGCTTCCTTATTTCTGCTTGGAACATAGATGACAAAAAAAAAATACAAAAAAGATGTAAAGTTTGACTGAAAGTGTAAATTATAACTACTTGGCAGTTTTAATGACTGGAGACGGATTGCCCACATCTTTTGACCCCCATTAATAAGGGGAGGTGAAACTCATGTAACTCACCTTGTTTTACTAAGATTATAGGAGTCAGGTAGAGAACTTGTTTGCTTGGCACAAAGAACATTGTCTGCAATGTAACATCAGCAAAACCAAGGAACTGGTTATTGACTTACACTGCAGCCAAAGTCTGGTCACCATTCAGGGAGAGGATGTGCAGATAGTGTATTACTACAAGTATCTGGGGGTCCACATCAGTGACTGGGCTGGTCTAGTAACACAGAGGAACTGTATAAGAAAGGGCAAAGCAGGCTCTTTTTTTTCTTAGGAGACTGTGTTCCATCAATGCAGGAAGTGGCAGCCTTCACATCTTATTCAACTCTGTGATGGTCAGTGTGATCTTCTGTGGTGTGTGGTGCTGGGCTGGTAACATCACTTCAGGAGAGGTACACCAAATTAACAAGCTAATTAAAAGGGCAGGCTCAGTTATGGGATGCACTCTGGGCCTGCTGGAGGTTGTAGTGAAGTAGAGAATGGAATCAAAACTGAGTGCCATTATGAACAATGCTGTACAGCATCTCTCTGAAACACTAACACTCTGGACTTTCAGCCAATGGATTATTCCATTATCTAGATTATCTATCTATCTATCTATCTATCTATCTATCTATCTATCTATCTATCTATCTATCTATCTATCTATCTATCTATCTATCTATCCACGGGATTTATTTTTCTATTTTCACAGTTCCAGCAGGCACAAACACTCATTACTTTTCTTTTGCTTTTCTTCTCTTTTCTTTTCCTTCCTTCCTTTCTTCCTTCCTTCTCCACTCCTCCTCAACAAGCTTCGTCCACCTCCTCCCAACTCTGGCTCCCGGAGCAGTGGCTGCTGGCTCCTTTTATAAGGCACCCGGAGGTGCACCAGGTTTTTGTGGACCTAGTTCTAGCAGCACCTCTGGGTATTGGCAGAAGAGCTGCTTTCCAAGCCTCAGCAGCAGCTGCAGCAACCCCTGGCGGAGCTCACATATCCCAACAGGGCTGCACCAAATTCCAACTCCCATGAAGACCTACGGGAGTCTTAGGCACCGCTGCAACCCAGTGGGGCTTCCATCTAGCATCCCGGGGGAGTTAACACTCTGGCCATGCTTGCTGCCCTGGGACTTCCAGCGTGGAGGCTTCTCGGTCAGGAAAGGGCCCCAGCTGTCCGCCATACTATCTATCTATCTATCTATCTATCTATCTATCTATCTATCTATCTATCTATCTATCTAT
>JANRMT010062800.1:15267201-15278057 GCA_026402145.1 Polypterus bichir lapradei | reverse complement strand
TATCTATCTATCTATCTATCTATCTATCTATCTATCTATCTATCTATGATGCCTAAATATTTCTTACATGGGTAGTTAAGCTGACTGAGTCTTAATACATTTAGAGGGATTTAAAGCAAATAGCTCTAATACTTACAGTCCATGCATTCTAATTGCAATAACACTTGAGTGTGGTTATGTCTTGTGTTGAACTGGTGTCGTATCACAGAATATATATTTTTCTTATGTGGAATTCTTTTGGAGAAATAGTGTTCAGAAAATGGGAGTGTGGGAAGTTTTAATTTAAAAGTTTACCTGCTTTGACGACTGCTTTAGTTACTGTGAGCAACTCCCTTTCTTTCTGTTTCAAGAAAGAAATAGCTATAGCAGAAAATGTGGCTCCTGTCACACTCTGTAGTCTCTGTAATAATGTTTTATTGATATTAATGTTTAGAATTATTTTCTGTTCATTTTAAGCACTGCCTCCACACAAGTACCAAGATAAATAAAGTGAACTTGTATAAGTGAAATTGCTAAGTGGTGAATGTACTGTACTTAGACAAGTCAGGAGTCTTTAATAATCATCTTTCCATCTATTTTATGTGTATTTTTTCTCCTGTTGTCACTATAACAACATTCTGCTTACCTTCTAATCCATTTTAATGTGTTCTGTGACGAGAATAAGCCTGTCCGTACTTTGCAGGAAATAAATGATTGAACATAACGACAAAGTAAACAAGTAATGGCATAATCCCCTGAAGCAAAGTACTTTGCTAAAGCAACTCCTGTACAGTGTCTTTGTGTTGCTGCTGAATGCATTTTGATTGTTCAATAGGTTTAAACCCTATATAAATGTCAGATTGATTAGCAGGAAATGACAGTCATTTGGAGCTTTAAAGAAATGTTTCCATCTTAATATGTAATCAGGAAATTAAAACAAATTTGTCTCCTCTTAAAAACTATTATCCGTTTTGTAGCCATCGATAGACGTGTATCACTCTAAACTGTGGGTGACCAATCTCTTGTGGTGATCCGCAGACAAACCGGCCCTTACAAATATAATACAGTGCTTGTCTATGGGCAGTTGAATCTTCTTCTTCTTTTTCTTTCAGCTGCTCCCGTTAGGGGTTGCTACAGCGGATCACCAAAAATTGTTGTCCGCATATTGATTTGGCAAAATTTTACACCGGATGCCCTTCCTGATGTAACCCTCCCCATTTATCCGGGCTTGGGACCGACACGAAGAAACGCACTGGTTTGTGCATCCCCTGTGGCGGGGTTTCTAAGGGCAGTTAAATATCTCTGCAGACGTATATTGTTTAGAGAGATGGTGTATATTTGGAGTTGGAGTTGAAACTAGTATTTTACCATTGTACGCATTATGGCTTAATTTGAGGTTTGCTAATCTTTCAATTCATTTTAGATTCTTTCTATATAGAAGTAATGGAAATGAAGAAGCATTAATACTTTCAGCAGTCTTTGAGGAATCGATAGAATAGCTGAAAAACATCATATCAGATCCTTCTTACATATTTAATCCTGAACAGAATGTTCTGTCCAGTAGCCCTTTCACATTTCCACCATGTAGATAAAATAGGAATACACACACTTTTTTCGTTATTTTAATTTTGGGCAAAATAGCATAACCTAAAAACACTGATTTAGCATGATTGGGTAGTTTTTTTGCTGTTATACATGATGATATACTGCACTTTATATTTGTATTCTTGAGCCACACTTCATATTTTCATTGGTACAAAGAATACAAAACAGATTTCTACTGGGATTACACACATTTAGTTCACGTTCACTATCACTGACTTACAAATTGTAAAGTTAAGATCATAGAACTGCAGTTTCAAATGCAATTTATTTTTCCAAAGCTCAGCATTCACATTTATAAATCTACATAAATAACTTTTAGAACCTTTTTTATTCTTCAAATTTGTTATTTCATCAATAAAGTGAGGTCACTTTACATCATTTTAAAGCTATATCACCCTAAGCAAGGACAGCATTTCTCAACCTTTACGTATTCACGTCCCGAGTTTTCATAACAGTTTTAATCGCGCCTCCCTAACGTTTTTTTGAAAGGAGCCCACTAATACCAATTTGTTCTTTTTTAATTAATGATATATCATAGATGCATATTTTATTATACCTAGTGTAATAAGGATGCCGTATAGCGCCCGACCCGGCACAGACTGACACAGAGGCATGTACAAAATTAACAGAGGCTTTATTATATTCTTCAGCCGTGGGACACGTCTTCCCCGTGTCACACAGCCCAACACAGTCCCAAAGCACAAAACACAAGTAACACCACCAAAACACTCTTTCTCCTTTACCACCACTCCTCCTTAAGCTTAGTCCTCCTCCTCCCGACTCTGGCTTCTGAGTGGTGGTGGCTGGCCCCTTTTATAGCCCACCCAGAAGCATTCCAGGTGCTTGACCACCTGGTCCTAATTGCACTTCCGGATGGGGCTGAAGACTCGTCCAGCCGGGCTGCTGACTCCAGGCTGCACCCCCTAGCAGCCATCCCATCTCCCATGGAACCAGGCGGGAGGCTGGGGAATCATAGTCGGCACGGGAGGCTGCCACCAAGCGTCCCGGGGGAGATATTGAGCTGTCCATGGTTGCTCCCCCGGAACATATGCAGCAGGGGCGTCCCAGCCGGGCATAAGAACCAGCCATCCATCACACTGCTTAACTTTTATCGAAATTTATCTAACTCTATATTTATTTTTCTAGTATCAGAATGTAGTTTGAGTTAATTTGTTTTGGTTTCAATAGATGTATTTTTTATATTTTCGATTCTTGTTTTCTTTTTTTCACATCTTGTCGCACAACCCTTTTTGTTACTTCACGCTCCCCTAGGGGGGTGGAGTGCCCGCCCCACAGTTTGAGAACCACTGAGCAAGGAAATCATTTCTAGCCCAGGAGCCTCCTAGTTGCACCTTTCCCTGGTGCAGGATGACCAGGTGGTTTGAATGGATTTGGTACTGTGCTGTTGTGACTGTTGAAAAGAGAGAGAGTGCACTGGAGCATGCCCATCTTGTCTGTTCCTAGACCTCATCTGTTAGGGAGTAGAGCTGACCGTTGTCATACTGGATGTATGGATTACTTACGCAATGTACTGGATTACTTACGCAATGTCTATGCAAGTCTTTATCATCTGGCTGCAACTTCAAATGAAACATCAACCTTCATTTCTGTGAATCTTCATAAGGAAAGGAAAGCCAATATAAATACAGTTCTCAATGTGGAAAGAGTACAGGAGGGATACACCCTTGTAGGAAGACCTGAGCAAACAAACAGACCTTCCTAAGTTAAACACTGTAGAAACCTGGTGACGTGGCTCTATAAGCTTCCTGAATGCTGTAAGACATGAATCACTCTTATTTTGAAATTAAAAGGATGAAGAATCTAATCTGTGGAATTCTCTCTGAAATAAAGCTGGAACACAACTAAAAGCCAGAATGGTGTTGGAGCACAGCCTGACATATTATCCTGTCTCTCCCTTCAAGAAACCCACTGAACCTAAGAATGCAGCCCAAAAGACCATAATAACCTAGGGTAAGTTTAGGAAGTGAGCTAGACAGACACTGACAATTTGGGGAGTGGTGAGCAGGAGACAATGTATTTTGGGAAATAAGAAAGCAGACTAGATTGAGTGTAGGGCCTTAACAAGTGTTATCTCTTTGTTCAGTTTTTTGGTGTCAGAAATGGCATTTACAGTATATATTCGCATACAAGTCGGGTCTTGAATTCCTGAAAAATCGATCCTAAAATCAGACCCCGACTTATACACCCGTTCAAAAATGCAACACTTACATTTTTTTTTAACATCTTCCTGCTTCCTCCAATCTCGCATCAGTTTCTCAGATGCATTGAATTTTGTGGCAGCAGCGCAGTTACCAATTTTGTATGCTACTTCAACGACATTTAATTTAAAACCAGCTTCATATTTTCTTCTGATCGATCACTCAATCGTAGATAAGGGACGTTCTTATGATAAAGGTGTATGAGGGTGTGAGATACAAGAAACACAAATCAATGCAAACGTCGCTTTGGAATAGTTCAGGTATTACCGTGTGGTTACGTAGGCACAATAAAGAGAGAGAGAGAGGTTAGGTGCACACGTTGATACAGTGCATACCCACATAGAAAAAAAAGGCCGTGTGCTCCGTGGTTTCTCTCTCAGGTGGGCGGGCGTTAGTATATCATAATCTCTTGGACCAATAACAGGAGTTTTCCGCATTCGACTTATATGACCGACATTATAAAATACCAGAAATTATACGATAAAATCAAGTCCTCAACTTATCCGCAGGAGAATTAATCCGCGAGTATATACAGTACTTCAATATTATGCATTTTATTTACATTTTTCTAAAATGAAACAAAATGTTGTGCTTCAGAAAATGCTGCTGTACCTCCAGAGGTGCTGTTTGTCAAATTTTGCTACCTGTTCTTCATGCTTCTGTCTGCGTCCCTACCCGTCTCACAGGTAGATCCTAGATTTTTACATTTCCTTATTTGGCTGATGCCTTTATCCAAGGTGACTTACAGCATTTGAGATACAATTGACTACATTTGTTTTGGTTTTTTTTTGTTTGTTTCCAGTTCAAGCAGAGGTAGGTGAAGTAACTTACTCATGGCTGCAAAGTTGTCAGTAGTAGGATTTGGAACACTTGTTGTGTTGCATGCTATGTTTCAGTACTCTGTGTGTAGCCCACCACTTTGTAGCTGAGCTGAAGTTGCTCTTAGATGCTTCCACTGCACAACAGCAGTACTGATTGTTGACCGGTTCAGATCTGATTTGTCATAATAACTTGTGCGCAAATATGGCATCCTATGAAAGTGCCACGTTTAAAGCCACTGAACTCTTGACTTGATGCAGCTGTTAACAGTGTGTGCGGCTCAAACAACTGAGATCAAAAATTTTGGAGGGGTGTCCACAAGCTTTTCACCATATACTGTATTATCTATTTTTTCAGTTTTCTGAAATGACATTTACTTCCATATTATGTATGGCATATTGTATGGCGGAGTGGTGACTCTGAGGCTAGGGATCTGCACTGGCAATCAGAAGGTTGCCGGTTCGAATCCCGTAAATGCCAATAGGGACTCTGCTCTGTTGGGCCCTTAAGCAAGGCTCTTAACCTGCAATCGCTGAGCGCTTTGAGTAGTGAGAAAAGCGCTATATAAATGCAAAGAATTATTATTTTTATGTGTTTTATTTACATTTTTCCTAAACAAATAACAAAATGTCATTATTTACTGCTACTATAACTCCACTAAAGCTGTTTGTTAGACTGTTCTGCCTGTCCTGCATGCATGTTACTGTATTCCTATCGGTCTCCTTCTCTGACAACTTCACAAGTAGATCCTGGATTTATATAAAATTCTGATAAGACCGTAGGTTATACTTTAGTGTAGCCAATCCTGGGTTGATCAGCCCCTGAAGTTACATGGATGTTCAGAAAACATAAAAGTCGAGAGAAGTGATGCATTACGGCACAAAGCACATGCTCCCTGGGTTTTCTCCTCTTTTCTCAGATTTCGATTCAGACACATTCATGATTGAGTAGCTAGCCTGGTTCAGATGGCAATGTTCCTTTCTTATACATACTTTTTGAATTTCTTAACCTGAATAATTTTTAGTTTGTAACAATTGTTACTAATGATACACAAATAGCACTTCAAGGATTCTGTTTATGTACAGCCAAAATAGGACAGGTCACTTCATTGAAAATTGAGAACTGTGGAAATTTTTGTTTATTCAGCAAAATTTGTTGCAACATCAACAAAGCTCAGTGTCATTTAACAGTGTTAGAAGCCCTTTTGCAGTACCAACCCTTGACATACCCACTATCAATCAATTCTTTGATTCTTGTATACGTTTGTCTGTGTTTTATGTGAATGGGCTCAGCAGTTATAACAAAGTTAATCTGATTATATTTATGAAAGTTAATATACTGAAAGTGAAATTGACTGGTACGTTATATTTCACTGAATGCATACTTGTATGTTAAACATAAAGCTCTCAGGCTTTCATAATTTCTTTAAATACAGAACAATTTTTTTTTTATAACTCTCTAAACAGTGTCATACATTTAAACATCTTAATGCGAGCACATTTTGTAGCTTTACCAGCAGTGGTGTTCCTCTAAGCTTTAGGCCATTATGCTTGTGTTAGGAGGAGGAGAGGAGATTTTATTTATCCAATGTTCGCAGAAAAACTGCATTTTATTTTTTTCACCGTCCCTTCCTTTTCTAGTGTTTGTCTATGATATTCTCTGAAAAACTCCGAAGGAAGGCTAACAGTTGGCCTCGCCTTGTCTCCTCTCCCATCACTTACATGAAATGACTCCATTACCAAAAAGTGAGAGCCATCAGACTAAGGCTCTAACAACACATCTGGTTCTTGGGCTACAAATGAACGTGTACTGTACCTATCGAGGCATGTCCTGAAGTGTACTTTTTCTAAAAAAGTAAAGTGACTTTTGTTTCACATTTAAAGAGGTACTGTATAACATTTAAACACCTCACATTTGTAAACTTAACGACCTTACCTTTGTGTGACTGCTGTCCGGTAACTTCAGAAATCCCCCAGAGTCCAGAAGCATGCTGGTGTCTTCATTTTACTTATTTCTGATGGGAGTGGTGATGAGTGTCATTTACCCTGCTGTGGTTTCGCCTATCATCCAGAGCTTATTACTGTCTTGCATTCCACTGCTGCTAGTATGCTACACCTATGACTAAAATATAATGTGTACTGTCTAGCCAGAGTACACTCTTAAAAATTAAGATGCCAGAGCGGTTTTTCAGAGCTATGCCACAGGGGAACCATTTTTGGTTCCCTAAAGACCCATCCACATGAAGGTTCCAGAGAGAACTTTTTATTTAGATCTCATTAGCTGTGAATAGATGGTAATAGACAGAACAAATCACAGTACAGAAACTGCACTCATTAAAGTAGTAAATGACTTGCGGGTAAATGCAGACAGAGGCCATTTATCTGTTCTCATCCTCTTAGATCTGAGTGCTGCATTCAATACCATTGACCACAATATTCTTAGAAATCACCTTAGTCAATGGGTGGGCCTCTCTGGCAGGGTCTTAGAATTTTCTTCCTGCCAGGTAGGATTCAAACCAATTTTTGTAAGTTGTGATAATTATACTTCAGAGAGACATGATATTCTATATAGTGTTCCACAAGGCTCTATCTTGGGTCCGCTGCTCTTTTCGATTTACATGCTTCCGTTGGGTCAGATTATCTCGGGGCACAACATGAGCTACCACAGCTATGCTGATGACACACAACTGTATTTATCAATAGCACCTGATGTCCCCGACTCTGTTGATTCACTGACACAATGTCTTACTTGTGTTTCTGAGTGGATGAGTTGTAATTTTCTCAAACTAAATTAAGAGAAAACAGAAATTTTAGTGATTGGCAATAATGGATATAATGAGTTTATTAGAAATAAACTTGATGTATTAGGATTAAAAGTCAAAACGGAGGTAAGGAATTTAGGGGTAACTATTGATTCTGACCTGAATTTTAAATCACATATTAATCAGATTACTAAGACAGCATTTTTCCACTTAAGAAATATAGCAAAAGTGAGACCCCTTATAACATTGTAAGATGCTGAGTAATTAATCCATGCTTTTGTTTTCAATTGACCAGATTACTGTAACGCACTCCTCTCAGGTCCACCAAAAAAGACATCAATCGATTGCAACGAGTGCAGAATGCAGCTGCTAGAATCTTAACTAGGAAAAGAAAATCCGAGCACATCTCTCCAGTTTTGATGTCACTACACTTGTTACCTTTGTCATTCAGAATTGACTTTACAATACTGCTTATAGTTTACAAAGCCTTAAATAATCTGTTCCATCTTATATTTCAGAATGTCTTACACCTTACACTCCACGTAACCTTAGATCCTCAAATGAGTGTCTGCTTAGAATTCCAAGAGCAAAACTTAAAAGAAGTGGTGAGGCGGCCTTCTGCTGTTATGCACCTAAAATCTTGAATAGCTTGCCAAGAGGAATTCACCAGGCTAATTCAGTGGAGCATTTTTATAAAACTGCTGAAAACACATTACTTTAACATGGTTTTCTCACAGCTTCATCTTAGTTTAATCCTGATGCTCTGTGCATTCAATTAATTATCATTACTATTCATGGTGGCTCCAAAATCCATACTAACCCCTACTTTCTCTTCTGCTTTTTTTCCGGTTTTCTGGGGTGGCGAACTGTGCCACCACCACCTAAACAAAGCACCATGATGTCCTTACAGTGATAGATTAAAGGCCAGAAGTCCACATGACCATCATCATGAAGTTCTTCCATGAGAACCCTGAATACCATGAAGACTGATTGAGGTCATTTATGTTAGGTAGAATGCCCAGAGGGGACTGGTCAGGTGGTCTCGTGGCTTGGAGTCCCTGCAGATTCTATTTTTTTCTCCAGCCGTCTGGAGATTTTTTTTGTTTTTTCTGTCCTCCCTGGCCATCGGACCTTACGTTTTTTCTATTTTAATTAGTGTTCCCTTATACTAATTTTTATTTATTTGGTCTTTTTTCTTTTTCTTCATCATGTAAAGCTCTTTGAGCTGCATAATTTGTATGAAAATGCGCGATATAAATAAATGTTGTTGTTGTTGCAACAGATTTGTGAAGCAGTAATGGGTCATGATTTTTAAAGGACTCTTGCTGCATACAGTAACAAAAGCTAAGTGTCTGGATTTCCTTATCTGCTAGTGCGGTGGTTCTCAACCTGTGGGTAAGTAAGTAAGTAACAAAAAGGGGGCGCGAAGATGTGAAAAATAGAAAACAAAGAATCGAAAATATAAAAAATACATCTATTGAAACCAAAACAAATTAAATTAAACTACATTCTTATACTAGAATAATAAATATAGAGTTAGATAAATGTCGATAAAAGTTAAGTAGGTATAATAAAACTTGTAGCGGTTTATCGGCAGCAAAAAATATACGAATAAATTTTATTAGGGTTTCAAAAAAACATTAGGGGCGCATTTAAATCTCTTATGAAAACTCGGGTCGTAAATACTTTGAGAAACGCTGTATTAGTGTATTGCTAGGTAGCCTACCAAACATTAAAGATTCCAGTTTTTTTCTACATATTAGGAAGCTTTTCAAAGTACAAAGAACAAACTTTGTATTCAAAGAACCCTTCCCAGAATGAAGAAACCACAGAGTACAGTAAAGATACCATAAATGCCATTAAAGAATCATTATTTTTAAGAAATTACAGATGGGTTGGCAACAGGTTTACAGATTCACTATCCGTGACAGGCTTAGTGTCTTCCAACTGTACAAGTACGCAGTGTCTGCGACAATCGCTAAATATAATTTCTTTACTTTTTAATCATACGCAGAAACAGAGTGAAGGCATTTTTTGTTTTTTTGTAAAATGACCCCCTATAGCATCAAGACACAGTTGTTATGCAATAGAGTGGCGTATTTGTTGTTTTACTGGTGACAGCACAGTGGCACAGGCAATTCTCACTTAGTTTCAATATTCATTGGACTAAAAATGACAAAATACTCAGTCCATTACAATAGACAATTGAGAGAAGTCTAATGTTATTAAGTTCACTGGCTTATTCTTGTAATAGTTGGAACCCTGGGTATTTAATTGTGCAGGTTATTCTGTAATACTACAAAAATGCAAATATTGCTTTGCTTATGACATTTAATTACACAAAAAATGCTACTGGTCTAAGTGACAGGCATGCTGTGTGTCAGAAAGGTCATGAGTTACTGCTTCCCAGTAAATTTGAATTAGCTACAGCTGTCTTAAGAAGAGCGTCCTGTCTGCTCCCATTCCATATGCCTGGTTTGACTGTGATGTTTCTGTCTTTGTTCTCTAATCCCCCTAAAAATGCATAACAGCTCTTGGCCTTAGTAACCTGACTCCACCTGTGAGATCATCACCAAAAGTCTGGGCAAAAAGGACAGCCAGCAAGACTGCTAGCAGGCTGAACGGGAAGGGTTAAATTACACGGAGTGCATGAGAAAACACAGAGGTGTTGATCTCACTGAGTAGGCGTCTGCAGATCCTAAGCAGTTTGCACGCTGCCTGGTTGAGTTGCGCAGCCTGTACAAGTTAACAAGTTGTTCATGTTCTGTTCTTTTCAAACAGCACCATTCTTTTGCTGTGTGTGCTGTCAACTGAATGCTGGGAGTCGGTTTACTAATCTTCCTCTTAAAAGCAAGCTCTTTAAGGTAAGTGGTTTTCTTGTAATGACTAAGCAGCCTGATAAAGAAGATTGTTAGCCAAGCAAAGAAGTAAAGAATGTATGGGACGGTTTTTACTAAATGAGGTACACAACTGATTATCATGAAAAAGAATTGTATTTTCTAGACAAAATAAAACCCTTATGTCACACTACAAAATACAGCAAGGGGAATAGAAAGAATGTTAAGTGGAAAATTACATTTTTGTTACAGATGCTCTTTACAGGTACTGTATGCTTAGCTAGTAGGTACAGGTATATTATTTTATTGTAATCGTCTGCTCAAATACTGAACAGAATTAATGATTCCTCCTGGAGTTTTATAATGCTCATTAAAAAATATTTTATTATGGAAATGCAGAGTAGATTGAAGCTTTTTTGTATTGCGCTATATGACCCTCCATAAGCGTTGACTTGTCATTTAGGCAGATCTGCATGGCATTTTCTTTGGGATTAAAACACAGTATAGGATTTATTATGGTCATTAAAGTGAAGAAGGAAAGAAGAATTTTGTTAATTTCAGTGGGGAAAAAAATCAATGGTGGAAAACGGCAAACCAGAAGAAACAGAATTACTCTTGTCACTTATCACCTGAGAC
>JANRMT010062800.1:15211682-15266801 GCA_026402145.1 Polypterus bichir lapradei | reverse complement strand
GATATTTATAGATAGATAGATAGATAGATAGATAGATAGATAGATAGAAATATTAACAGAATATTTTGTTTCACAATGTGTACAAAAATCATTTTTGCAAGATAAATATTCTTTGAATCCTGTAACTTTCTTGATAAGACTGAGTCAGGTGAATGCATACTGTTATTCAGATTGTCAGATTAAAAGATAAGCTTTTAAAGCACATTAGTGAAATAACACTTTTTAGGGTAAAAACTTAAATTACTAAGTAATGCTAGTGAATTTTATAACCATGATGAATTTAATAACTGCATGGATAAAGTATACAATAACATTAATGATTGATTGTTTCCAAACAAATGATTACTGTACATTTAACAAGACCACACTTTTATTGTTTTCTCAAATTTTAATTAAGTACACCTTCATTCACGTTCAGTCTTTGAACAGTTTACACTCATTTGATCAACACAGTTAATGTTAGTGCTTTCCTTTTTATTAAATAATATTGTATCTATCATGATTACAATATAACACATCCTTCTTGTTCATCAAAGATAATGTGAAAGCTGTAGCTGTGATGTGCACAAGTAGTAGCTATATTTTAAATTAAGTGCCATTTCTGAAGTAAGTAGAGGAGTGCCTGGTTAACCCAGCAAAAGCTCAATAATTACCCGTCAATGGTAATCACTTGTTATTAAAATAATACAACAATTCAACAGGTACCTATCAGAGCACTTTTTACATTTTAAAACAAACTAAATGAAGTTAAACGAATGAAAGTGAAAGTGGGAATGTGTGTATATCCTTAAAATGTGCTGCTGGTCTTCTGGACTATGCACTACGGGGTGAATAAATAAACACATGTCGGCGTGACATCATATGTATACACACGGCGATCATATCGAGGTTCCAAAATAGAAGGACATTTAATGGATTTCTAACACAATGGCTCACACATTTGTGAAATGACAAAATGACTAACAATACAAATTAGCGTTTCATTAATTGTTGTTTACTTTGCATGATTTCAGATTAAATGCAAAGGTTTAGTAAGAAGTCCCCAGGCACTTGGTACCTAATTAAACATATTAAAACTCAGTGTAAAAGTGTTACCACTGATTGTCCAAATTAATTATTACACTTACATAGTTGCTATTACAACAAAGCAAACACAGCTAAGCATCTTTTCTAAAAAGAGAGTAATTATACCTGTTTTGTTTTTGCTGAATTTTGAAAACTTACTTGAACTGCTCAGCTAATTTGCATATGCCTGAATTTTAAATTGGTCACATTTCAGGTTTTCATGATATAATGACAAAGTGAAGCAGAAATTCCAATTTATGAAGAAATTATGCACTCGACACTTGTCCTTTTTAATTAGACTTTTACTCACCCAAACTGAAAGCCTTCTCTGTAACCATTCACTTCTTAATCCACTTGTACAATTCAGGGGTACAAGATTCTCTTTGTTAAAAAAGATGCTATAAAATAAATGGATAGAGCCTTCTCATGACAAATATACGCTCAGATATCCAATCATAAACACCAGAGGGTTACAATAAGACAATGAGTATCCCAGCAGCAAAGGGTGCAATGCAGGAATGGACAGCCAGTCTATCACTGGACTCAATGATACACACATCCATCAGCAGGAAGAGCTGCTGGAGAAAACCTAGAGAACGTATTACACTGCGGGCACCGTCGCTGGTAATCAGACTGGAGTCATGGGGCCATCCGTACCTAATGTCGAATTTCACTAACAATTGGTAAAATGTAACAAGGTGTGCTGTGCGTCTGTACGTCTGTTACTTCCGTCTAGCTCTACAGTAGCTTTTAGGGTGTTAAAACTAATAATAAGTATTGATAACATGCCTAGCAGTCTATGATAACTGTACAACAGTATTTCAGTTTTTGCAAAACATAAAAAAAAACAACCAGAATCAACTTAATCTTTAATTTGAAAAAAAGTTGTCATGTGAATAATAAATATATTTACTTCCAAAAAGCACTGAAAACAGGCACCTTGGCAACATTTCACTAATTAATAAATTCAGTTTAAACATATTCTGAATTAATGAATACATATTAGATCTGTGAATTGAACACATGAAACATATAATAAACAATAAAGCATGAACTTAATTGAATATATAACATAATAAACAATAAGTCACTCAATTTATTTTTTACTATTAAACTTTTATTTCGCATGCTGCAATATATTATTGGTATTATTAAAACTGCACAAGACTCACCAGGTTTCAAATATTTATAAATAAGGGATACAAATTACAAATAAGTGTGCCTGAAATTTTAACAGTAAAAAATTATATTGTGGCAAATAAAGACATTTTTTTTTCTTGGCATTTCCTTTGCTTTTTCTAATTTTCTGAAAATGGTTCTTTGTTAAAAAGGGAACCAGCTCGCTCTTATGCAGTTTTCACAACTGAATTAAGATTTACTGCTTTCATCAGCTACTCGGAACATTCTGATATTTCTTTAAAAACAGGCTCTTACACCTTTCTCAGATATAGCTTGTGTATTTCTAAATGCATGGTATGTTGCCAGTCTGCTTAAATATCACAATGAATGACCTTTGTTTGATCAAAGATTTCAGTCCTATAACCATATAATTGAGGAACTCTGGTCCTTCCTGAATTTTCATGGTTTCTGTGATCTTTTGCAAACACGCTTTTACTGACTGCATTCTCAGTCTGCAAGAAATGTCTTTTGGCTAGAACTTTTCCGCTAAAGCCAACTTGTTTCAATCATCAATGTACAGTAAATGGTGCTATATTGGTACCATGTGTTAAAAACAAGCCATTTTCCAAATACTAGAATGTATTCTTTTTAACAAATGGATAACCACAAAATACTTGTATTAAGATATATTCATTTGGTTTTGCATTTATATATTTATAAATGTATTTATGTGTGTGTGTGTGCCTAGCACACATATCCAAAACACATTGATTTAGAGATGGGGTTTATCTTTAGTGCCAATTACTGAAAGGCAGGCTTCATTATTAATTGCAGGCACTTTGCCACTTCCTCTGAGTGTGTAGGTAAAATCAACTTGAGGTGGACAAATGAGAAGCAAAGACCAGGCTGTGGAAATCTCAACAGAAGCCTACTGTAGCACCCCACAAAGAACTACACTTGGAAAGCACTGTGGATAATCATATTCTCATTAAACAAATAAAGTAAATCATGTTTGCAATTCTTTTTCAATTGCATTATTTAAATATACGCTTATGTGCCTTCCAGCTATATTTATGACCAGTTTTTAATTTAAGAAAATATTAAATCTATTAATGCAAAAGTATATTTGTTTGAAATTGGAAAATTCATTTTTTTAACTATTATTGCAATATTTATGCTTTTTCCTTTTCAATAATGATCAGTGTATATGGAGAGCAACGACAAGTATATAAAAATATATAATTAGATATGGCAGCTATACAGATAGATGAAATGCAGATAGATAGATAGATAGATAGATAGATAGATAGATAGATAGATAGATAGATAGATAGATAGATAGATAGATGAAATGCACTACATAATAAATAAATGGATAGAAAGATATGAAAGGCACTTTATGATAGATAGATAGATAGATAGATAGATAGATAGATAGATAGATAGATAGATAGATAGATAGATAGATAGATAGATAGATATATACCATTGTTGTTAAAATAAATATTCACTGGTTGCTTTGGAAATAGTTGTTGTGGTTAGTCATTGCATTTTTTCCAAGTGTTTAACTCCATTGTAGCTTGAAGTGGTGTTTCCTCTCGTGTAGTTATTCTTTAAACGTTTTGGATATTTTTCAAACTTTTCATACATAAACATTTAGTAGTCTTGGAAAATAATATGTGTTCATCTGAGGCTTTAATGGTAAAACAGCTTAGTGAGAAACAGAGGGTGATAATTGTTTCCATTGTAAAGCTGTGTTGTATTTACATTTTGGACCCAAATGTCACAATCTAAAAAAATATATACCAATTAAATGATTTTTTTTCTTGCAGTGTTATAAACTATTTTTCTACTCTTTCAATTCTATCCAGCATCTCATTTTGTAGCTAAGTAACACTCAAGTTGCACAGCATGCCTTAAAGCAGGTTTGGACACACATACTGCTTATTTTTGTTTATTGCAAAACCCGCAATCGGCCAATTTAATCTTAATTAAACTTTTGAATAGCAGGAGCTCTTTATGTCAATGGCTATTAAGGTGTTGCATTGGAGGTTTCATCCTTTTATCCAGTGGTCTGTTTTTTCAGTAAATAATGTGCACTGCCACTAATACTTGTTATCTGTGGTCTTTATACACGCCATGATGTTATATTTAGGGTAAAGATAGGCATTCACATAGAAAAACAAGAGAATTTACTTTGGAAAGGCCGTATATTCATTGTGGCAGGATAAAAGAAAGGTTTGCTACAATGTGAAATGTTAGGTTGCTAACTATTTAAATAGTATCTTAGCAGAAGCATTACAGCTTGGCTGGGAGACAGAGCCCAAGACCTCTGCTGCTCCACTTTTATGATGCCAAGGGGCAGCTGCAATAGCAGGACAGACGACAGAAAGACAGACGTGTAAGC
The DNA here is from genome assembly GCA_026402145.1 of Polypterus bichir lapradei. Classification (NCBI taxonomy): domain Eukaryota; kingdom Metazoa; phylum Chordata; class Cladistia; order Polypteriformes; family Polypteridae; genus Polypterus; species Polypterus bichir. The sequence goes on along the minus strand of JANRMT010062800.1, from coordinate 15,262,210 downwards.
AGATTAAGTGAGGAAGATGAATACACAAAGGGTGTACCATGTAAGACTGACTGACTGACTGACCAGAAACTTCATATGTTTATCAAGAGTTAAAGCATATCTTTGTAAGAATTAATGAAAATCTTTTTTTTATATAATTGGTTAACAATTTAAAAACTTTAAAAATATGAACTAAATTATTTTGGCTACTGTAATAAACTGATAAGCAATGTAAAAAGTTATCATTGGTCTTGTTTTATATTATTTTTATTATCTATATTTTAGACTCTTTTTAAGAACCATTTGAAAATTAAATTCTTTTAAAGTGAAGAATTCTCAGTTACACATTTTAGACACGCGGTATGGTGTAGTTGCAAGAGAACAGACATGTACTCCTTCATCGATGACAGTTGTGATAGTTTGTATGATCCGATCTGTGCTCCAGTCATAACGAATAGTCAGAATGTAATTTATAAACTGTTATTCTCAATTTTCTGGTGAATTTGTACTGACTTACCAGCTCTCATATACAGTATTGTATTTCCTTTTTTCTTTTGTAAGCTACCTTACGTAAAGATATCTGCTAAATAGTAATAAAGAAGTATTATATTACTTTTAAAATATTCTGAGGAAATATCACAAACATACTATTCTTTGTTTCTTCGTTAACATTTTTTAGAACTTTAGAAGGCTTCCTTGCATTTTTTATACAAAGATATACATATACACACTGTAACCTTTTCTGGTAAATTGATAAGCATTTAATTTTGCTATAAACAAATGCAGATTGGTTACTTTTTAAGTAAAAATACAGTGCGCTTACATTTATGAACTAAACCCGCATTTTAAGACTGTGGAGTCTGAGCCTCTCCCTATGCCACTCCAGTCTGTCGCAATGCAGATTCGTGTTTCCAGATAAATGATAACCTTTAAGAAGTATCTGGATGAGAGTTTGGGACAGTTTAGCTAGTAGCTAAAGAAACAGGCTTGATGGACTGAGTGGTCCCCTCTCGTTTATAAAATTTCTTCTGTTTTTATGTTCTTATATAAGTGGTAGAGTAGAAGGAAAGCCAGAAGAAAAACCAGAGCAGATATGGAGAGAATGTACAAAGATAAATATCGAACTATAAAGGAATTATAACAATGTGAGGAGTTTAGCTTCAGATATTTAGGAGTAAATTCACAAACAGCTCCAAATTCAGTGTCAATTATATTTTTACTAATGAGAAGCTGCATTATTAGAATAAGAATCTGAATTACACATTATTTCTTTAATGTGACGAATTGCCCGCTGACTTCTTATCAACATGTATTTTAAAGTACTCTTCTATAGAAAAATATATTTGACAGCCTAACCCTCTGGTCTCTTCCCACTTTCGAGTTTTTATTAACTTGTTGGCCTGACTAATGTACAATCATAAATTATATGGGTGCACCTTCATTTTGAGTGAGTGCATTAGCTTTATTTTAAGTCCTTTAATAGACAAGGTTATATTCCTTAAATTAATGAGAAGAAGCCGCATTTATGCCATTTTTGACAGACCCTTTGTACTTTGAAAATGTCGACTGATTTTAGTACTTGTATTGATAACCATTTAAAAGTTGACTTCACTTTATAGATTCACGTTTGCATGTATTTGGCATTTAAAAAGACAAGATTCAGCTGGCTGGCATGCCTTGATGAATGAAATAGATAAAATCTGAAAAATGATATAACACACGTGCTCAGTCATTCTTTTACCTACCAATTCAGCCATATGTCATTGATTTCAGTCATAGGCTATGAACAAAATAAGGCTGTGAAATGTGACCTTAACTTGTACGATTTTCTTGAAATGAATCAGATTGTTTCTGAGATGTTTATGGCCGTTTGTGTATATTGTTGCTACTGGGCATTAAGTGTATGTATGCCATGGGGTTTCTACATTCTCATTGGCTTGTGTGGGTTTTCAGTGTCTGCAACACTTTCAAAGATAAGTGGCTTAGAATATCTAAAGTGTGGGTAAGTATGCATACACTATATACTGTATGTATGAGCTTGTGCCTTAATGGAAAGATTAAGAAAACAAATACAGTGGCGCAGTTGTAGCGCTGCTGCCTTGCAGTTAGGAACAACAACAACAACATTTATTTATATAGCACATTTTCATACAAACAGTAGCTCAAAGTGCTTTACATAATAAAGAATAGAAAAATAAAAGACACAATAAGAAAACAAGATAAATCAACATTAATTAACATCAAATAAGAGTAAGGTCCAATGGCCAGGGGGGACAGAAAAAACAAAAAAACATCAGACGGCTGGAGAAAAAATAAAATCTGTAGGAGACCTGGGTTTGCTTCCTGGGTCCTCCCTGCGTGGAGTCTGCATGTTCTGCCCATGTCTTTGTGGGTTTCCTCCCACAGTCCAAAGACATGCAGGTTAGGTGCATTGGCGATCCTAAACTGTCCCTAGTGTGTGCTTGGTGTGTGTATGTGTGTGCCCTGCGGTGGGGTTATTCCTGCCTTGCGCCCTGTGTTGGCTAGGATTGTATCCAGCAGACCCCCATGACCCATCCATCCATCCATTTTCCAACCTACTGAATCCGAACACAGGGCCACGGGGGTCTGCTGGAGCCAATCCCAGCCAACACAGGGCACAAGGCAGGAACCAATCCCGGGCAGGGTGCCAACCCACCACAGGACACACACAAACACACCAAGCACACACTAGGGACAGTTTAGAATCGCCAATGCACCTAACCTGCATGTCTTTGGACTGTGGGAGGAAACCCACGCAGACACGGGGAGAACATGCAATCTCCACGCAGGGAGGACCCAGGAAGAGAACCCAGACAGGTCTCCTAACTGCGAGGCAGCAGTGCTACCCACTGCGACACTGTGCCGCCCCCCCCCATGACCCTGTATTAGGATATAACAAGTTGGATAATGGATGGATGGATGGAAAAATGCTCTTCAAAATGAATACCTGGAAGATGGGGTCACCTTTGTTAAAATACTCTAAAGTGGCTTAGAATGACTGAGTCTACTCTGCAATGGATGGCTCTGTGGTAAGTTGCTGAGATAGACAGAGTTCAGCTCTGTGACTCTGTAAATTTAGATTAAGCAACTTAAGTAAAGGGATGGATGGATGGATGGATGGAAAAAAATAATGTGCATGGAATGATAAGTAATAGACAAATGATAAAATTATTTATAAGCAAAATTGTGCTTTTTCTTTAGATCCATTTTTTCGTTTAACTGCTTACTACATATGTCTTTGTAGCCAAGGGAAAGAATTGTATAGTTTAATGTTAAATGCAACACTTTCTATTAGTTGGAGCAGAAAAGGAACAAATGTACATCCAACCAGCCTAGGAGTCTGAGTTCATTGCATTTCTAAACAGTATCTCCACATCTGAACCCTTTGAAAATAACGGAAGGTAGGAAGCAAGGACTGGTAATTCAGTTTCAGTGCATTCAACCAAACATTTAACTGGTTTTCCATGTTAGCACAGATATTAGATTGGAGAAATATAATTAAAAAAGTAAAGAACAACCATTAATGTTCTCTCAAGGAACTCATACGCTTGGTAGCAGACATCTAAAATGTTTAACAAAGCTGCAATGAAAATCAGAAATAACTACATAAAGATAATTCAATGGAAGGATTAAGGCTGCAATTGTTAGAATTCCCACTTTTCAGATCTAAAGATAGTGGAGTAGAAAGGGGGAAACACTCTCGACATTTGTTCAGCTGGTTGGAGACAGGATTAGATGGCATGAAAAGGCACCGGGGTAGGTTTTGCTCTGAGGGGTGCACTGCGTCTTTTGGAAGCAAGAATTGAATTTCAGTTTCTCAGCAGATCTCCTAGCAAGTGCTTCCTACTATGATTTATTGTGGCACGTTGAAAGATTCCAAAGCATGAGTCAGTTTGTGTTGGCTTGGTGGTGCAAAGGTTTGGTTACTGTTATTGCAACAAGCTTTTCCTTCAAGAATTGTTAAGCCTTTCTGCCCTCTGAAATTACATCTGCACTTATGGAATTATTAAATGAAAGATGTATTGTCTGCCCAGCGAAATGTTTATAATCATGAGGTTTCTTTCAAGTTTTACAACAGGAATATGGGCCTGATCCCATTAAGAAGTGTCTGGATTTGTTAACATTTCAATGATTGCCTTATCCAGTGCTGAATAAGGTTACTTAAAATTAATAAGCTGACATAAACACTGAAGTATTTGCTCCACACTAGTGTTAGTGTGGTGTTGAGTAGTATTTCCATTCCATTACTTGTTTATTACTTGTTTGTTGTTCTGTCATTAGAGATTATCGGTCACCCTGAGAGTCATATTAACTTGTAATTTTTATTTTCCTTTAGGCATGGTAAAGTATGAGAGAAAAAAAAAATAGAAAACATCCATCATAAACCAAATCAGTTCCCTCTGCTGTAAATTCACATTACATTCTCATTGCTTGATTTTCACCATTTCATTAGCCCACTCTGGAACAACACCATCTTAGGAATTCATCGCTAATAACATAAAGAGATCATTCTACAATCGAGTCAGCTCTTTCCGGATAACATAACATAATCCATCTTTTCATTTTCTGAAACTATATTGGCAACATGCTTATGCCAACTACCACAACTGATTACAGCAAACCAATTTAGAGCCATCAATGAATATGGTAAGCAGAAACTGGGAGAAAAACAACAGCATTCAGGGAGAGAGGCTACACAGACTTAAGACGAATGTACAAATCTCATTTCAAATATTGTGACCAGGCTGGGGATTGAACCCAAGGCCCTGGAGCTGTGAGGCAACAATGGTAACCACCATTACACCTCATCATATCAATCCCTCAGGTCAATTTCAGCTGATAGGAAATCTGTGAATGCACATGTGAGTGGACCACCCACACTTCGACTGTAATGACTGGCGAATTTTATAAAACCACATCGATGGCCTTTGCCCAGTCAGATGTTACTCTGCTGTTACAGACTGCTTTGATCCGTGTGCGTATAAAATAAAGACTGACTCAGTAAATTCTCCTCGGAGTCTGAGTAAGTCATTGTCGGCTGCAGCTTTGAAAAGATGGGTTGCAAATTCCAATAAGTGACTGTGTCCGTAACTTTTTGACAAGTTGCAATTAATATAATTAGTTGAATATACAGTATGTACCCACTGTACTTACTATATGTACTCATTTTGTATATTAGTCACTTTATTTTTGAACAGATATGTTTAACCGAATACAAAACTAAGACATTTTTTACTGTCACATGTTAACCCTGTGACAGTGTAAACTGGTATTTACGTGCAATCTTTTCACTGATATCAGTTACTTAAAAGTCAAATGTGGTTCTGTGCCAGCTAGAGGTTTGTGGGTGCCTGTACGTTCTTAAAAGCAAAGTTATGCTCAGTGCCATAAAGAGCCTTAAGGATTATTGGGGTAGTCCGGGACCATAGAGAGACAAAGATGAAAATTCATTGATCTTATGTGTATTTTCGTATTATATTTCTGCTTACTGGGTGTTATAACATTTTACTAAATAAGGTACCTCACCTAATTCAATTATAGTTTACCGTTCATTCTATTTATTTTTTGAAGAAGACGATTAACTTAAATGTTTCTGTGTAACAGAAGTTTACCTTAATGGGGTCATATAAACGTAGTCATATTCATAGTCAATTTAGTTTATTCATAGTCAATAAACCTAATTAAAAATTGCACTACAGCTTTTTTATTAATAATATGGAATTTTTCCGGTGGAAGGGAAAATTAAACTATTCAAATTTTTTAGGACGCTGTTATTCGTAGTCAGGTCAGTTTCTTTCTGATTTGTTACAATATTTTACCTTCTGTGCCTTTCAAGTGGGTTTTTAAAGTCCGTATGGAGCCGCGTGCTGCAGTGCACCACCAAGCTGTATGTTAGCATCTTTTTATCTCACGGGAAAGTGCTTTTGTTAATAACATTTATTTCAGTAATGCACCCTTTTCTGTTGATTGTGCGGATGATCCACAATCACTGTGACATAATATATAGTTATTTCTTGAAGCCCTGCACTTTTAGGGAAAGGGTCCATTAGAGTGACTGCAAGATTTAGTGCTGAGTTATGACACTAAGGGTCATGCACTCTCAAGTTGCGCACTCACAGAAATGAAGGCTCCATTGCAACACGTTCAACTTTTGCTGAAATGCCGTGCAAAAGGCAAAGAGGTGTAAAAACCTTATAATTGTGGCTTAGCTATGACCAGAAGGCTACAGCAGGAAACAAGTAATATGGAATAATTGCAGGCTATTTTTTAAGGACCTGAGATAAATAATCTCCTGACATGGTGGACATGGAAGTTAAAGAGCGCAAACAGCAGTTTAAAGGAAATGTTTGGCTAGAATCCAACAAAAAGAGTAAAACATGTGACTGTGGGTTTCCTTTCCTGCAAAGCATAAGTCAGGGTTAAATATTTCATTATAATGTGTAGTTATTTTTTGAATGTATAGTTATTTTTATTCTTCTTGGAATTATATCGATACTTGTATGCATATAAAAAGAATGTGATTAACCCTAAACAAAAATGTTGCCTTACGGAAACTTAAAATCAAAGGGAGGATGCATAGTCTGAAAATAGGTCTGCTATTGTTTGATAATATCAACTTATAACTGAAACAATACAATAATTAAGTGCAGAAACAAAATGCTGCTTAGTTATGTACTATAAAAGGAGTCCTGATGGGAAAATACCTCAAAGGTCATAGATACTGGCATGCTTATGAGAAAAATGATGTGCATGCATTCCAAGGCTTTGTCTTTGCATGAATTAATATATAATCTTAGTATTTAGGAAGTAGCAAGGGCAAGCTATTCTTCTCTTATCTTAGAAGAAAAAAACAACAAACACGGAAAACTGATTTCATATCTGATTTGTTAGTGAACTGTTAATAAAAAAAATAATCTACTTTCTTCACGTGCATATATCCTTGAGTGTAAAAGTATTTGATATGTTGGTTAGCTGTTGACAAAATGTTTCCAGCTATGGTGATCTCATTTATGCGCATGCATATATATCCTTGAGCCTTTACGCCTCTCTCCGCCTGTGACCCAATCTTTCACTTACTGCCACTAGTAAAACCTAAAAGCAGCTGACAGGAAAACTCAAAGCTATACAAAGTCAGCCCTGAACTTGTAATAAACCAATTAGCGAGTGTAATAATACCCTGCAGGCATGGTGGTATTTACAATTCCAGACCTTCCAGGTGTTCTCCAGTTCTCCAGTTGCTGATTCAGGCCTCAACACATTCTTGAGTGCACTGGTGTTTTACCAGTACCATTAAACCAAATGTGTGCTCAAACTGACAAGTCATATATATTGTGATTAAAAAGATTTACTTGTAATATGCTTAAACTAATAGCCATCCTACTGTGGCCCACAGAAGCAAATAATAGCACACACTTCTGGTTTAAAAACTGCACACTTGGAGAAATGTCATTTTAAAATATAAGAATTGCACATGAAATTTAATTACCTGCCCAATATTTTCCCCTAAAAGTTATACCCTGTCGAAAGGGGCTAGTAATGAAAAGCAAACAAAATTCTATTTTTTTTCTTAAATTTTTTTATATCACATTTTATATATATTTTTATTTCACCCAAAGAAAAGTTAATAAGTATTATTTTTTTTTTGCATAGTGGATGGCCACTTCATTATAAATTACTTCTAAAAGAAATAATCCATTTAGAAAATGGAGGAGGTTAGGAGCGGACGCTGATACAGTGCATTGCCGCACCCACCACAAGACAAACCAACTCGGGATCCCAGATTAGGACCCGAGGGCAGCCATACAACGGGTGACACCTCAGCACCACACTAAATCAGATGGAGTGGAACAGCGGGAGGTTTTTTTATGGTGGCTGGAGTGCCAATTCTGCCACCAACCTCCAAGTTTTTCCCTGCAGGTTGGAGGGCCGACATGTAGGGAAGGATGCAGATTAACGTCATACCCAGGACGGTTAGAAAATGGTTGGAGATAAAATAAACATGCTCAATTCTGAAGAGTCCATCCTTTTTAATAATAACTAGCAGATTACCCAGTGACTTCGCTCACTGAGTAGAAGGGAAAAATTTGCGGCTCTCATGAGGCAACGAAATCAATGACTCATTTCTATGATAGATTTGCCCCGGCATTTTAAATGTCGGCATAAAGCCCGACTCCTCGGTAGCAGCCGTGGTGCCAAACGATGTCATCTGAAAACATGAATTGTATTTCCTAACGATGTCATATTCAAACACAAATTGTATTTCGTAATGTTCTGTAGAAAATGAGTTGAATGTGGATTTGCACCAGAAATAAGAGATAACAGTTCAGCTGGATGACTTAAAGGTGTTAATTTCTCCTTGCCATCTGAACAACACATCCCACGTGATTCAAATTTAACCCTCTGTGCTTGGCAGTACTCACACATGATGTCCATTTCTTTTATAATAACTTTTGAATGTAGGCCATAATCTTTTTCAATGTTATAATTGAATCCCTCCATATACAGACCTTGACGCCTGTGTGACGTGGTAGCCTGTAAATACTGCATCCGTCAAGTTCGATTCTGTTCAGCACATTGTTCGGGTGTTTGAGAGGCCCTCAATTGTGATTTTCATATACGTTGATCAGCAAGCCTGCTCTCTCGATCTGTTTCTGTCTCACTTTGTCTGTGTAACCTGACTCCTGTGGTCATACGTAAGCACGTTGTTCGGGTGTTTGTGAGTGGTCATGCATAATTTCCGTTCAAACGTGAGAGCGCGAGTGCATTATAATATGTTCTGTGGTCATACGTAATTTCCGTTTCAAATGCAAAAAGAATTTTATATATATAGATAATAATAATAATACATTTACAGAATGATTACACTACCTTTTCAAAATTTGGACACACCCAAATATTTTCATATTTTTTATAGAAACTGATCATTTTTTTTAATCAAGGTACCTTTAAATTGATTTAAAAATATAGCTAAATCTAATGTTGCTAATAGCTGGTGCTGCTTAAAAGATTTTAATTTATTAATCACATGTGACTGCAAAGCCCCAGTGTCCTAATAGTCAACTTCATTAGCCTGTCCTCAATTAGTCATGTATAAATGCTACATGAGATAATTATTATTAGAGAATTATTACTATTAGAGAAACCTTTGTAATTCCATTAGTGCCTCTGAAACTTGCTAATCTGTTTACTTGTGTTGCAAGGTACAGGCATTCCTAAAGTTCAGTTCTGGTATCAAAAATGGCCAAAATGCCACCTCAAACAACACGCCAGTCTATTGTTTTTTTTTTGTTTTTTTTTGCAGAATGAAGGTTTTTCAATGTTGTTACTGAAGGTTTCATACAAAGGCGTTCTATAACTGTCTTGAGAGAAGAAGGCAAACTGGCTCTAGCCAGGATGGAGAAGAAAGGGAAGGCCCAAATGAACAAATGTATAGGAGAGCAAAGAGATCAGAGTCCGAAGTTTGAGAAACAAATGCCTTACAGGTCCATGCCGTTATATCTTGCTAATATTTGAACCCAGATCTGAACTTTAGGAATGTCAGTATCTAGCAACCCAAATGAAGACAAGAATATGTTTTCATTCATGCTAATGCACTTACAAAGGTTTCTGTCATAACCAATTAAGTATAAGCTAAGGGAGTTAACCATTAGCACACTGAAGGAATGGCTGCTGAAAATGGGGCTTTGCTGATATATGTGAACAATAAATTAAAATCGGTCATTTCTTGCAGTAATACCCATTAGAAACGCTACTGATGTCTTGGCTATATTTTTAAATCAATCGAGTGATATCTTGCTCAAAAAGGGTATACATTTCTATCAGAAATATGAAAATGTCTGAGTGTGTCCAAACTTTTGAGTGGTAATGTGTTTCTTTACTGGGTACTAGGAAGCCAGAATGGAGCAACAGGCCATCGTAGGCCATACTCATGTACACACCGAAGGAAAATTTAGAGTCACCAGTTAAATCAACCTATACATCTTTGGGATGTGGGAGAAAATCCAGAGCAGTCAGATGAAAATAGACACGGGTAGAGCATGCAGACTCTACACATGTCGACTGGGCCTGTGATTCACATCCATGAAGTGACAGTGCTAACCACCGTGCATCGTGCAGTTTAAAAGAGGCAGCTTTTTAGAAAACAGTGATTTTCACATATTTGAAATCAGTGCTGCTGCATTTTGGTGCAAGAGAACAACTTCAAAATGGTGTCAATGACTAAGATAAGCAATAAGTTTAAAATCTACACAGCGCTTGTTGCCTTCCTATGAGAAAAAGTATTGAACATTGTACATTTTCATTATTATAAGGAGAACTCTGGATATGCTCAACTTTTAAAGCACTATTAGTTTCAATACTAAGGTCCATACTATGGCCTCGGAAATTAAAGAAAATATTATTTTGCTATTTTAACAGTAAACCCTTTATGCTGATGGGATACGGTGTGCGTTTATAACTGGATTGGATAAGCTCAGTAAGTGGATGGAAGGAGTTTCCTTATCTAAAATATCCTTGTTGTTAGATTTATCCCATATTGCCACTGCATGTACTGTAGGTGTACTGTATATTTCTAATACTGTTGCTACATACAATTAAAACAGTGTAAGAGAGGCATGGAGGCACAGTGTTCTGTATAATGCCAACCACCCAAATTCAGCTCCCTGCCAAGCTAATCTTCATGTAACATTTGCACACCATACCACAGATTTTCATCAGATGCTCCACTCTTCTCTCATATCTAAAAAACAAAACACATGCCTTAGGTCAATTGGTGTCTCTTAATTGGCCAGTTTGAGTGAGTGTGGGAATGTGTTTGATGCTGTTATAGTGAAATGGTGCCTTGATGAAGATTGGCTCGTGCTTTGATGATGAAGTAGATTGCAGTTCCCCAAAACCCTGTAATGAAGAATGTGGATTCAGAAAGTGGATGGATATATTAAGTAAATTGACTGGTTATCATTACTAGGAGTTTCAGTTGCCCGTGTCTTGGTCTGACAATCTAATGACACAATGAAATGCCGCATCATTGACATTCTAAATGTGCATTGCATCATTTATATCCTAATTGCTTCATGCTGTTCCTTTCATAATGCCTACAGGACATGGTTCAGCGTTATTTGAAAAGACATGTCAGGTCCTGTTTTCATTTTTTTGGGTACATCATGGAAGCCAGCATTTAAAAAAAAAAAACAAACCTATATGTCCTTTTAAAAGAGTAATATAAAGTGTATTTCACTAAAACAATACAGTCTATGGAATAAAACTTCTTTTTCCTGTTGCAATGAATGTTAGCCGGTAGTCTGGTAGCGTACTGCACTCCGATAAGAATGTGGTTCTGTGGCAGCATTTGGCCTTGAGAGCATAAATTGCTGAAAGGTCAATCAGAATGTTTTTACTTGGGCTTTCTGAATATTGTTCAGTTTTCTATTTAATGAAATATCAGTCTCTGTTGGAAAACTACACTGAATTTATTAGTTTCTAAAAATTGCTCTTAGTGGAAAAAATGAAATGGAATTGATTCAAGTGTGTGAAAAAAAATGTTTATTGGAATACAGAAAACAGTTTTAGGGTCCTTAGTCTTGTCCGGCTCCCGTAAGATAGCTGGCTCTACTAATTATTTACTTTATTCTTCACTTCCTGATGAAAATAAATCATTTTTACCTCTTCCCCTGACATTTATAGACTACTCTCCCTATCTTGATAGAAGGAGAACAGGTTGCAAGGATAAAAGAGCATTTACAAAAGACATTTTGACAAAAATGCCATCCACTAAGTAACCATATATAAAGGAACGGTGATTGTGTTACACATTCTTATCACGATCCCTAAGTTTAAGTGACATCAATCCACTCTTAAGACTGGTTATCAATTAAGTGATTCAGTTTTGGGAAAAGGCTAATGTAAAACATAGAAATAATAAGTTGTATGAGAGGTTGGACGCTAAGGAGAGAGAAAAGGAGCTGTACCGATTGACTAGATAGAGGGCCTGAGCTGGGAAAGATGTGCAGCAGGTTAGGGTGATAAAGGATAGAGATGGAAACGTACTCACAAGTGAGGAGAGTGTGTTGAGCAGATGGAAAGAGTACTTTGAGAGGCTGATGAATGAAGAGAACGAGAGAGAAAAGAGGTTGGATGATGTGGAGATAGTGAATTAGGAAGTGCAATGGATTAGCAAGGCGGAAGTAAGGACAGCGATGAAGAGGATGAAAAATGGAAAGGCCGTTGGTCCAGATGACATACCTGTAGAAGCAGGGAGGTGTTTAGGAGAGATGGCAGTGGAGTTTTTAACCAGATCGTTTAATATCTTGGAAAGTGAGAGGAGACCTGAGGAGTGAAGAAGAAGTGTACTGATACAGATATTTAAGAATAAGGGGGATGTGCAGAGCTGTGGTAACTACAGGGGGATACAATTGATGAGCCACAGCATGAAGTTATGGGAAAGAGTAGTGGAAGCTCGGTTAAGAAGTGAGGTGATGATTAGTGAGCAGCAGTATGGTTTCATGCCAAGAAAGAGCACCACAGATGTGATGTTTGCTCTGAGGGTGTTGATGGAGAAGTATAGAGAAGGCCAGAAGGAGTTGCATTGCGTCTTTGTGGACCTGGAGAAAGCATATGACAGGGAGCTGTGGTATTGTATGAGGAAGTTGGGTGTGGCAGAGAAGTATGTAAGAGTTGTACAGGATATGTACGAGGGAAGTGTGACCGTGGTGAGGTCTGCAGTAGGAGTGACGGAGGTGGGATTACATCAGGGATCGGCTCTGAGCCCTTTCTTATTTACAGTGGTGATGGACAGGCTGACAGACGAGATCAGACAGGAGTCCCCGTGGACTATGATGTTCGCTGATGACATTGTGATCTGTAGCGATAGTAGGGAGCAGGTTGAGGAGATCCTGGAGAGGTGGAGATGTGCTCTAGAGAGGATAGGAATGAAGGTCAGTAGGACCACCATGACAGAAAACGTGTGTAAATGAGAGGGAGGTCAGAGGAATGGTGAGGATGCATGGAGTAGAGTTGGCGAAGGTGGAGGAGTTTAAATACTTGGGATCAACAGTACAGAGTAATGGGGAGTGTGGAAGAGAAGTGAAAAAGAGAGTGCAGGCAGAGTGGAATGGATGGAGAAGAGTGTCAGGAGTGATTTGTGACAGACGGGTATCAGCAAGAGTGAAAGGACGGATGTGAGACCAGCTATGTTATATGGGCTGGAGACGGTGGCACTGACCAGAAAGCAGGAGACAGAGCTGGAGGTAGCAGAGTTAAAGATGCTAAGTTTTGCATCGGGTGTGACGAGGATTGATAGGATTAGAAATTAGACATTAGAGGGTCAGCTCAAGTTGGATGGTTGGGAGACAAAGCCATAGAGGCGAGATTACACTGGTTTGGACATGTGCAGAGGAGAGATGATGGGTATATTGGGAAAAGGATGATAAGGATAGAGCTGCCAGGGAAGAGGAAGGCCTAAGAGAAGGTTTATGGATGTGGTGAGAGAGGATATGCAGGTGATGGGTGTGACAGAACAAAATGCAGAGGACAGAAAGATATGGAAGAAGATGATCTGCTGTGGCAACCCCTAACAGGAGTAGCCGAAAGAAGTAGAACGAGATTAATTCAAAGAGAAAGAGTTGTATATTAAGTTATTCTGTTGAGTTATGATAACACAATTAATGAGCTAATTGAAATCAGCAAAATAATTAGCCAACCACAAGGGCGAAGAAATCAGTGCTTTTATTGTAGAAAACGTGTATTATTTTAAAATCCATATGTTATGAACTTTGGTCATTGCTGGAAAAGGCAGTGGGAACTCATCAAGTTGATATTCCTATGTCTGGACAAGATTAGAAGTCCTTTAGTTTTTCATGCTTCCTCTATAAGCAGAAGGATTAACAAGGTGCAAAATCACAGACTTGAGACAATTTTATATGAAACAATGGCCAAAGAGAGAGAAGGTTACACTAACATAGTGTTTATTGCAGCTCAAGTAGAAGGCTGCATTTTGTGAATAAAGACTTTGTCTCACAAAGATATTTACTGTGTTAATGAATATTTATTTATTAAACACAATCACAGAGACTGAGCCGTGTGGTGGACTGGCACTTTATCCTTGGCTGGTTCCTGCTAAGTGATTTTTAGAATGTTGTTATATAAAATCACAGATACTGATATATGCATTTTATTGCTTTTTCATTGTTGTTTACTTTCTCACTAAGTGGGCTTTAGAGTTACAATCTAATCATCTGTTGACTGTAAATTGTGTGAACGTGCAAAATAAAAGGTTTTGTTCGTCACGTCTACACAGTAGATGATTATATACCATATTCCTGAAAATAATCTTTAGTAATGATCAGTTAATCTTACTTGGTAAAGTGAATGAAAAAGTGAATATAGAATTCTGTGAAGACACGCTGTTTCATTAAAAAGTGTTTAAAACAGCAGGAATTGAAGGCATTTAGCCTAAACCTTAATAAATGATTTGTTCTTTGACAAAATATATCTTATATATAAACATCTACGTGTGAAAGTGTGTGTGTCTGTCTGTCTGTCTGACCCGGTAGTGAAAGGTGGAGTCGGGGTTAGGGCTCCACCTCTGAAGAAACAGAAACTCACTTAGCCGCTAATACACAAGCGAGGCGAGCACATCGGCAAAACAAAATCTTCTAGGAGAGAGAAGCCCAGGGTAGTTCCTTTCGAATACCTGAGTGTGTGCCTTATATGATAGATAGATAGATAGATACTTTATTAATCCCAAGGGGAAATTCACATAATCCAGCAGCAGTATACTGATACAAAGAAACAATATTAAATTAAATAGTAATAAAAATGAAAAAAAAAAAATGTTAGCATTTACTCCCCCGGGTGGAATATACGTACCTTACTGAGTAAAAACTGAAAAAAGTAAACATTTTGTGTTTTTCAGTTTTGTAAGCTAGAAGTGATTATCATTTTGAGTTGCTTAACTACTCAAAGTGTTCTATGATAGATTTATATAAGAAGTACACGTTTACTGTAAGTGGCGTTGTGTTTAGAAGAGAAATTCATTGATAAGAAAATTATTCACCATGCCTGTGCCCTGTGTCATTCAATTTTTAATAGTTTGTACTACCTAGCTGGAAGAAATGTTAAATGTATTGGTAGGAGAGCCAAACAGAAATCAATTAATTGTTCCTGATTCATTGAAATCAGTCAGTCTATTTCAGGGTTCAATCAGACATAAGTCTAAAACTACTCTGGAACATGGCCTATTACAAAGCACACATGCACTGACACCAAAAACCAAAGAAATTGGAGAAAAACCTTTATGGACATTATAAGAACTTTCAAGCTATCTGACACCCCTGAGTCACCCCAACCATAAAAATACTCCATTTAATTGCATACAACATTGAAGTTAACTTCTTCTGTAAGATCAGATCCTTTGTAAAGGATCAGGGCATGAGTAAATGAGGCAAGTACAAAGTTTGTTGCTTTATTGTAAATTACTCTTGTTTTGTTAGATTTCTCAGGCCCATGTTAATATTGTGTATTGTATATATCAACAAGCAAAGTGTTCATTTAACATGCACTATAATTTATAATTTATATAAATTATAATATTTTTGAATTGATTTTAAAATCTTGTTGCTAGTTTTTAAATCTTTACATGGGCTCGCTCCTGCCTATTTATCTCAATTGTGTGTTTTACACCAGCCATCCAGAGTGCTTAGATCTTCTGGTCAGTTGTCTCTTGTTGTCCCTCGTACTAAGTGTAAAATTAAGGGGGACAGAGCGTTTGCAGCTGCTGCTCCTCGCCTATGGAACTCTTTACGTCTTTACATAAAGGAGTCGTCTACAATTCAAAACAAGATTAAAGACTCATTTCTATTCACTTGCATTCCGTGGCCTTCAGTAATACTGATGGTTTCCTCATTGGGATTATGTAACATTACTTCTATTTATTATTTATTTTATTTATGTTCATATATTTTATTTCTATTTATGTTTTTTGTTTGTTTTCTTTTATTCTATTATTGTAAAGCACTTTGGCCACAGCATTCCCATGTTGTTTTAAATGTGCTATATAAATAAATTGACATTGACACTTCTTAGGAAATAAATTCCATAAAATGTGGTATTTAAAGTAATTACTACCTGACTGATCTGCATTGATAAATGAAGTTATAGGGATGGCTCTCGGCAAACATCTAATAATACTTTACAGTGGAAGCACAAAAGAATTTTTGGTACTTTCACTTGCTCTCCAGCATTCCTTAATTACCAGATGGAAGTGCATTTAAACCTGAAGGCAGGAAGCACTTTCTTTACACAAAGAGTTGTGGGAATCTGAAACAAACTACCGAGACATGGAGTTGAAGCAGAAAACTTAACGACCTTTAAGAAGAACCTGGATGAGGTATGGAGAGAGCTTAGCTATTAGCTAAAGAAACAGGCTTGATAGACTGAATGGTCTCCTCTCATCTGTTGAATTTCTTGTGTTCAATGTGTAACATGTGAATGGGAGAAAAAAAATACCTGTGCGTGGCTTCATATGGACCTTACAAATATATAGTATAGGGTCTGTAGTCTAACTCTTGTTAGCTCTACTATTCCTGATCCATTCACCTCAATCAGTTTCCAACTTGTTCAATTAGGTTGATGATCTCCGGACCCAGCTATGGCAGCTTTGAGCACAAGGTAGAAAGCAAACCTTTTAATACAAAACATATGAGTATATACTCTCATAGTATCTTTTTACTTAAATTCCATTTCTGGAGATAAAAAGCCAAAACCTTTAATCTACGGTTGTGCATACTTTGTGAGTGCAGGTAGCGCTGTCTGTAGCACCCTAGGTTTTAATATAAATGTTGTCTCAGGTGTTTGTTTTTTTGGTCTTTATGAATTAGTGTGTCTGTAGAAAAGAACAATTTTCTGATTTCCATTTATTTTCAAAAAAATAAATATTACATAATTGTTGTTGTATTTTGTTAAAGAAACTAGCATGTTAAGTAATAGACCACTTTTCATATAAAACTTGATTACCTTGTTGGCATATAGCCCAGTGTGTGATTAAACAAAGACCACAAACAGGTGCTAATGATCAATGACAAAATGAGGTGAGTGAACCAAACTGATTAAAAGAAACAGAAAACAGGTGTAGGAGGAATCAAACTGAGCGAAGGACAACCAAACTGAAAAAATGAGGGTGTGGCAGATGTGACACTTAACCTTCAGATCATCCGTTCTTTCACCATGGTAAGATGAAGCCTAGCAAGAAGAAACAAAGTGGTCATCCTTCAGCAGCAAAGTCTCTCCTAGAAGGAAATTTCTCAGCAGATGTGAGTTTCCAGATGGGCTGCCGAAGCTCTTCGAAAGACGCAAAAGGAAATGGGGAAGTCTGAGGACTGGAAATGCAATGATTGACCACAGAAACTGAATGTCGCAGATAATAAATACATCAGAATGACACCGCTTCAAAATAGGAAGAAGCCCAGCGCTGCTTTCAGTTCTGAACTCACAGAACCAGTGGAACACAGTCCACAGAAGCCTTAGCAGAAGTGGTCTTCATAGAAGTGTTGCTCCAAAAAGGTGAAAACAAAGCCAAGAGTTGTAAGTTCAGAGAGGCTTGATCATTACGGGCCCATATGTTGGAGACAGAGTGAAGAATGACTCCTCAAACCACATTACATTTCTCATTGCTCAGAGGTTCAGGTTTTGTACTCCTTACTCCAGGTTATGAGTCTTTTTGTGTTAGGTCTAGAAAGACAGAAGCAGTTTCCACATGGCAGCCATGCCATCAATTCCAGCTTTGTGACTTACAGTTTTGATGAAGATTGGGTCACAGAGGTGCTGATTCAATTCCATGGTCATTTTTGATGGCTTTAAGCTGTGAAGAGTCTGTCTATCCCTGTCAACGTGCTGCAACGTGCAACTGCAGTGTCTCATTGTTGATGCATTTATGCATGTTTGGCATATACTTTAATTATTTTGTGAGTGTTCCTCTTGATACATTAAATAATATTGGAGTTTTTTAAACTAATATGTCTTCAGTTAGGGTGTTGGTTATTTGAATTTTTATGGAGGCCTGCAAGTTGCCTTATGGGGCCTTGAAAACACACCTATCAGAAGTGCTAATTTGTCAGACTTTTATACAGTAGCTGACACTTACTGTACTGCTAATTAGCACCTGTGATTAACCTTATCTGACTCGTAATTATGATTTAGTTATTTCAAAATGAAACTCTTTTTATGTAGTATTTTCATTATTGTGTCCACCCATGTATATTGAAATTACATTACACTCTTGACAAAAATTTAAGCAAAGGTTGTTTTTTAATGATTTTTTTTTGCTATAGCTATGAATTTTGGTGACTACTGACTGTTCATGCAGTGCACAAAACCACTAATTATAGTCATCACGGTATTTAGCATTCCCACAAAAGTGTAAATGTGCCAATCCCTAATTACTTTTTAAATGCTACATTTATTGTGGTGGAATCCTTTTAAATGAGTGTCATTTAGATCAAGATTATGGCAGGAAACAAAAATGCCAGAGAAACATATATCAGTCAGTCAGTAGTCAGTCAGTCATCTTGGCTAAATTCATCAAATGTTACTGGACAGTGGGGCTTAGTAAGCAGGTAGTGTAGTGTAGTGATTAAATTACCAGACTCTGAACCTCAAGGATGTCAGTTTAGTGCCCTCCGTCAACTTAATGTTTGCCCCTGAGCAAGTCACTTAACCTGCAGCTTGCTTCAACTATAAAAATACACACTTGTAAAGTGCCTTGGAATTGTATTTACAGGTAGTATAACTGAGCAATATGTAAAATAAAAGGCAATTGTTGGGGAAGTAGTTAGCCTTGTAAAAGCAAAATTATTTTTTAAAAAGTATCCTCATTTTCAACTTCTCAGCAGTGCTAGTCAGACGTTTCATACACAAATACTAAAATTTAGTTGTGTAACAAACTCCACACCTAAAGTATTCAACAACAAAAACATAAAGCCCAAAATTGCACAAAGAATGTGTTGGTGGGCTTTAATATACCCTGTTTAATAAACAGCCCCCCAGCTTTGACATTTTAAGAAGACAAAAAAAAAAACTCCCTAAAAACCTTGGAGGGGGAAACAATGGACAAAATCTAATGAAGGGCAAATTAAAATGAGACCCCCTTTCTGGTAGGTTGGCTGAAAATAGGCTGAACATAACGCATAAAACAGAATACAAGTAGTCCAGAGGCCCTCAGAGCTAGATGGCCAGTTGATATTGCTGCCTCAGAAATACATTTCCAAATAATTCAGTATAATTTGTTCTTTCACTGTGCTCCTCACCAAGTGCAGACACTGAGTACTGCAGCAACTCCCAAGGCAAAATGCAGGAATAGATTATACCAATCCGCAAATACAGGACTAGCACATGTAACGATACAGATATGTTAAAATACATAAACACAAAGTAGAAGTAGAAGCTGATTACATAAAAGGAAACCAACAATATCTGTCCATTAAATAATTGTAGAGCTATTCAACAATTTGAAGGTTAAATGGTTGTGTGTAGCATTTTAGTCCACATTTCTAAAGTGATAAAGGAACTTTACATAATACTGTATTTGCAGTTTTCAAATAGCAGACAGCCTCAGGCTTCAATTGAAAATAGATGATTGACATTATAGATAATTGCAAAGTTTTTCAGATCTTGTAAGTAAACTGCACATTTTTTGAAATTATAAATGCAGCCGTAATGAGGGTTGTAGTATATATTGATAGGTTCAACTCATTTGTAAAATGCTGTATTCACGCCCTGCTATTGATTGCAAATTAGTGAAACATGCAGCTGTCCTGTTGCATGGGTTTCTCTATCTTTGTTGCTCTTGTATTCTGGATCCTGCATTTGACACTTACCAAATGGTGCTGCTCTTCTTCTTCTTCCTATTATGGTATTCTTCATCACAACACCGACCTCGACAATTTGCTGATGCTCAGCAGATGTTGCTGGTCTTTGTTTTCTTTTCACAATATCACTCCATTTGGTGATCACTTTGCCCCAGAAACCCTTGAGTGCAGGTCAGTTTGTGGAGGTTGCCATTTACCTCAATTTTTTTGAATGACCAGATTGTATCAGGTCATAAGATTTTATATATATACATATATAGTACCTGGCAAATAATACAGAGTACACAACACGTGTTTTGCCCTAATTGAGGATAATCAGGTGTACACACCTTTGCTTACCCTTGCAGGGGCTGAACCGGTCGTCAGTGCCTGAAGCAGAGTCTCAGATGTTGCACCATGATGGCTGCTGGTTCACTTACTTCACAGTGTGGAGACTGGAGTATTACATCTATAGGTCTGATCGTAATCCGATTATTTGGGTCAGGTAATGATGTATAGGTAGACACACTACCAATTACCAGTGCTGGGCTACTCCAGAGTCTCCAATCAACCACTACACCTTTCTAATATGAGAGGAAACTGGAGTGCTCAACTGTGTTAAAGTAATGATTTAAACTCCACGAATAGTGACCTGGTATGGACTTGAACCTAGGCCCCAAACATTTTGAGGCAGATGCACTAATTACTGTGTGACCATGTCTCCCAAAAATAATTCTTTGCTCCATAAATAAAAGAATGGCTCTCAAAGGAAGCTTGCATTTTATTCAGGATATTTCTAACAAAACGGCCATATAAACTAAATTAATGTCTTTTAGTTGAAACATGAATTTCCAAGGGCAACAATTATATAAACTAAACATCAATAATCCTTTATAAAAAGAAACTGTTAGAATGTCTGGCTGTTAGATTGTGGTTTAAGCGAAAGTCAAAGAAAAAGACAAATGTTCATTTTAGTTTTGAAGAGACAGATGGAGCTTGTTAAGCAGACGCATAAAGAAAGGTTAGGCAGTAGGAACTACAATGCTGAATGAGCCTCGCTGAGATCAATCCTGGTCGTCATGTAACTTGCAGATGACTGCATTGTGGTCCCAGTTAAAGCTTAAAAGTTTAATTGGGCATCGACCTACATCAGTACTTAATCGTTTTGACTTTTGGTGCTTTTGTAGTTAGTAGCAGTGTCAATTTGATCTAGTCATGGCAGATAAATGTTGCTCCTAAATCAACACTGAGGTGAGGTGATCTCTATTAACTCTGGTTAAAATATTCTGAATAATGAAGTGATATCTGAAACCCTATAAGCTTTGTTTAGTTCTTAAATGATAAAGTGGGTATTGAAGTGGTGAAGGTAGGATAAACTTGTGTTTAATGTTATACCCTCACACCTTCAGAATTCTGGGTTCAAATCCATGGCTCTATGTGGAGTTTGAATGTTTACCCCAGATTTGTAAGGAATTTCTCTGGATGTTTAAAACTTGAATGGTGGCTCAGAGTTGCTCGTGGGTATTTAAGTATGCCCAATCAGGTCTGAGTCTAGCATTGAGTACTACTGGAATAAGTATCTAGAAGTGGATTTGGAATATGACTTACGATGAACACGAGGATCTGGACAGGGTTAGCTTATATAGGGTATACTAGTATGTAAAATGAATACTTTGGCTTATCGAGAATATTTTTCCCAGTCAACTCATACCCTTCTTTTACAACTTGCTATACTTCCACAGTAGCTTGTGTCAATACTTTTGTTACTTAATTCCTTTATGGCTGCAACAGCTTGGTTTAAACATGGAACAAGTTTAAACTTGCAGAAGGCAAAACAAAATCCATGCTTTATAGCAAACATACTAAACCTAACACCTCCATGAATTTTATTATGTAGTTTTTAGAGGAAAACCTATCACAGAGTTTACAACTCTTAAAATATGTGGACAGATATAAAACCTAGAAATGCCGACTACGGCATGAGTTGGAGTGAGCATTTTCTGGGACATTTTGCTTTGAAATGTAGGTGAACCATGTTGACAGATCATAGTCTATATATAAAACTGACTCCGGTCTCAGGAATCTCTTGCTAAGGAATCCTGGGGTTCCTGGAGTAGATTTTCAAATTAACTGAAATGCCGCAATCTTTTTTTTTATGAGTGTTGACCTGTTTTTACTATGTACTGGAAAATGTGGCACTAGGTTTTGAAAATTTCACCTCTTTATTCCATCATCCCCATCCAAGCTTTCCAACCACTTCTCCATTTGCTTCTCCAGTCAGATGGCTTTCAGGTCAATATTCCCAGTATCTAATTTAGTGTAACTTTTCTTGTTTTTTTTATTCACTACATCATGAATTTGCTAGCAATATACTGTATTCTGTTTCATGAGTTTCTGAAAATGACTTGAGTGGTCACATTTGCACTTGCTGTGATAATTTAAATCAAGACCATATTCTCTAAAACATCTTCCTCATGTCAGACTAGATAACCCAGCCATCTGTTGTGAAACTCACTTAATCTTGCTCAGGAGTTGCAGCCTATCCCAAAGGTGTGAGGAACAACCCCAGCTTTGAACAGTCATTCATAAAAGGACAGTGAACATAACATACATGCTTTTGGCTTGTGGAAGGAAACCCAGAGTACCCAGAATAAATCTCAAACAGAGATAATGAGAAGTTCCAAATTCCTTCCAGATCTGGCCCAGGCTGGTATATAAATCCAGTTAGGTAACAGTGTTAATCACTTCCCAAATTCAATAATCCTCTATGTAAAATTCTTCTGTTCTGTTCCAACTTGTTTTGTGCCCTCCTGACATATCCCAGTGAAATGTTTCTTCTATTCATCCATTTATACTCTTAATTGCGTCTTTCTAATATGATGAGCTTGCATTTTCATGTACCAACATGCACCTTTCCTTTAGATACCAATAATGGCTATTTTTGCTTATGTTGTACAATAGTTCCAGTAGTTAAATCATCATTTCAGTCCCAAGTCATTTCAGAATTACAATTAAATACTACACACAAGTCAAACAGCAATGCCAGTCAACATGACAGTCATCAAGTGTCAGATATGAGAAGATTGAAGCGAGATGAATGTTTGAGGTCCTTTGTTAATGATCTTTTACCACCATTGGGTGCTGTGAGACTCACAGAAATGTATCCTGCAAATATTTTATTATAGGTACACTTAGTTTTGAGAATTGGACACATTTAAAATGGACTTATATTGGTGGTTATACTGGCAGCACAATAAGTATTGAAAGTTGAGGAAAAGAGATGAATAAAAAGTTAGAAAACACTAAAAAGAGAAAAAATGTGAAGAAAGACATCTAAAGAGTGAGAAATATGCAATTCAGGCCTTAAGCCCTAGTCACACTGCACAACATTTCCAACAATTTTTAGTCATAAACTTCATTTACACACTCCTAGCCAGTCAGGGGTAGTTGCGGATGACTACTCTCTGCCATTGTGATTTCTATGTATGTTTTGTAATTTTATAATTTACTTTGTTATTGTGTTTCTATGTAATGTTGTCCGTGATCTGCCCTGACTCCTGTGCATAGAGCTTAATGCAATGGGGTCATTTTCCAGCCCCGGCAGCACTTAAGTTGAAGTTTAGAGTAGTAGTGAAGTTTGGTATAGTCGTTAGTCATCAAAGGTTTCATGGTTTTCCTCTCATCCATTTTGTGGACCTTTTTAAAAAAAATCTTAAAAGCATGTATAGCTGCCTTTATCAAGGGTTTCCAAACAGTTCAAAGTAGTTAAAGAAGCAGCTACCAGAAAGAGTCCAGAAATTAGTATGACTTGTGTAAAAAAAAAACCCACAGTCTAAATGTCTTTGCTTTGAAAACTTTGAAAACTCAAAAAAAACCTCAAGTTTCGTAAAGTTTCTATATGCTATCACATACAATAAGAATGTACGCACATAACGGTAACATAACAGTCTGAAAACTATGCGCCTTTACAACTTTCTGTTTAGCCTTTCATGTTACTTTCTAGCTGTCTAACTTCAATCTGAGATCTGTCTATTCTGTGTATACTGTTTCATGTGAACATTATGGGCATTTCATTAACTTGTTAGTTTAATGGAGTAAAACAGAATCTTCCATATATGACATCCTGCTGAAATTAAGCAAAAACTTAAGTGAGTTTATCATTAACATTAACCTTAAAAGGTTTCGCTCTTACAGCCTCAGTCTGATTTTTAGGCCCCTGGAGGCTCGAAGATTTCCTTTTTGGTTTGAAACCAGGCTGCCTTTTGTGTGAGTTGTTCGAGGTCTGCTCCCCCTTTTGTGATTAGAGCTTGGAGGATTTCACAAAACTTAATGAGGCGAGATTTTATATGTATATGGCAACTGGCAACGAATGCGCTCTCACCCCTAACTACAAAACATACAATGTGGCCGCAATGTAAGAATGAAAGCAGGTGTGTTTGGATTGCACCAACAAACATCAGGCATATCACTCTGATGTCTTGCATTTGTTGTACCACAACAAAATGGAAAAAGGAGAAAGAAAGGGCAGAGTCTGCTCCTGAATTTGGCATACCTGGAAAACATGCCAAGTAGCTGTCAGAATGTAGCAAGCTGGCAACACTTCAGAAATTTGAAATGTCCTGAAAAGTTGGAAGGCAGACTAGTTGGGCAATCTTTCATCTTCAAGACAATGAGATCTACCAGCATCTGTAGTCATTATGTATGACATGCTTACTGAATTGAGGTTGTGTAGCGTGCCACTGGCCTTAGAGACTTTCCAAAAGCTGGGTCACAAGAAAAATAAAATTTTAGTAAAGAATACAGTGTACCACATACCAAATACAAAAAATAACAAAAATAGTTGAATTCAAAAGGAAAATCTAATTGGGATCAAACTAAAAAAACAACTAAAGTCCACAAGTGTTCCAAAAGATCAATAGCTCAATGGAAACATCTATAAATAACACAGGGGTTGTAATTAATTAATAAATATGTCAGGGAAAACTATAATCAATACAGTATGATTGTCATCGAGGTTTTATCACATTCACCATTGACAGACATAGAAGAAGACAAGCCAGATTTTGTATAGGAGGAAGTACTAAAGTTAATAGAAACACAAAAAGGAAGAAAAGTGCAATTATTGACAGTGTGACAAGCAGTTGAAGGCCAGACAACTAAAGCCTTGTTACAAATTTAACAAAGATGAAAAAGTGCTGATGGATTGGTCAAAGAAGAAGAGAGGAAAAAAAAAAATGAAGGCAATAATTATATTGGAATTTCATTACAGAAAGTTTGTATAAAAGGTGCCTAAAAAGACAATTGTGTATCAGTAGAACAATGAGTAAAAACTTTACTATCAGACAGATATAATAATAATAATAATAATAATAATAATAATAATAATAATAATAATAAAAACTGCAGTGGAACAGGTTTGCAAAATTTGCAGTCAGTGATTTTAAACAAGCTTTACGCGTGGCAGGATGCACTATGGCAAGTATGGCAATATAATGGTGTGTTGAAAATGTAAGAAAGCGGACTAAGAATATTTATGATTGGCCAGTCAGTTCATATACTGTAGGTGGAAAGTTCAAGACACAGTCTGTAATCTGAACACTTTTCCCAAGTTATGTTTAGAGCGATGTAAGCTGGTATTCTGAGTACTCCATTTGTTACTGTGTGTAAGCTCTATAAATAATTAAGAGTATAATTGTGATTGTTCTCGCTTAAACTTTAGCTCCACTTAAACGAGTTAGGATTGTCACTGTGATCGTCACAGTATATCACAAGCTTCTTTGTAATTGTGATATACAGCCTTGGCAGCTTAGGCTGCTATTTACAGCTGACTCGAATGCAGTTATATGATTTGTTACTGACAGAAATATTCTAATATAATGGCATGCATATACTTGACTTATTATGTTTCAAATTAATTGTAAAAAAGTGATGTTTCTTGATATAGTTGAATTCAATGATATTCATATTTTAACCTGTTGTACTCAAGAAGAAACATAGCCAGTCTGTCACAAGGTGTTGAAAACTTTGGGAGGTTTGTGTGCATTCATTTCAAATATAAAGCGGATTGATTGTTACTCTAAATTGCACCAATGTAAATGTATATGTGGTTGTGTTGGTGGGCGCCCTGCAATTCAATTTGAGCCACCGACCACAGAGACTTCTGCTTCATGTTACCCTCAACTAATAATGTGGAACAGAAATGCTTGGATTAAGCAACTGTTCATAAGATAAGTGGCTGTCTGATCAATCACATCAAAGGTCTTATGTCCATAAAGATAAAGATTCATGCTGGACATTAGGGGAAAAATAAAACAATTATGCACACCATGATATAAAACACTTACTGTAATTACAGATAAAACACTAAATTGTGACTCTCATTTGACTACTGTATTTGTATTGTTACATAGGTATCTAATTTAATTATATTATCTGCACAGAAATTTATTCAAAGTAATTAACAAAATGTATTAAATTATGGAAAATATTCCTATCCCACAAATTCAATAAAAATGCGTAAAGTTATAAAATTGGTTTTCTATTCCATATTTGCATGCCCTTGATGTAATGTTTATTTTATCTGCTTTGGACATTTCTTGCCTAGTTTTTTTAGTTTGTTTTTTAAATTATATGCTAAACTAAATGCCAATGGAATTGCAAGAATTTCTTGTGGTTCTCTATTTGAGTCGGTTACCCAAATTAACCATTATTCTTTATCTTTATAAAATCAAAAAGAGGGAGCCTAAATGGTCAACATTCAATGCCCCTTGACTGTAATGAAAGGCAAGACAAGATTAAGAAAGGCTGCTCTTTTTACCTTGGATCGCATGCCATGGAGCCATGGAGGGCTGTGCTCTCTGCAACATGCTATTTATTTCTGGGCAAAAAGAATAAAGAAGTCATTGATAAAGGAAATAGCAGCAGAAACAGGTTTTTCTTGTTCTAAAACTGCCAGGAAACTTGGGAAAAGGCCAAGAAGTATTTTTATTGGAGGTGCAAATTTGTATTTTTATTTTTATAATTGAAAAGAACTTTCCACATATGTAAAATGATGCACATCCTGTGTGCAGCCGATGCACGTTGACACACGCTCTCAGCTACTCGCATATGCAAAAAAGAGCTAAAAGGGTGCAGTGAGTATGAAAATTAGATATACAGGACAAGGGGCACAGACAAAATGTTACTGCTTCTAGAGCAAACGTGTAGTATATCTTCTTATAGGGCATCTGCAAACAGGGCTGGTTAGTCTCAAACGAAATCTGAAATGAAAATAGCAATACTAGTGAATGCTGAATCAGATAAATGGAGTCCTGTGGCACTTCCAGCTAAGTATTTTTTCCACCAAAGGACACCATTGCTCACATTTGAGAGTTTCTCAGACACACATCATGCATAAAGGTGAACTGATCGTGTATTCCTTGAAGCTGACCGCCATGGATGGTCAGGCTTTGTGGTGTTAGAAAAGGGTACCAGAAACACAAACTGCAAAAGATCACACAGTAACTTTTCAACTTTAGAGCCACCGGGTAAACTACTAGATTATCATAGACAGTGTAGGCCAAGCCATAACATTTATTGTTCTGACAGTGTGCTACCACTTGCTAGAGCTACTAAAATGTCCTTGGTCCTGATCCTACTACATCTCTCTTCTCCTTTTGACACAGTCAACCATGACATCCTTCTTGGTGCCCACTCTGACACTGTCATCATTGGCACCATTGCAGATGATCCAGTGACCCACCTTGTATTTAACCAGCTGTGGCGGGCCCACATCACTCCTCAATTCAGGCCGCTACATTGGTTTACTTGGCCTACTGTAGCCGCGTGCATTAAATTCAAGTCCTTGGTGTTTGTCTACAGAGTAGTCAGTGGGTCAGCACCTATGTATATGGAGACACTGGTGAAGTCCTATACTCCTCCTGACCCACACCAGTCTGCCAGTGAACAGCGTCTGTGTGGCATCAAATCTCGGTCCAGACTCTTTCCTGGTTTAGTTCCTAGTTGGTGGAACAAGCTGCTCACCTCCATCCATACTGCTGACTCCCTCAATGTGTTTTAGAAGCAACTAGAGACCCATCTGTTCTGTGAATATCTATCTAATTGATAGAAAAAAAAAACAACTTTGCTCTGTGATATTTTATATTGTTGGTCAATTTGTTGTTAGATTAAGTTTATTGCTTTATCAAATCTACAATTGTAAAGGTATTAATTGTAAAGGCAATCAACATTTATTAGCTGTCCTTTTACACTTGATGAACAAACAGGCCCTAGCCTAATGTTACTCGATTATGTTTAACTCTTCTGTAAGTTGCTTTGGATAAAAGCATCTGCCAAACAAATAAATGTAAATGTATATGTAAAATGTGCCATCCTAAAATGCTGGCTAGATAACACCATTGTCCACATTTTCTCTGTATGAGAATCCAGTGGACATCACCTCTAAAATAGAAACAGAACTTATTAACCAAGGGTAGAATGTGTCCATAAAAACCCTGTGATGACATAAAAATTAATGGAGTACTATAATAGTTCAATAAATACAGTATGTTCAAGACACTTTGAAGCAGGGTGTGCCCTGAGAAATAGTAAAGGCCATCCATTTCCTGAGGGCAGAGTTTGGAGTTCCATGCTTCTCCATTTTCTTTTACTTACAGCTAAGGTCTGATCTCAAAGTTTGCCAGGTTTCCCTATCTTCAGTTTTTGCTTCCCATCCACTTTACAATTTCTGTAACTCTCTAGCCCAGTGTTTCTTAAACTTTATCTTCTCAAGACCCAATTTTGCCTTCTTTGTGTTTTTGAGACCCATAATCACCATCAACCCTGAGGGCATCCACTTGGATAATCGCCACCTATTGTCATCATTCC
This sequence comes from Polypterus bichir lapradei, assembly GCA_026402145.1. Lineage (NCBI taxonomy): Eukaryota > Metazoa > Chordata > Cladistia > Polypteriformes > Polypteridae > Polypterus > Polypterus bichir. Next base: position 15,233,507 of record JANRMT010062800.1, on the reverse strand, counting down.
CCCTTGGAGAACTGCCACCGCACTCAAAACAGAGCAGTGTTGTTTGCTTAACTACCCATGGCAGTATGTGACCCTAAAATACGAGGGACGTTCAAAAACTTTGCGCACTTGTATATTTTCATTGGAAACGATGAAGGCGGAGGAGTAGTAGTAGTAATAATTGGATATTAAAAACTTGGTATGACGCTGGGAAAATTGCATTGCAAAGAAAGGTGACTATTTAGAAAAGTGATGTAATTTGTGTTTGAAATTCTTAATAAATAGAGAGCAGAAAATTTTTGACTGTCCCTCGTACAATTGTGAATCATGATTCTGCAAGACCCAAAATCGTACAGCCCCCGGCTCAACATATAGTTTAACAATCTATGCTCTATTCTGTACTTTGAGATCAGTGACATCTTTATATGCCAGTATGCAGAAGGCTTTGTTTCAATCTTTATCAATCCTCTCTGTTTGGCAGTGGGAACTTCCCACAAAACTCACACATCCTTGAAAATCTGTTTTTACTAATATTTTATATTCATCTAAAAGCCACAATTTTCAAAGAATTCAATTTAGGATTATTCACTGCACTTATTTTACTTAATCCACTCATTTCTTATTTGGCTGAGGTCTCCAGGGTTCTGACTGCGTCTGACTTTGTAAGAGAGAAAATCTGAGACAATTGACCATGGACCCTGCAGAGGTTTATTTTCTCCAGGGAAGTCGCTGGCTGGAGTTTTCATTTTCGTCTCCTCCAATGTCAGCTGGCCATAGTTGACCAGTTAATTAATGGACAGATGTTGTTGATTTCCATTTATATTAATCGGTTTCTCCATTGTTTTATGTGTGTTTTAACAAATCAGAGGGGACTGGGCGGTCTCATGGTCTGGAACCCCTGCAGATTTTATTTTTTTCTCCAGCCGTCTTTTTTTTTTTTTGTTTTGTTTTTTCTGTCCTTCCTGGCCATCGGACCTACTCTTCTTCTATGTTAATTAATGTTGACTTATTTTTTCTTACTGTGTCTTTTATTTTTCTATTCTTCATTATGTAAAGCACTTTGAGCTAGCTACATTTTTTGTATGAAACTGTGCTATATAAATAAATGTTGTTGTTGTTTATGTGTACTAATTCTGTAGTTAGTAATTTATAAAACTAGGGGGCTCCACCCCCTGCTTGCTTTGCTCGCCAACCCCTTTGTTTGGTTAATCGGATATACAATTTTAAAAGCTTTTTTTTTCTTCTTTGGAATCGTTGTTGTGGTGCAGGACCACAGATTCTCCTAGCGTATGGTCCATTATTGTGTAAATCCACATTTTGTGCATTGAATGATGCGAAGGCGAAAAGACTTTGTTTTCCACTCTTTGTCTTTTATTTCTGACCTCGATTTGTCCTGCTATTTTTTCAATGACACCTGGTTCTGATGATTAATTACCTTTTGTTTGCGTTAATGCGATCTTTACTATCCTTTTTTTTTTTGATACTGTAGCGACTGACGTAATAAAGTGTCACAAAAGTTCTACTTGAACAATCGCTGACTTCGTAACCCCAAACACAACTTTCTAGCACCCTCTCCAACTCCTCCTCCCATGGGTCTCGCCTCCCCCCCACTACATCAATCAGTACCTCGCTATCAGTCTTCCGTGCTGTACTCCGCCATCCCTCAATCGGACCTAACAGTCACTTAAAACAAAAAAGGATTCAACTTGGCTGGGACGCTACAATACTTTCAAATGTTACTGCTTTCATATTCTGTACCTTTCTCTGCATGTGTATTGCGCCATCATTTGTTTGAGCTTTTCGAATTCCACTGCTTTCATAATCTCTTATCTGCCTGTTTTTCTCTCCCAACGCTTTTGGGTCTCTTTTCTCCGCGCTGCTCTTTCTTCTTTGCTGAGAGCACAGGATATGTGTGTGCTACATGCCTTTACATGACTGAATGTTTTGCTGGCTGTCCATGCTCTTATTTGATAAGAAGGGCATGTCTTGCAAGAATCTCATGTTCCACGTCCCCACGAGATGGCCCTGGGACAATCTCTTGGCACCAAGTCTCATGTTTACGGTCCCTGCAAGAGGCTCCGTGGCCAGACTCTTTCGTCTCGCGGGTCTTTTAAATGTCTTCTGAGAACTTCAGAGAAGATCATGTCTCGTCACCCTGCTTTTCTTTTCCAGGATTTTTTTTTATAATAGAGAGATGTTATCCTTGCATTTTACAGAGAACACAGTGCACTGCACTTACACTCAGTGAAGTGCCATATACAAAAATAAGCTGAAATGAACTGAATCCCTGTTGTCCCTTCAACATCCCACTTTTTTGCATATGTTTTGGGAATGCCCCCAGTCTCGACTTCGAATGTCTTAACATTAACATCCCATTTTCTTCTTTTTTTTATTGGACCTTTTATCTCTCTCCCTCTCTTCTATCCAGCAGAGGCTGTTTTTCTAGGCACAATAACTGCAACAGTGTCCTTACCTTCTCGCTGGAAGTCTGATGTTTGTATCTCCATTGCATCTTGGCAAGCTTCATTTTTCAATCTTACTCATCTGGGACTCTCAGCAGAGGTGATCAATGGGTTATCTGCTTCATATATTACAGAAAGGCGTGCTCTAGTGCGAATTCTGCAGAGCCAGATGGCATGTGGTTGACATCGTTCTCTTCTTCTTTCTACTTAAATATTATCTCAGCAGGGTCTGACGTCCAGGCTGCACTTTCCTCCTATTTTTTGCTCAGGCAATTTTCTTTTTATCTTTTTTTAACAGACACAATTTTGTGGCTGGTTGTGGTGTGGAGGTATTTTTACTGTCATTATCTTCTTTTGACTTTTTATTTTATGAGATGTCTGGTGATTATTGTTTTTTCTATTTCTCACTGTTATTTATGTTTGATAAATATTTGATCTCAAAAAAAGAAACAGTAAAGTGAATGAAATCGCCAAAGGGGTAAGTCAAATTTTTTTTCGAGGGCTGGCTAAATGTTTGAATATCAAGAAGTAGAAGAACCAAATGACAAATTCCAATACGCAAAACAGTAGCCAAATGAACAGGCAGAAACACAGGTCCTGACATTATTGACTTCTTGAAAGAAGTGCTTAATCTTTCATTAAAACTAAAAAGAAAAAGAGAGAACTCGAAAGACTTTTTTAGGAAAATTCAAAGCATTCATAGATAAATTTATAGCAAACATTTTATTAGTGAGAGGATAAGAGAAGAGTGTTTAGAGAAAGAGAACATTTAAGAAAGACGAGGAGAGGATATTGGAAGTGCTTTATGGCCCCCAATATAGTTACATTTTGAAAAGACAGGCGTTCATTATTTTAGTTATCTTTGCTTTTTGTTTTGGCTGTTCTGTATGCCCATCTTTCCGTATTATCATTTTTTCTAATACCACCTTTTCTTTTTAATGGAATATCATTCTTGGTATTATTTTGTTGCCAGGGACACCATTTGAACCTCCAGTCGTTTACACTGGATATTACTTACCAGTGTAAAACTCAATTTCCTGCTGTCTGTTTGGTTATCCTGACAATAAGATTATTGTATATTGGACGGCTGCTTTTGAGTTTAGCTTTTTGTTTTTCATAGAGTTGCTGCATTGATGAATATGTAAGGTGTTGTGAAAGGTTTTTTCCTGTCTGATTTTCTGAATTATTACAAACATTTTACAGTGAATATTATCAGATTTACACGCCAATCCTAATGATCTCAGGTCAGCAAATAAAAAAACATCAATGTATAAAAAAGACAAAGAATGCCTAATGTCCTGTGTTAAAAACTTACTGAGTCCTTGCACTGCATTAATTGTTATAGCACCTCTACCTACAGTAACTGCAATCAAATGTTTCCAGTAGTCATCGAGCAGACTCTCACAGGGATGAAAAGGAATTTTGACTCCATCCTCCTTACTAAACTGTTTCATTTCAGATACAGTTTTGGGATTTTCAAGATGCCTGCTTGTTTCAGATTAAGGTATTAGGGACAGTATTTGATCATACTGTTGCTGTAGACTTTGATATTCTTTAAGGACAGTTTAGATATTTCAACCGAGCATAAGGTAATGAAACATAAAACGGACATTGTAATGAGTACCTTAGAGCTTCTTTTTGTCAACTTTTACAGCAGATATCGCATTCTATAAGAAGAGAAACTGCATACGCTAGAAACAAAAAGGGTGGCATTGGGGGTGCTGCTCTCCTGACTGAGCAAATACAGAGAAATGGTAGTGGATAGAGGAGGCAGGCTTTCAGTTTTCAAGATGTCTTTTGAGACAAAATAATAAAGGATGATTGATGCGTGCCAATAAGTGTTTTACTGTACTCTGGACATGTGATAATAATGACCCAATAAACCTATAAACTCCAGCTCCTTCACGCTTCAGGCACACTGCTCTGTGTCTAGAGAGTAACAAGCAGGAACAGCAATGCTGCTATAGCCACCACAAGTCGGGTGATGACGATGGGCCCCTGTTGCATTTTCCTGCCACTACTGCACAAGTTTGTCTTTTTTTGAGCACAAATCATAAGCAGGGATCAATCATTCCTTTAATTTGCAACTAGTATTGTTTGAGGAAAAAGATGACCCGCACAGACTGAACATAAAATTCACCAAGGGAAATCACTTCCACCTTTACAGCAGTCTCAATAAACATCATCATCCCACACTGCTGCTCACGCTATATCATGGGATCCTCCTAACCATGAGCCTTTCATCTGGACAACAGATTCAGAAAACGAAAAATAATGTATGAGCTGGTAAATAGAGATTGTCATGAGTAATCACTTTTAAATATTTCAGAAGTAATATTATCTAATCTGTAATACGTATCATTTTTTGGATTCTTTTGTACCTTCTCATCTAATCAACTTCCAACACTGCATGTACACTTTTGTAGGCTCTTGAATATTTGTGATCCAATAATATATGGTGTAAAGAATTTTTATTGATTTTCTACTTTTCTTCTGATGCAGTGAATTGTACTCTTGTTTTTGTGAAGGTTACCATATAAAAAAGGCAATAATTCATTAAATTCTGCATTGGGCGAGCACCCTGTCTAGGAATTGTTCCTACTTTGGTCCCAATGTTTACTGGAGTAGGCTCCAGCTTCCCTGCTCTTAAAATAGTTGAATGGGTGGATATTTAATAAACTTTTTCTACCATATATACTCGCGGATAAGTTCCCCTGCAGATAAGTCGGGAGATGATTTTACAGTATAATTTCTGGTATTTTATAATGTCAGTCGTATAAATCGAATGTGGAAAACTCATGCTATTGGTCCAAGGGATTATGATATGCTAACACCCGCCCACCTGAGAATAACCACGGAGAATATGGCCTTTTCTTCTATGTGGGTGCAGCAATGACGCTCGTGCAACGTGTGTTCCTAACCTCTCTCTCTGTCTCTCTCTATTGTGCCTACGTGACCATACGGTAATACCCAATCTATTCCAAAGCGATGTTTGCACTGTTTTGTGTTTTTTGTATCTCACACTCTCATACACCTTTATCATAAAAGCATCCCTTATCTACAATAAAGCGTTCGATCAGAAGAAAATATGAAGCTGGTTTTAAATTAAATGTCATTGAAGTAGCGAAAGTAGCGAAACTGCGCTGCTGCAACAAAATTCGATGTGTCTGAGAAAGTGATGCGAGATTGGAGGAGGCAAGAAGATGTACAAAAAAAAAATTAAGTGTCGCATTTTTGAACGGGCGTACAAGTCGGGGTCTGATTTTATGATCGCTTTTTCGGGTTTCAAGACCTGACTTATACATGGGTATACAGTATATGATAAATAAAAATAAGAAAGTTATTTTTCTAATCAAGCAAGTAAATAATATACCAGATCATTCCCAATTTTGGAAGTCCTGGTCAACAGTATGCAAATGAAATGAATGTAGTGGTTTTTGGCAAAAAAAAAATCAGATGGTTGAAGAAAACTGAGACATTGACCTGCTCATTCACTTGCACTGATGTCTTTGATCACATCTACTTCCGTGCATGATTGGAAATATTTAGGAAGTATGCTATACTGACCTTAGACTACTCCGAATGTAACTAGATCCTGTCAGGACAGCATAAATAAACGAGTATTCTGCACTATGTCATATACTCAATTAAAAGAGGCATAGGCCGTAACATATATAGCCACAAACAGCTCAAAAGAAACACCAACCCGTTTACTCTGATGTAATATGTCAGCACTCCCAAAATTTACACCTCATTAAAACAAAACTAGATAAATTTCACATGCAAAATTAAGACGCCAATGGAGTGAATGAGGTGTTTCGGAACTTCCCCTCTTGATGTCATAATGTATTCGGAATTCCCTCATTTATTGTTCACTCATCTGAAGATCAATTGTTATGTCTCACAACTCCCAGTGACTCACAGGTGTTAATGTTATGTTGTTGATTCAAGGCCTCCTTTGTTAGGCAGCTCAGATAGTTGAAGCCAGCTCCATGCTAGGAAAAGGTTGAGAGTCATGGTTTGCAGACTCCTGTTCAGCCATAGGTGGCAGTGGTAACTGATGTATCTCGCCTGTCCCCGTAATGTTGATGCTGGCCATCTCTTTTGTATGGTATGTAGGATTTCTTTGAAAGCAAGTCTTGAAAGAGGTCATGTTAGAAGTAATGTTTGTCCTGTAGCATAACATTTATTATCAACGTATTTACAGACTGTGCTTTATACTCATTATGGTGCAATGCTGTAAGTGGAGCAAAAAAGTAGCATTTTATGACTTCATGAAGGTCAAAAAGGCAGGGGGATATTAAAAAACGTTACCCATTACAAACAACTTAAATCTTATTTATGTAGCAGAGTGTTTAGCACTGTCATCTCAATTCTATATCTGGATTTTTCTTCAGTGTTCAATACTATCCAGCCACACATGCTGATTGAGAAACTGAACAGTATGAATGTTAACCCATTTATTACATTATGAATTCAGGACAGTCTTTTAATTGTTCTGAGCCATTCAAAGTCGCTTTTTCAAAAGTCCTGTAATTTTCTACACCACTTAATCCAGGCCAGGGTGGCAGAGGTGCTGTAGCCTATCCCTAGCCTAGCCTAGCATTGGGCACAAAGCAGGTCATTCTCTAAAACACAGGGGCCTGGCAAAGTTGTGTTCTGACTCCATTCCTATTTACACTGCACACAAGTGACCTGAGACAGAACAATGAGCACTGTTCCATTGTCAAACATGCTGATGACACTATAGTGATAAGACGAATATCTGGGGAGGATGAAAGCCATTATGTAAATCAGGTGGACTGTTTAGTAAATCTGTGAAATAAGAACCGTCTTACTCTGAATGCAAAAAGAAATGATATTTGACCTTAAGATGCAGAATCTTCATGTTCACCCATCACTGTTCTGGGAGAGGCAGTAGAAATAGTAACTGGATATAAATGCTTAGTAACTATCCTAGATAATAATCTTAATTGAAATATTAATACAAAAAAATGTATCTCTAAATACAATCAGTTGTTTTTCTCCTCTGTAAATTCGGACTATTTAAAGTGGACAAGGACCTCATGTAGCCCTTTCATGGCAGTGTGTCCCAGTCTGTCACCTTTTTTAGCTTCATTAAACCAGATCATGGTTTAGTGATCTGATAATTCAAAATTTAAAAAAAGCTCCAGCAGATTACCAAACATGTGGCTCAAGTTACTGAGGCTGACGTAGTTGATTTGGTACAAATGTGTTAAAGGGCAATGTAGAAGAAAACTGGAAATAATCTCTACCGATGACAGACACTTGTTACAATCAGAACTTAAATTCAGCAAATCAGGGCGGATAGTTGCTCTAAAGACCCCCAGCAATCGCTCCAGAAATTCCTTTTTTTCCAGTCCCGTATTTTTAATAAGAAATTTTCAGACGTCGTGTAGAGTTTGTCATATGTATCATGTAAAAACATAATATCAAGCTTCTAGAAGACATTAGCAAATCATTTATTTTCAAATTATGTAAATATTTTAGAATTTCTGTGTAGGTTTTAACCTGCCTTGTCTCTATTTGTTTTATTTAATTTCTGTCTGTTATTGGATGTAACTGAGAAGGCAGATTTCATGTTTTCTTGTGTTAATGACTAAATAAAAATCTAAGAAACCCTAAACATTTTCTGAGCCGTTGTCAGATAAGTGGTACCACTGCCAAAAGTCCAATTCAGAGAGACCTCCAGAGAGGGGAGCTTCCGTCCACGGTCTATCTGCAAGTTGAATAAGGATAGCATCCAAGATTTACATGATGCCCTGTTGTTAACTCTCCTACATGAAGTTATTTACAGTATCATTATTCACTTAGTTATTATTTATTATGTATCAGTCAGTCATTTTCTAACCTGCTTAGTCCTGAACAGGGTCATGGGGGTCTGCTGGAGCCTATCCCAGCTAGCAAAGGAAACAAGGCAGGAGCAAACCCCTGGCAAGGCACCAGTCCATCACAGGGCAAACACTCACACATACACACACCAACCACACAATAGACCCAGTTTAGGATGATCACCAGTTCACCTAACCTGCATGTCAGAGGTAACTTGACTGACTAGACTGTCAGAGGAAACAGTGCGCCTGGAGGAAACTCATACAGACATAGTGAGAACATGCAAACTCCACGCAGGAATCACTCAGGATGCAAACCCAGGTGTCCTTACTGTGAGGCAGCAGTGCTACCATTGCGCCACTATGCTGCCCTTATTATACAGTATATCATATATGTATAATTCTATTAAAGATTTTTGAGTATTTATAAGTCATGTACTATTTTTTCATTGCCCCTTTATATTTTTCTTAAAGGTTTTCTCTGTGTATTGTGGCTTCTTCACACATCTGAAAGGCAGTTGGGTTGACTGGACACTCTAAACTCCCCAGTATTTATAAACGTGGTTGTGTGAGAGAGTGTATGTCGTGATAGATTAGTAATCCATCCTGTGGTGGTCCCATCCTTGTGTTGTGAGCCTCCATTGGATAGATGTTGGTTTACAAAAGAAATTAATGAAGAATCCAGTTACCACCTAAGCAGTCAACCCTAACAGGCTTGAAAGCGGATGCCGTCAATCCAGCTGCTAGACAAGAGTCAAAGTTGACTAAACCATCCTGCTTAGAAATCACAAAAAGAAAAACCCTGAATGTCCTTTTATAATCATTTTTGCTGCTGAAACAAATCACTTAAGTGAAACTTAGTGACATCTACGATGATATTTTACACAGACACTGGTTAATAACTCCATAAACAGAAGTGATATCTTTGGCAGTGGACGTCATTCAGACTTTCTTTAAAATGTTCCTCTTCATGAGAGCCTTATGATTCCCGTAGACTTTTTGAGTTTTACTCCTTGTATATTAACAATGAGTTTACAGTGAACAGTGAATGTACCATGCCAATGTTCATGTACTTGCTGACATTTTTATTATTGTTTTGGTTTCCGTAATTACTACATAGACAGGAAATTTGCAGTGAAGAGGCTCATGTGGAAATAAAAATAGATAAGCAGCATCCCTATGCAACTGAGAGAGATGTGAAACAGAGTACATTTCTGTGAACTAAATGTCCTAAACACAAATCATATTAATTATGTTCTTAAAAAAAAATTCTGATTGCTGTATTTCTAATTCACACATCAAACACAAGAATCAATTAGCAAACAGTTAGGCTTTTAAGGATTTCAGCAACAGGCATGACCAGCCTTAATTAGGAGGCGAGTGCCACTGAATCAGAGTATCTGGTATCATTGCATTATATTCCACTTCCCCTCATACATCCAAAAGACGCAGGTGAAAGATCAAATGGCAATTTTAATTTGACATCATGTAAGTGTGAGTAGGCTTTGTGATGGACTGACGCATACAGTACTCCAGGGTTAGTTCTGGACAGTTTTAAATTGACTCCATGAGAGTGTGAGTAGGTTCTGTGATGTACTGGCACGGAGTCCAGGGATGGTTCTTGACTTCTGACTGATGTTTCTGGGATTGGCTTCGGCTTCCCCACGACCTGAACAGGATTAATGAAGTTTAAGAATACTTTGCTATGTACTTCATTGCATTCATCCATTCATTTTCTTTACATCCCATTGTGCATTGCAGGGCCCAATTCAGCAGTGTCAGATATAAAGTACTAGACAAACCTGCATGGTGTACCAGTCCATGACAAAGTGCCCTCACTGGGACATAAATTCATTTAAAAGTGAACAATTTATTGCCCCCAGAAAACTTAACCTGGGGAATCTGGTCCTAAATGTCGGGAGAATAATATGAATAGACATAAGGAAAGTACGTAAATGCTTGCCAGTTATGTTACAATGCCGTATTGTCACCCTATGTTCCTTTCAGAAGATGTTAAAAATAAGGGTTGTGCTGAAAATTAGGGGCAACGATTTTTTTAAGAATTGGGAGTACCGATGCTTGAGAAAACAAATACGACATCTTCTTGTACATCCCTTGATTTCTTTTTCTGTAAAACCTCCATTTCATTGAACGTATTCTCCATTGTTCTGGTTTGATGATACCCTTGCAGAAGAACTCCATGACATACAGCTTTCAGGATTGGCTCTGTGCTCTTGTTATGTCGACCTAGCAATCTGGTCCTTTTTGACTCCAAAAAGATGATTATTGAAGGATGCCAGACCGAGACAGTAATGAGGGTTAGGCTTAGGATTAGGGTTAGGAGAGAACTTTCCATTCTATTCCCTCAATTTTTTCCCAAGTCAAACAAGCGGAGTGGAGATAATTGTTGTCATGCTGTAGCATGATCTTCTTTCAATGGTAATTGTCACACAACACATTGTAGCTTCTTTAGCGTTTCACCGTGACGAGCAATGTTTAAAGTTTATCCAGACTGCAGAAATTCAATTTGAACACCACCTGTGCATCCTACAAAATGACACCCATAACCATTACAGTTGATGGCAGAGTCTTTGACATCTTTTTCTTGGTAAATTCAGCCATCTTCTGACATTTTGCCTCAGGATCTAAATGGTAAAACCAAAGTATGTCACCTGTCATGTTACTGAGCAAAACATCTTCATTTCATGCAATTGTGATCAGATTTTTTTTACACCAGTGTTTGTGATCTTCAGTCAGTAAACATTGGACCCACCGTACACAAATTTTTGATACCCCAAGGTTTCAATCATCTCCTGAAATGCACTGTGTCCTGTTCCTATCTGTGATTCCATTTTCTCCCTGTCAGGCATCTGTCAACTCCAATGAGTACATTAACTCTTTGACTGCAATTCTTCTCCCGGTACTGGCAACCATGCATGCATCTCTGTATTCATGCTGAAGCCTATGGTGAACATCAGCAGCGGGGAATTTATTCTTTAATAAGAAATTCATTCACAGTAAGCTGACAGAAGGATACATCGCTGTCGTCCATCTTGTCCAATGTCTGCATGGTCACATAATTTAAGCTGATGACATGATTAGTACTCAAAGACACAGCAAGAAATGTCACTAACCATCATATGAAATTCATTCTTCCATTGCTAAACATATATGTGTAATGTGGATGTGCTCTTTAATTTTGGTACGATTCTCATATTTACCATAGCTGAAACGTAGGAGAAAGTAACTGGAAGATATCAGGTCGGTAGAAAACCGCTTCACATTGGAAATGCTACGTCCCTCTCTCACTAAGATGTATGTAATGCTAATAAAGTAAACTGGCTGAGAGAACTGCCCCCTAGAAGATGGTGGTGCTAAAAACTACAAAATGTCAAGAGATACTTCATAATGGAGCTTTATCCATAACCCCTTCTACGCACCTGAGCCCTGGATTGCTTGAGTTCAGTGATTATGCCCAGTTTATTCCAGACATCTTTCATGTTATTCTGAGTGTATTTGTTTTCTATTTTGGCTGTGCTTTCTTCCTTTCCTTCCGTCATCTTTTTCTTTAGCACAAGCTGTACATCCTGCAGAACTTCTTTGCTCTCTTTTTCTCATTCAGGAGACTTTTTAGCTCCTTAGTAATCCGGGATTTGCTGTTTGGAAAGCAACACACTCTCTTTGAGGGTACCACTGTGTCGACAGAAAAGGTAGAATAATTTGTGATGCAGTGACAGGTTTCTCATGTGACTTTTGCCAGTCTTTCCTTGGGAAGCAGTCACTTGGACTTGTTTCTGCCTCTAGCCTCCACTTCTTCACTATCCTGGAGGTAACAGGTTGCCATTTAACAACAGGCCTGTAGCTGGGAATAAGATGAATCGGGCTGTGGTCAGATCTCCCCAAAGGACAAATTCTGACCACATGATTAGGATTGTCCTTGAGGGTCTGACTTATAGTCGAGGGCTAATTTGGTGAGAGGAATGCAGCAAATTGTGACACGAGGTGCCCCTACAGTTGTGTTTGGATGCCTGTGCCTTTAACGTTGGGTGTTCAGTATTCAATATTACACTTTTCCCTCACTCCTTCTTAATCCTCCCCTGTTTGTACAATACAGCACTCTATTTTGCATTTTGGTGGTCTGACACTGGGTTGTTTTTGGTTCTGTGGTGGCAATCTTAAACCAGTAATACAACTATGTAGAAATACAGAGCATGTCTGCTTTGAGCTGAACGATTTAGCATTTAGTTTTAGTGCCAACACTAAAAATAACGTTAGAGAGACAGGGTGGGAGGGGAAACGAAAGGCTAAGGCCAAGTAGGGAAACAACAGTGTCTGCCTAAAAAGTGTTGATTGGATTCACAAATTCTTGATGAACAATTCTGATGCTTAAAGCCTGCCTTTATTTCCCTCTGGGGCCTTTTGTTATCTAATAAACAGATTAAAAAATAATATATCTTAAGCAATTCATATTTAATCAATCATTCTTTTCAACTACTCTGTGTGTGGTTTTTTATATGATTTCAATATGTGTCTCCTGTAAACAAAACTTTTCAATTAAAAAAAATAAATAAATAAATAAAACTCCACTTGTAAAATTCCATGCAGATACCGATGGCAATCTGCCACAGTTACTGGAGCACGTTGTGTATAAGAGCGAGGCAAAGTCTGCCGCAGTACCTTTCTTCCATTAACCGGTAAATTAATCCAAAAAGTCACGTTTCAGGTTTTAAAGGAAACATGTAAATTATACAAATTAAAAAAAAAAATGAATCATTTGGAAGTTATGTACTCTGAACAGGAGCGCTTTGCATAGTTGCTTGTTTAAAACATAAAAGTAAAAAATGAAAAGGAAGATGTCAGAGAGTGGGACTGTAAAGGAAGAAAATGAATCTTGCCTTTAAGAATGAAGTTAAGCAGAAGGATATTAGCCATATGTGATTCATTTGCAGTGGTATGCTTCAATTAATCTGCTCAGGGTGGCAGACATTGGTATTCAGCCCAATGCCACCCGCAGAAGAATTATCTCTCTGGGTATGACCCACTGTTGAATAATTAGAGCGGAAAAAGATATTTTTTAAATGTGTTTGTATATCTGCTCACAGAAGACTGCCTTTAATGCAAATACTGAAACATTTCCCCACAGTCCACAAAAAGATTTTCGTTTATATGACTACAAATCCTGACAAAAATCAAATACACAGCCTATATGGGCAAGCTGGACTAATATGTCAAAAGTCAAAATATGTCAAAACATTGAATATTAACTGTAGCGACCAGATGGGGCCCCAGATTGTTAATCAGTTTATTTCTTAGTCTCTATGCCAGATGATAAGGATAAAAGAAATAAATAACCAGTCAGAGCCGTGCATTTCATCCTGCTTATTTTGGTTCACTTTAGATCATTTAGCAATTAAAGATATTATTTCACTTTGGCATTAACGTGACAGCACATTTATTTGAGGTTTCGCCTAATTGTTTTTCAGGTGCAATACTAGCAGACATTTTTTTTTTTTTAACTTGGATTTTGAAATACTTTTCCAGATGTATTCTCCCCACTGTAGCTGCGGCCAGCCACATTGCTGTTTTCTAAAGGGCATTTCTACCTTATCTATTATCTAGCTAGTGTAATTTATTCAGCTCTATTAAAGCTGGACCTGGTTTGTTGGTGATTTCAGTTTATGTATGTTATTTGTTCTTGTACTAGTATGTGTTTGCAGACTTTGCAGTAGTTGCATTACTTTTCAGTTTGCAGTGTTTTTGCTGCTTCCTGTATGTTTTCCTTACATTTTAAAGTTTTTTGATCGGCTATATTTTCATTCTAATCTGCCAGTGCATATTAATTTCTTTTCCCTCAAAAACTAATCAGTCATGAGCTGTTCAGTTATTGACAACAGACAGACAGATAGATAGATAAATAAATAGATAGATATGAAAGGCACTATATAATAGATAGATAGATAGATAGATAGATAGATAGATAGATAGATAGATAGATAGATATGAAAGGCACTATATAATAGATAGATAGGAAAGGCACGATAGATAGATAGATAGATAGATATGAAAGGCACTATATAATAGATAGATAGATAGATGATAGATATGAAAGGCACTATATAATAGATAGATAGGAAAGGCACGATAGATAGATAGATAGATAGATAGATAGATAGATAGATAGATAGATAGATAGATAGATAGATAGATAGATAGATAGATAGATCAAAGTTAATTTTCCCAAGGGGACAAACTGCTTGATCACATTGTTTGGACCCAAATTTGATAGGGTGGACTGCTTAACTAACAGAACACAAAGAGTGAGTGTTAATGGCTTTTTTTCTAATGGTCTTAGCTCATCCACAGGATAACTCCAAGGTTGCTGTCTGTCTCCTCTTCTGATTATCTTATACACAAATGGCTTCACATATCTTAACATTTGCAGATAAATCTGTCTTTGTGAGTCTGTTTCAAGATGAGGAAGACAGCCATGGACCTGTTGTTGTCGACGAGTTTGTTCAGTGGTGTGACCATTCCGTTTAACAGTTATACATATCTAAAGCCAAGGATATGGCTGTAGGTTTTAGCAGTCCCCTTGCTTCCACTGTCTCAGCAGTAATAAAAGGAGAGACTCTGGACACGGTGGAGCAGTACAAACATCTGATAATCAGCTAAATTTTGATCTCAACAGAGAACAAATATCTAAGAAGGGACAGACACGGCTTATCTTTCTTAGGAAACTCAACTGTTTTTAAGTGGACAAACCTTTAATGGTGCTTTTTAAATAATGCTTTAATTGAATCTGCTATCACATTTGCTTTATATATTAGTATGGCAACCTCAGCATTAAGAATATAAACTATTTAAACAACATTGTAGTTCTTGATTTGCAGCAGACCTTTACTAAGCTAAATTACAAGCAAGTTAGAAAGAAGGCCAACTCAATTTTGTCAGACAGTTCGGTTTTCCCTAGATTTCTGTTGCAGCCATCAGGCTGCTGATTTAGATTCCCAAGGGTAAAGACCAACAGATTTAAGAACTCTTTTATTCCCAGAGCTATAAGCATTTTGAATTCCCTTAGTTGTTAGAGATCCTGCCAAGCTCTGAATTCTTATTATTGTGTACTGTTACTATTTTGTGTGTCTGTACTTACAATAACACCGACTGTCAGTTGTTGTGTCTTGGCTTATTGTCTTATGTCTGTGTAACAGCACCTTATGTTTTGTACTTTCCTGCTGCTGAAAATTTCCCCTCTGGGGTAGCAAAGTCTTCTAAACCTAACCTAACATAACCCATTAATACGGAAAGGACCTGAGAAACATAAAGCATGCAATTCTCCAGCTATGTGCTATGTGATCGGATGTGATGGTCATTCTCTAATCAAATAAATAAAATGGTAAATGTTAGTAACAACTACAGTAAATGGCAAATTCAAGATCAGTTAATAAGAACAAAAATAACAATAATAAGAATAAAGTGAGGATTGACTCTTACCCACAACGACATAGATATGTGAATAATAGAACAAAATTTGGGGCGGCACGGTGGCGCAGTGGTAGCGCTGCTGCCTCGCAGTTAGGAGACCCGTCTGGGTTCGCTTCCCGGGTCCTCCCTGTGTGGAGTTTGCATGTTCTCCCCGTGTCTGTGTGGGTTTCCTCCGGGCGCTCCGGTTTCCTCCCACAGTCCAAAGACATGCAGGTTAGGTGGATTGGCGATTCTAAATTGGCCGTAGTGTGTGCTTGGTGTGTGGGTGTGTTTGTGTGTGTCCTGTGGTGGGTTGGCACCCTGCCCAGGATTGGTTCCTGCCTTGTGCCCTGTGTTGGCTGGGATTGGCTCCAGCAGACCCCCGTGACCCTGTTCGGATTCAGCGGGTTGGATAATGGATGGATGGATGGAACAAAATTTGACTAACCGTGTCAATAAGGAAATATAAGCAACTTTTCTGCAGAGACCACCTTACCATTCTGTATGTCCATCCACCTTCTGAAATGATTTATAATAATACAGTAAAGCAGGATGTGGAACCTATCGCTACATCATCAGATGCAAGGCAGGAGCGGACTGTGGCTGGAATGCTTTTTCACTAAAGAACATACTCACTTATACTGGCAGAAAACTGGAAATTCTTATTACAATCTGATTTTGACACTTAAAAACCGCACTGGACAGTGAATGGGCCAGGAACTGAAACAAAGCAGCAACACGCCATGCCACTATTCTGTCTTCAGTAAACATTCAGTGATATGGCAGTGGACATAAATTGACCAAACGTTATACTATACAGTAGGCATTAAAATGATATTCAGCAATTCCACTTAAAATGGCGTCCGTGACAAGTCATATGACCTGACACCACAAATTTAGGAAAACACATTCAGTCCAAATGTGACAAGTTAAAATGTACTTTAAGAGTTTTTAATCTACTAAGACAATTTTTTCCAGGCTAAATTCAGTTAGCCTACTTTGCACCTTTGCACATTACAGCTTAAGAAGGAGTGATTGAATTATTGCTGTTCAGATAAGACAGTTTCATAAGTATTTGGACAGTGACACAATTTCCAAAGCTTTGCTTCTGTACACCACTACAATGGAAATGAAACAAAGCAGTTAAAATGTGTTTGAAGTGGAGACTTTCAACTTCAATTCAAGGAATTTAATGAAAATATTGTATGAGCTGTTTAGAAAAGATAGCTATTTTTATAATTGGTCCCCCTATTTTCAGGAGCTCAAAAGTAGTTGGACAAACTAAGGTGTTGTACCATGTTGGCCATTGTTATAGTAGTGAGTGAGAAGTCAAGCAAAATTACCCCTTTTATTGGCTAACTAAAAAGCATACAATATACAAGCTTTCGAGGCATCTCAGGCCCCTTCTTCATCCATCCATCCATTATCCAACCCGCTATATCCTAACTACAGGGTCATGGGGGTCTGCTGGAGCCAATCCCAGCCAACACAGGGTGTGCAAGGCAGGAAACAAGCCCCGGGCAGGGCGCCAGCCCACCGCAGAGGCGCCCACACACACACACACACACTAGGGACAATTTAGGATCGCCAATGCACCTAACCTGCATGTCTTTGGACTGTGGGAGGAAACTCGTACAGACACAGGGAGAACATACAAACTCCGCGCAGGGAGGACCCGGGAAGTGAACCCCAGGTCTCTATATTGCGAGGCAGCAGCACTACCACTGCGCCACCATGCTCTCCCCCCATCCCCCTTCTTCAGGCAAGTTGTAATCAAACTAACATAATCATAAATATAACAATCATTTTAAATATTTGATTGAAAATCCTTTACAGTCAATTATTGCCTGAAGGTCGGAACCCATGGCCATCTGCAAGGGCTGCGTTTCCACCCTAATGATACTTTGCCAGGCCTTTACTGCAGCTGGAATCAATTCCAGACCTTTTACCTACTTAATAGTTAATGAAATAATGAGGGAACTGCTCCCACCTGGCTATGGAACAGCTTGTCAGTCAAATGTCCGTATACTTTTGAGCCCCTGAAAATAAGGGATCTATGCAGAAAAAATGGTTGTCATTCCTAAATGGCTCATACAATATTTTTGCTGGACCCCTTAAATTAAAGCTGAAAGTCTACACTTCAATCACATAATGATTGCTTTATTTTAAATTCATTGTGGTGACATAAAAAGCCAAAATTATGAAAATGGTGTCACTGTCCAAATACCTAAGGAACTGAGTATAATGTGCTACAAGTGTTTAGCATATCCACCATACTATATGTTATTCAAATCACATTTGGATACTAATATAAGAAAAAAATAATTTGTAACTTGTATACTTATTTATTGTGCAAAGAAACTGACACCTTCTTCATTTATAATAGACAGCATGTAGCTCAGATTGATAAAAACAAAGCAAGTCTTGATAAGAGTTAACTGTTTATTTTTTTGTTATATTATCTATCATGGTAAGGTAAATATCCCATGAACATACATAAAATTATAACATAATAGGCAATCATGTTAAACTTATATTAATGCTTTCTTCTTTTTTATTTTGTTGCAGTCTATTAATCCAATCATCCATTTTGCCACTTGAACTACTCAGGAGTTTGGTAGAAACCAACTGCAGCAAGTCCATCACAGAGCACGCTAACTTAACTTACTAAATGACAAACAGAAAAACCGGATTGAGTCGTCAGTTAATGTTTTCCATAAAAATTGAATTTGGTTATTTTTTTTAAAGAAACAGAGCTAAAATCAATATATATAGTAAGCAATAATCCAAAGGTTTTCATAAATGTTACATTGAAAAAGTCAAATTAAATTTTATTTGTCACATATAAATTATACACAAGGTATAACATGTTGAAAAATGCTTTAGTTACTAAACTCCAAGACTGGACATTAGAAGAAGATTATAAAAGACAATAAGTAATGAAAATCAATTATGTGCAATGGCAGCATAGATAGATAGACCATTATTGTTAAAATAAATATCTATCTATCTATCTAAGAGAATCAGGGTATCATGTAGCTCTAATGTGGCACTGTCCTCACTGAGGACGCAGATGGACTGTGCTCCCTCTCAGTCTCTCTAAACTGGTCTTCAGGCAGCGGCACGGTATCCCTGACTGCAGCACAGAGAAGAACCGTTGTTGAAATAGCTCATATTTTGGAGAATTAAATTGTTTTAAGTTTTAGCTCTTGGATTCATTGGAAGCATTGATTATAATACAGTATGTGCTATGAGAAACAACATAGAGGTGGTGTTAATTTGGTGTCAACCTGTTTTAGCTATGTATACATTTTGTAAGAAAAAAATTAAAACACTAATGTCTGTAAAAATAACAATGTGCTAAAAAGTTATTTATAGCAATGGCGTCTGCAGTTGACGTCACAATAGTAAAGATATAGAAAACCTAGGGTGTGCACAAATTTGTCAATTTTCACTGTAATAAATGCCATTCAAGTAGTAAAAATGGGTGGCGTGCATCTAAGTCATACATGCACACCTCAGTGAGAGTGTCAACTTGTAGGGTTCATCAAAAAGTGTAGATCCACAAACAATGGAAACCCCTCCTGACACCATTTTATGAGAATGACTACCCCGGGATGTCACTTATGAGCCACAAAATGTTTCCAAGGTGAAGCATCTTTGTTCTTCTTTTCACCCTAATGTATCACTTTTAAGAAGAAAATAGCAAGAGACTGAGTGAGGTAAATGCTTCAATGGCAGGCTCATCGTGGCACGTTTAAGCAAAGTACACATAAATCGGATGTCACCATCATAAGAGATTTTGAGCAGTACATGGTAGAAAAGCCAAATGTAAAGATGACATTTCCTTCTAAAAGACAGAATGGCTAACTTCAGTGGATTGATATGATATGCTTGAGAGATATAGATTTTTTTATTTGTCAGTACAGTGCTGGTGATATTAAGAAATTTACAGCAATGATTTACTAAAACAGTCCTATAACAAATGATAAAACAAGCCTGTATGGGATTTCAAGTCCCATTTTTTCAAACTGTATTGGTGAAAGGTAATTTTTAGATGTTCAGAGTAGGATATAGAGTAGTATCCATCTTTTAGGGTATTAACACTAAAATAAATCAGCATTTAAAAGAATTAATTGACAGTATACTGTATATAATGAACATGCCTATGTAGTTTTAGCAAATGGAATTGATCACTAACTTTTCTAATGTCGTAATTATGTTTGAAACTACAAAACAACAAGTAAGTTACTGTAACCATAAAACATGACTTATAAACTAAACATTTTTTTTACCTTTTAAAAATGAAACAACATTAAACAAACATTCCTGCTATAACATTTAGTACATGTTCAGTATAAGATCATCTTACACCTGCTAGCCTTTTTAACTTTTACAAGTAGATATTATTTTTATGCCATATTCCAATAAGCCTGTGGTGTGCTGGCGCCCTGCCTGGGGTTTGTTTCCTGCCTTGCACCCTGTGTTGCCTGGGATTGGTTCCAGCAGACCCCCGTGACCCTGTAGTTAGGATATAGCGGGATGGATAATGGAAGGATGGTTGGAGTCCCATATATACTCTGGCCATCAAATTAAATTGAAATGAGTAATCAGTTACATTAAGGACAGTTTATTTATTGCATACATTTTGTGATCTGGATTCTGTTTTAAGAAGGTTTCTAGAAGTTGCATCATCCTAACAGACTTTAAGGTATTTTAGATAGTCAAAGTTAGGTACAGTATGTGCTCTTCGTATCATTAAACTCCTGGTTTTTCTTGCGATTCTATATTATGTTATGCTTGAAATCCAAATTAACGTTTTTTGGTCAGTGTTACCTAAACCTTCTCCATTTTTGCCAGGCATTAGAGATCCCCACTGCTTTCAGCCTCATTCAATATTTTATGGCCATAAAGGGCATTACATTCAACACTCATGAACCGAGTTTGTAACATTATTTGCTTTGATGATGGCAACAATGATACAGCAGTCATGTGTTCATGATCACAAAAGCATTTGTTATAATAAACTCAAATTATTAGTGTCAGGAGTGATTTGTGACAGACGGGTATCAGCAAAAGTGAAAGGGAAGGTCTACAGGATGGTAGTGAGACCAGCTATGTTATATGGGTTGGAGACGGTGGCACTGACCAGAAAGACGGAGACAGAGCTGGAGGTGGCAGAGTTAAAGATGTTAGGATTTGCATTGGGTGTGACGAAGATGGATAGGATTAGAAATGAGGACATTAGAGGGTCAGCTCAAGTTAGACAGTTGGGAGACAAAGTCAGAGAGGCGAGATGGTGTTGGTTTGGACATATGCAGAGGAGAGATGAGGGGTATAATGAGAGAAGGGTGCTAAGGATAGAGCTGCCAGGCAAGAGGAAAGGAGGAAGGCCTAAGAGGAGGTTTATGGATGTGGTAAGAGAGGACATGCAGGTGATGGGTGTCACAGAACAAGATGATGAGGACAGGAAGATATGGAAGAAGACGATCCGCTGTGGCAACCCCTAACGGGAGCAGCCAAGAGAAGAAGAAGAAAAAGAAGAAGAAGAAGAAGAAGATACAGCTTAGTGAAATGAAAAGGCAGGGACATTTTAACTAACATAAAACTGGAGGTTTAGTTTTCCTGTGTAAATCAATGTAGACTAACAATTTTGTAAATTGTTTTTCTAATTTTTATTATTGAAAAAAATAACATTGCATACAATCAAGTCAAACTTATACAAAAAAATAACTTCACAGTCAAATTAGAAAAAAGAAGAAAAGAAAAACTCTGAAAGTTAAAAAAAGAAAGCAGGAACAAAAAAAGAGAGAAAATTTAACAAAACAGAATTCAACCCTCACCCAAAAGAAAGAAAGGAGAGCCTTAGAGACTTAGAAAAAGAAATATAAACATTTATTCTGAAATTCTTTTAATTAAATCCTCCCATATTTTAAAAAAAGTTTTGAACAGATCCTCTAAATGAGAATTTGATTTTTTTCAATTTCAGATAGTATTGAACATCAGTCACCCACTGACTTGTAAAAGGTGGGATTCTTCCAATGAAGTCTCTGTGCTAGTAGTTTGGTATC
>JANRMT010062800.1:15147853-15211672 GCA_026402145.1 Polypterus bichir lapradei | reverse complement strand
TATCTATCTATCTATCTATCTATCTATCTATCTATCTATCTATCTATCTATCTATCTATCTATCTATCTAATTACTATTTACTGGAGCACAAAGCAGGGCATACAGTACAGCAAGAGGTTAATTCTATTACAGACCAGGTTTGTGTGTATTCATTAATCTGTGTCAATTTCCATGTTTTTGTAGCTTGCATATTTGTTGCCCAGTAATAAGTCTGAAAGGTAGTGCCATGCCGCCTTCTGCTTTAAGTCCTTTTAGAGTCACCTTTTGAATGTGTGGACGTCTCGAATCCCAGATAAATGAGGTTATAATTGAGTCTAGTTTCTTATAGAATGATTTGGTATTGTATATAGGGCTGCTCTAAGCCCTTTTTTAAGATGGTGAAAAAATATATTTAGGGCAGGACTAATAAATGAAAGTAGCAGTACAAAAACCAGTTATCCGATCTTTGAAGGAAAGGTTGCTTTGTGCAAATCTCTGCTTGTGCACATGCAAAGGATTAAAGTTGGCTGCAGATGCCAAACACGTGCATTTCTCTTTCGTTTAGAGAATCCCGCAGTCTATGATTTTGCTAATTTCGAAGCATTGCTGCAGTGAGACGCCTCTACATAATATCAATGGTTCCATTTCCACCACCACTTAGTCTAAGCAGAAAGGTTAAAGTCTCTGGCTGTATGCCTCATGTTTTGCTCAAACGGCATGAAAGAGGTTTCTAGGAAAATAAATATTGGCTCAGAAAATGATAGATGAATACAGGTTGAAATTAAAAGTATCAGTGAAATGATTTTTAAATTGCCCGTGCAGCTCATTTGCACACATAGTGTTAAGGGCCAGCTTGTGTGCTTTGACAGTCCGGCATTTGCTGAACTGTGACGTCTGTTTAGACAGCTTGAATCAAGGAAAGAAGTGTTTTGGTAGATTGATGGTTTCTAATTTTCCTCCTTGTTGCCCTCCCAAACAATCTTTCCTCTTACTTTCCTGTAACAAAACTGCCTTTGTTTTTAATATATCAGGTGTAATTTTGTTCTTTAGATGTTTATGGTATTTGAGAAATGCAGCGTAATTTAGAGCTCTTCCCAGATATGTTAACAACAGAAAAAGGTTTCGTCTTCAATGTGAAACATGGTTACTCTACCTCTAATCCTTCCATAAACTTTGTTGTACTTCATTGTGTTTTAATATTAACCAATGCCTTTTTGATGGATAATGTATTTTACGGGGAACATTTTCTATTTATTGATTCATTGCATCACCTTATATTTCTCACATCATTTTATTTTTATTTTCCTTGCCACATTAGAAAGAAGTCAAACGGCATAATAAGAAAGCGACAAAACGTCTTGTGTTTCTCGAATGCCTTTTATTACTTGGAAAACCACCCTTTGTGTGTCTCTGTATTTTATATGCAAATATCTACTGACCCTTAGCTAAACAGTGCTAAACCCATATGATTATTTTAGATGATTTTTGTTCAATATAAATTAGCTGTAATACTTCCCATTCTCCAGAATGATTTTATATCACATAAGCACAGAATAAAAGGGGCCTTGTGAGCTCAGCCTGCTGCTAATGTGTGTCAGACTGTGTGCAACATTCAGGAGTGTACTTCACTTCATCTTCTGCCTTTGGTGCCTGACAGGCAGAAGCAACATAACTAACAACAAAGTTTGGGTTTCATTCAGCTGTAGGATAGTAGCTGAACTACAAAATCCATTATATGAAAACATAAAAGTGTTTAAAGGAGCAAGCAAGGACATCCAGCAACACAGGCAGCAAGTCATAATCCAGGGTGAGTGGAAAAAAAGAAGAAAATCAAGAGGGAAGGAGGCATTTAAAGTCAAGCTTAAGGGCTAAAACACTAAGAAGCAAAAATAACAATAATGTTCATAAAAGAAGCCATAAGAGACTCACTCAAAAGGTTGTGCTGTCTGAGCACAAAGGTGAGACAGAGAAACTATTTAAATTCTAGCTCTGAAAACTGACCTAACATCTGCTTAATTCAGACAACTTTAAAAGTGAGGTGGGGACCTGGACACGGTGCGTGTGACAGTCAGGCCACAAGGGACGTCAGTGCAGAGGCTTTGTGGGGGTATTTTTGATAGCCGGCATACTCTCCAAAGTGCAACATTAAAGCAAGAAACATTGAATACGACAATCGTCAACATGCCCATCCAGTAAGCTCCTATGTTGCTTTCTGAGCAAATCGCAGCTCTTAGCTTGAAGTTGAGCAGCATTAAAATTAACAGATGGAATAACTTTGGTTTCTCCCTCATGCAGTTCAAACCACTGTGACTTTGTGCATTAAACATGTCGAGAACTGTTGTCACTCCATTTGCATCACAGTTTTTTAAAAAAAAGGGTTGTGATTTCGTTGTTGATTTTGCACAGAAGAAAAAACATAATAAAAAAGTATTGCCTCTGCTAAGGTGGCTCTAGTGCATGTTTGTAGGCGAGTGTGTTCACCGTGCGATGTTCAGTTCTTCTGTCTTGTGCTCGATGTTTGCTGAGATAGGTAGGCCCCAGCTTCCTCATGACTCTGCTCTGGAGAAGCGGATTTGAAAACAGTTTGAGGGATGGATAATAGAGTATACTGTAAATGATGACAGAATAAATATGAAAAAAAAAACTATATAAAAGTATATATTTTTAAATCACGTGCATTTCTTTGCCGTTTGTAAATGGTGCCTATATTCTTCCCACTTATGCTATTCTAGTTACTTCAATTGTGATCTTTTCATCACGGACCAGTCTTTTAAATGTTAATGCCAATCTCACAGGTAACTTTACAATACCTGCTCTTTTATTGTTTTAGAAAATATATAAACAGCTTCATTTGATCCTCTGAAAACAAACCACAAAATGTCCCAAAATTACAAAACAGTATTCCAAATGACTGTTTTATTCCCTTTCCAGTTGGCAGTTTTAAATTGGAAACTTTCTCTTTTTGTGGGTAAAAGCTAAAATCTGCTGATGGCAGATCAGCAGCCTCCAAACGTTTGTGGCCTTGACAGACTCACACTGTTAAAACATAGACGGAGACACGGCAATCATGGTAATCTGTGATGCAGAATATGCGATTTAACAAAATGGTGCTATAAAATATTTTCACAACACAATTTGGTCAAGCCAGTTTCAAAAACCTTTTTCACAAATGATTCAGCTTAAATCTACCCTGCATTTATGAAGTATGCACTTCACATTTTGCTTGTTTATTCATGGTCAGTTTGAAAATTCTAAATATTTAACTGGCAAAGCAATAGAATTACATTATAAGCATGTTTTCTTACAAGATGAAAAATACCAGAAATGAAACTTATATCTGTTCATCTATCCCTCCATCTGTCCATTGTTCAGAATCCATTTAATTTCAGTTCACGACCAAAGGGTGCTGGAGACTATGCTGGCAGGTCCAAGGGAAAAAACGGGCTTGGACAGGGCCGTAATGTAACTAGTTTCATATAAATATGAGAAACACTTTATAAAGATATACATAGCAATTTAATTTTTAATTTTCAATGACAAGGAAAGTCTACTACAGAAATAAGAACATAACTAAATAGCTTTCCCTTTCTTTTGTCAAAGGTAACTGAAATCCAAAATATATATACATACTGTATATATATATATTTTTTTACATAAAACAAAAGAGAAAGCTAAACAACAAATAGCAAGATGATGAAATAAATGAAAAAAATATAAATGTAGGGAGATTAATTTTATATATTATATATATATATATATATATATATATATATTGTGATGCCCAGGATGCATACAGCTACCCTAACCCCGACACAGACAGGCAGAGCACGACTTTGGCACACACAGCACACGGTTTATTAACACAGTTCAGCACACAGTACACAAGGCATAGGGCACAACACAGTCCCTTCTTTGCTGCTAGTCCTTCTCTCTCCACTCTTCCTCAAGCTTTGTCCTCTTTCTCCTGACTCAGGCCATTGAGTGGTGGTGACTGGCTCCTTTAATAGGGCACCCAGAAGGACTCCAGGTGCCCAGCAAGCTTCTTCAGGCAGCACTTCCAGGTGTGGCATAAGCGTTGTCGAACAGGGCTCTGTAAATGTCCTACTGGAAACCAAGGGGGCTGCCTTCTGTCAGTCTGGGGGTTAAAAATACTCTCTCTCCTAGTCCTTCCATACTCGGGGCATCCCGGCTGGGTAAGGGCTCCAGCTGTCCGCCACAATATATATATATATATATATATATATATATAAAATATAAAATATATATATATAATATAAAAAAAATCTATATATATAATATGCACATAAGTTTTTTTTATTCATATTGTTAGTGTTACAATCAGCTGTCACTATAACTTTAAAAAAAAAAGAAAAAATCAACAGTTGTTTAAGTGCTTTTTTCAAAACAAAGACAACTTTTGCTATTCTGTCCTGGTGGTAATTATGGAGCTCCAAAGTTCCGAAATGAAAAAATTATGCTATTTATAATCAAAATTACAATTAGAAAATAAAAAAAAAATGTTTAAAATTATTGCTCTTACTTTTGAGACCTACTCTGTATGTGTGTCTGCATATATTCATAAATTGAAGAAGTGGTAGATTTCAAATAAAGGAATTTGAATCAAGTAATGTGAAAACACAACAAAATCAAAAATGAAAAGAAATGATATCCAAAATAAAGAGGGTGTAATATACAAATGCAAAGTTGGTAGCAAGCAGCAAGTAAGACTGTAACGAAATGAAGTGACAACGGAGTGCATATAACTGAAATGGCCACAAGTAAAGAAAATGACAGGAAATGAAATCTGGGCAGCTGAAAGACCCACAGAGGTTTCAATCTGTGGCATGAGGGCAGTACGGTACCTAAATATAGCAAACCATCAACAATGAAAATAAGGCCAAAAAAAACCCATAAGTTCATAAGAGCCATAGGAGCATTCTGAATGATAAACACATGGGTCAGCAGCAATTACAGGTAACTATACACTCCAAGTGCTTTGGGCATGTGTTAGAGGGATTCCCTGGTATAAAAGTGGAGCCATGAGCCTTATACAAGAGTGTGGCATCCATTACAGGAAGTCACTCTTCTTAAGTTTAATTGCTTCAGAAGTAAGAAGGTAATAGATGGTTATGAAGGCTACAGGGGACAGGCAGAAAGTCAACATAGGTTTCCAGATTATTGTCAAACAACAAAGGGTTTCCTCAGGGAGCAGGAAGGACAATTTGGGTCCGTGACCGTTTAAACACTTTTTGAGGCCCATTGCTGCAGTGAAACCTGAGGCTGTTAGAGGGAGCTGTGGCATTGAGGCCACAGGACTTTTGTAAGACGTTCCTGACCCTGGAAGTGATTCCATAGCTTGCCCTTGAAGCTTATATCCCAGGTTGGCGTATAATGACACACCACTATGCCAGTGAGCTTGGAACTTGGAGTGCAGTATTGGCAAAGGCTTTATTTGGTGGAAAAGTCTTTTGGAAATATTTTTGGACTGTGGGCCCAGGGACCAACCAAACCTGGAGGAAGACAGGGGTTTTAAGACCTTTCAGATGGCTTCCGCATTTCTATCTCCCTGTGTTTGTGGAGTCAATATTGACATGTAGACAATATAATGATGTGTAAATATAAACACAGTTTTGGTAAATAGAGTTTTATTTCTTTTTGTTTTTTGCTGCAGATATAGGTTGAACACAGGGATCTTCCCTGTTATTATATCTATGTGTAAATGAACATAAATGAATCTATCTATAGTCTATATAAGGTAAAGTCATCCCTGATGGAGGATCGCAGGAATCGTGGGAAAGAGGGGTCCTTTCATCGGATTGGCTAGCCCAGCACTGTTTCAGCTGTGGAATGGCCAAACGGGGGAGGCAGTTTGATGGATGAGGTCTCCAGGATTCTAAACAAATCTAAATCATATTATGGGATATCATCTACTGTTAAATTCTGCTACGTATTTCTATAATTTTTATTTTTATACTGTATTGAGGATTTGTTCTGTTCTGTGTATTGTATTGTATTGTATTGACCCCTTTCTACCAACCTACCTGGAAAGGGGTCTCTCTTTGAACTGCCTTTCCTGAGGTTTCTTCCATTTTTCCCTACAAGGTTTTTTTTGGGAGTTGTTTCTTCTCTTCTTAGAGAGTCAAGGCTGGGGGGCTGTCAAGAGGCAGGGCCTGTTAAAGCTCATTGCGGCACGTCTTGTGTGATTTTGGGCTATCAAAAAATAAATTGTATTGTATTGTATTGTATTGTATATAAAGTGTATGTAGACATTGAGATAAGGGAGACAGAAGTTTTGAGTTATATAAAGCCCTGTGATGGACTGGTGCCCTTTCCAGGTGCTATTCCGGCCTTGCACCAAATAATTCCTTGGATAAGTGGGAATTTTATGGTGTTTTATAAATATGTTTACTCCTTCATGTGCTACAAAGTAAAAAAAACATCCCTTTTTTAAATCCCTGACCTTAGGTCTCTGTCCCACTCGATCACATTGATTCAACATATCTATAGCAAAACTAAACTGACACTTTATTTATAGGCTTTTGTTATCAGCACACTCTTTTCTGCTTGACTATGCCCTGTTGTACCAGTTCGCTTGCTTCTTGCCTTACGCCCAGTGCTGCTGGGATAATCATAATGCAGGTATTTTTATTTCAACAAAATAACTATTGCATTAGGTTACTTGTTTCTTTAAAAAGTAGCCATACTACATAACACATGTTCCTTTGAACATGTTTACCCCAACACTGCTGCCAAGATTGTGTTGCTGACCTTAGCACTGCACATTCAGCTCATCAACATAAATGTAGAGATTACAGATATATTGAAACAGATTTTTTTCAACCAGGAGAAGAAATAATATGATCACTTGCATTGTTTTCTATTTATGGCTGTTGAATGTGTGTGCGAAGCTAACGCCTGCATAGGTTAACAGAGTGCAACGGACTTATGCAGACTGCTAAATCCTTAAGTATAACCTGGTTAAGGGTTTACATGGCCATGTAACCGAGTTACTCACAGAGAAGTTTACGAGAGACCAATAAACAAATAAGCAGTGGCGTAGCGTAGTGGGGGCAGCAGGGACGGCCCGCCCCGGGCGGCACTTTTAGGGGGCGGCAAAAAATTACTGTATATTTTAGTCTTTTAAATTGAAATACCTAAATAAGGGGGCGGCGAAATTTTCCTCCGCCCCGGGCGGCTGACATCCACGCTATGCCACTGCAAATAAGCATTTTACAAAATGGGTTTCTGTGAATAACTGGGTTATTAAAGCACAAGTAAACACGCTCAGAGAGTTTGAAAACATTCACTCTGAACAAAATGTTTTAGTTACAAAATTGTAAAAAAAAATGAACACATTTAGAAATACTGTGTAAATTTCAATTACAATATATTAGAACTTTGTTTGCCCTATAATCGAAAATAGAGTCCATAAAAGTACAATAATCACAACTTCAAATATTACTACCTTTTCAGATTTCAAAAAGACAAATAAAAGCATAAGCCAGTGTGGCTTAGAAGCAGTAATCTTGATCATGAGTAAAATTAAATTAGAATTAAGAAAGCATTACTTCCACATGCTTTCGAGGTGACAAGAAGTTGACTTATAAGTGAGCTTAGAGATGAATAATGACCAGTGACTACCACTTCCACTGTATGTCAGGCAGGCTTCAGATAAAAGTGCCTTTCTCAGCACAAACACAAATGAACTGTAAAAGGGACGTCCATCCATCCATCCATTATCCTAACTACAGCATCACGGGGGTCTGCTGGAGCCAATCTCAGTCAACACAGGGTGCAAGGCAGGAAACAAGCCCCGGGCAGGGCGCCAGCCCACCACAGGTAAAAGGGACGTACCATGTTTAAATGCTTACACATGCTTTCTTAATAAACAGCTTCATATTCCGTTATCTGAACTCTGGCCTGGATACAACTTTTGAGTAGTTTGCATGTTCTCCCTGTCTCTGCTATTTGTTTTCCTCCGAGTACCCTTGTTTTTCTTTTTCATCTCAAAAACATGTGTGTTAGATTTGCTGATGATGATCAATTGAGCCAAAATGTATAGGGTGGTCCAGATCTAATTATGTAGTTTTCTTTACGCTATAACTTACTAAGTTTATTACATAGAAAATCACCCAAAAAATCCTGGACCATCGAGAAGTGTGCGAACTGACGACATAAAGAATCATCTTCGCGCCGAACTGGAATCGTCCCCACATAAATCAAAGTCATCCAAACGATCTGGATCTGCATAATTAGGTCTGGACCACCCTGTATATGTGTGAGTTTATTTCAAACCAGGTTCCTCCCTTACAGTCTTTGCTGCCATGACAGGAAGTAAGAAAAGAGACGAAGAGATACATCTGTGACTACTGTATGACATGTTGGCCTTCTAAGTGGAAGTGCCCTTTATTACAAATAAGTTGATACGTATTTGTGATATGTTGAATCCATATTGAGATATCATAAAATGTGCTCCATCAGGTTTTTAGATATATAAAAATGTATTTCAAGAGCGTTTAACAGGACAAGAGAAACATTTTGAGAAATTTTCAAACGCAAATGATTTGCATGTTTTCAAATAAAAAGTAGCCTATTATGAAACAGCATAAAATCAAATTTGATCTGCAGATATGACCAGATTAGGATACGTCAACATATCATAAAATTAATTAAAATTCAAAGTTTATTTTTATATTTTATTTGACAGGGCACTCAATGTTAGTTGGGATTACTGTACTGTATATGCCGAGTTTCTTTTTGTAGGCATTTCAGCAAATATGTAAACATTTTGTCATAACTTATTTTTAAAAGTACATTTGATTTGTGCAGTAACTTATTATTTTACCCCCCAACCCCTGTAAAGCATTCTGTTTTGTAATATCCTTCTAATAATGATGTGTCATTGGTTCCTTTTGCTTCCAGTACCAGCATTTTATTTTTTATTTTGGTTGTATATATTTTGTATTTTATTTATAATGTATATTACATGTGTTTATAAGTGTTACTGTTTTTATAGATTTATAGTTTTTTTTTGGACATCTACAGATATGCTCCAAATGATATTTCATTGTGCAGTGACAATAAGGGCATCTTTTTCTTCTTCTGAAGTATTTAAATAATGCGTGTAAAATTGATTGCATGGTTATTGGAAAATAAAAACAAATAATGTACAAAAGTAAATGCATTTTAATGACTACACCATTATTTAATGTAAGCGATTATGAAGCTGTTTTCTATTTAGTCACATCAGGCAAGTAAATAAATAGGAGACGTGCATTCTTAAGCGAGACACATAGCTGCTGGGTTGTTTGAGAGTGTGACTTCCTTTGTTTGACCTCGAAAGGGATATTCACTGCAGATGTAACTTCAGAAAGCATCTCTTTTTTCTAAACAACTGTTCACTCCCTGACCTTTCCCTACATAACTGTCTGTGGATGCCGACTTAACAGGGACCTTTTTGTTGCCATTCAATGTTTTTACAGCTTGCTGTATGCAGAAAACACACATCCATCTGGATTCACCTAGCAGAGCATCACTTTTTAACAATAATTCACCACTGAGTGAGCAAGCTACTGATTAAATAAATTGTGGACTGATTGAACACTGACCCCATTTTACTTTCTGGACTCAACAAACATATTCATTTTCCGTAAACTGAAAATAATTCCTGTGGCCGAGGGTATTTATTTGAATAGTATCTTTGAGATCCTGCCTGTCAGATGATGTTATTTTTCTGCTCCTCTTTTCTAATGGGGATACGTTGTACACAAAGTCTCCAGCTTGTTGATTAGACATCTAAAAACAGATAGTTTCTTTTTACATTTTATTACATATTGAGAAACAAAAGACTCCTCAATTCCTACTTTTTCAAATGCTCACTAGGCTAAGTACAATTGTCTGTTTCACTGGATCATATTAAAGTATTTTATTTCACATGGTGTGTTCAATAAAAAAAAAAAAAAAATGACTTTTTCTATGAAAATTGTATATTTCTGGCATCTTCAAAATACTTTAACATGTACAACTTTGCCAACAAACACAGAAATCACTTGTAACCCAGCCAGCGTCTTATATAAATATGAATAACGATATCACATTACTCGAAGAGAATTTGAAATTGCTACGATTTTGTTGTTTTAATATTTTTTTAGATGGGGTGGTTAATAAAAAATACAAGATAAGTATGCCTGAAAGGTACAATTTTAAATGTCCAAACTTAAAATGACCATTTTACATGTTTCTTAGAGTATACAATAATCAAACAACAACCTTTATTTCTCTTGCACATTTTCATACAAATAATGGAGCTCAAAGTGCTTTACATGATGAAGACAGAGAAATAAAGGACAAAGTAAGAATTAAAATAAGAGAACACAAACTAACATAGAATAAAAGTAAGGTCCGATGGCCAGGGAGGACAGAAAAAACAACAAAAACTACAGACAGCTGGAGAAAAAATAAAATCTGCAGGGGGTCCAGGCCATGAGACCACCCAGCC
Organism: Polypterus bichir lapradei; assembly: GCA_026402145.1. Taxonomy (NCBI): domain Eukaryota; kingdom Metazoa; phylum Chordata; class Cladistia; order Polypteriformes; family Polypteridae; genus Polypterus; species Polypterus bichir. Next base: position 15,201,194 of record JANRMT010062800.1, on the reverse strand, counting down.
AGCCCCCTCTAGGCATTCTACCTAACATAAATGATCAGTCCTCATGGTATTCAGGGTTCTCGTGGAAGGACTTGATGATGACGGTCATGTGGACTTCTGGCCTTTAATCCATCAATGTAGGGGCATCATGGTGCTTTGATCAGGTGGTGGTGGTGCAGGTCGCCACCACAGAAAACCAGAAAAAAGAACAGAAGAGAGAGTAGGGGTTAGTAGGGATTTTGGAGCCACCATGAATAGTAATGATAATTAATTGAATATACAGAGCATCAGAATTAAACTAAAATGAAGTAATGGGAAAGCCACATTAAAGTAATGTGTTTTTAGCAGTTTTTTAAAGTGCTCCACTGTATTAGCCTGGCGAATTCCTATTGGAAACAAATCGTTCTTTTAGTGATTATCCCAGTTTCAGCCAGTTCCTTCTCACCTCTTATTTGAACACATCACTTCATTTATTTATTTTATTTTATCGCAAACACAACACACAAACTGAAATGTAACTATCTCCGGTGTAAGGCTATGGGGGAAACAAAGGTTTTGCTGACAGCATTACACTCAAGGCCAGAACCATTCCAGGACAGGATGCCATTTCCATTGTGGCCCAATCAGAGCCCACAAATCCACCCACATGCATGTCACATGACTTTGTGGGAACTGGGAGAAAACCAGAATACTCGTACAGATACAGGGAGGATGAACAAACCCTGTACACATGACCTATAAGGGCAGCAGCACTCTCGAGTTCTATCAATGCAAAATTGTGACTCTGTTCATATTGTGATGAAGAGTTAGCACAGTAAAGAAAAAAAAGACTACTTGTATAGCAAAAGAAGACAGACACATTTAATGTCTTTAAGAACAAATGAGCAAAGTCTCCAGTCTCTCTGATATATGGAGGTGTTACATTTACAGTTCACTTTTACCAGTGTGTCAATAGTTGTAAGGAATAACGTCTTCTAAGCACAAAGCCATCTGAGCTCTTTTGTCCATTTTCCAGTTAATGTTGTGAAAATGCCATTTAAGGCACACACAAGAGATAAAGAACCGTGAACAAAATAAGTCAAAGTCTTCTTAGATTTAAATGATTATGGCTAACACTTAAACATCCTTGATTAACAGATAAACTTTTAAAATAATGTCCCACAAGTTGGGGCAAATTGGTGGTGCAGCGGTTAGAGCTGCTTTCACCCAGCAGCCTGATCGTTGTCTGTGTGTGTTTGGCACGCACTCTCCATATCTGTGTGTACTTTTCTCTAGTAACTCTGGTACTGCTCACACGTACCCAAATATACAGTTCACGTGTTACTTTAATGGATGACTCCACCTTTGTCTGATTTGAGTGAATGTGGATATGTGTGTGTGAGTGTTAATGATAATGAATGGATTGGCATGCCATCTGCCTTGCACCTGATGGTATTCAGATCAGCTATGCAAACAGCAACCCTAAAAGTGGATTAAGCGGGCTCAGAAAATAAATGAATGGATAGTTTGGGTGGTCTTAAGGATTACAGCAAAATGTGAGCATTTAGGAAGTGCGATTACATCCAGAAATGTTCTCTTTCAAAAGCAGAGTTTGTGTTAGTTCAGTTGATCCAAATCCTCCAAACATGAATTAGGCCTTAGTCACATCAGCCTCTGTAGTGTACATAGATTTAATATTTACCATTTGCACAAGAAAAGTTTAATAGGCTCGTGTGTATATTGTCTTCATTTAGACAAAAAAATCAAATGACTTAATATACTCTAGATAAAACTCCTTGATAGGCAGTAATATTTTCCTGCAGGGAGTCACTCTCAGCAGACAGGGTGTGGGCCAAGAAATCTGCTGCTGCGTAACATGCAAAAGATATTTTTGGAACAAAAAAAATAATCCAGGTAAACGATTAAAATAGCCTTTAAAAAATGTGAGGTATGTTACTCGACCCAAACGTAAAACATAAAGTGTTAATTAGGTTTTAAAATGTCTGTCAAAAAAATAAGAAAAAGTACCATAGAGAAATGAGTTAGTTTGGTGAATTGTTGGACAAAAAGGGAGTTACAAAAGAAAGTGTAGGTACGAGGATGGGAGTCTGAACGATAGCATGATAGAGTCCAAAAAAAAAAAAAAAAAAAAAGACAGAGCGTTAAAGGCGCAGCGAATGTCAAGCCAGTGAAGCAGGAGCTTCAACGTGGGTGTGTTGTGCTCTTGGGTCCCTTGGGCACCTGCTAAAGAGCTTGTGAGGCTGGAGGAGTCTAAGACTTTGTATTGGAGTTTGCCAAATTGTAAAAGCTTTAGATCAGTTTAAAGCTGAATCCATCATCTCCATGGAGGCATGTGGCTACATTCCCAGTCTGCTTTTTCAATCTGGCCCCCTAAAAAAAGCATTTGTTAACAGTCTAATTGACTCATTAAGTTCTTAGCTCTCAACCTGGGTCTACAGTTCACAGTAGTGAGCATGCACAAACTTGCTGACACACTCACCCAGGTGGGTGCTGCACTGCACACGTGGCTGGGTTTGGTATCTCTTGTGTCATGCCGCACTACCTCTGTGGAAATTTGTAAAAAGTGAATCTATACTAATAAAAGGTAAAGCCCTCACTGACTGACTGACTGAATCATCACTAATTCTACAACTTCCCGTGTAGGTAGAAGGCTGAAATTTGGCAGGCTCATTCCTTACAGCTTACTTACAAAAGTTAGGCAGGTTTCATTTCGAAATTCTACGCGTAACGGTCATAACTGGAACCTACTTATGTACATATATACGGCCATAGCCTGCAGCTCGGTCACCGTGTGAGGCGGAGTTGCGTCCCTCATCGTCACGCCTCCCACGTAATTGAGTGCCTGCCCATATAAGGCCGTCCGTCAGCGGCAATCCAATAGAAACACTCTGCCGCTAAATATTCGTGGGTGAAGGACTGTGCTTATGCAGACGAAGATGAGATGGTCAGGGTGGTGTTTGGCAGAAACTCAGTGAAAGTGCGAGAGATACTTTTAAGTGCTAGGTCTTAGCTAACATTAAATAAAGCCGTGGTCATCGCACGAGATAGCACGAGTACAGCTGAGAACCTTCGATGCATGCACTCCGAGCGGCTCACATGAACTGACTGTACACAGTACGCAGAGAACAAGGAAGAGCTCCAAAGAATCTGAACAAAACAAACACATTACACAATTGAGAAGGCAGCAAAAGAATATGAAGCGAATGACGCATACAAGCATATTCATAAATGCAGCTACAGCGGAAACAAAGCACGGTGTAAACCGTAAGTTTACATTAAGTTTATAAACATGCTGCCGCTGGCGTTTGTCATGCCTACGACGAATACGATATTCGCGAGATACAAGTTTAATGAGAAGACGCGGGGTATGAACAAGACTTTGGATCACTTTGTAACGGATTTAAAATTTCTGTAACGGAGTTAAACTTGCTGGTGAAGAACTGTGCTTATGCAAACGAATAGGAAAGCAAGGTGTAAAGCTTAACTTTAAATTAAGTTCATAGACACACTGCCGCTGGCATTTGTCATGCCTAAGTCGAATATGATATTCGCGAGATACAAGTTTACTGAGAGGACGCAGGGTATAAACGAGACTTTTGATCACTTTGTAATTGAGTTAAAATTGCTGGTGAAGGACTGTGCTTATGCAAACGAAGATGAGATGGTCAGGGATAGAATAGTGTTTGGCAAAAACTCAAAGTACGAGAGAAACTTTTAAGTGCCTGGTCTGAGCTAACATTAAATAATTGCTGGTGAAGGACTGTGCTTATGCAAACAAATAGGAAAGCAAGGTGTAAAGCTTAACTTTAAATTAAGTTTATAGACACGCTGCCGCTGGCGTTTGTCATGCCTAAGACGAATACGATATCCGCGAGATGCAAGTTTAATGAGAGGACGTGTTTGGCACAAACTCAGCAAAAGTGTGACAGAAACTTTTAAGTGCCGGGTTTGAGCTAACATTAAATAATTGCTGGTGAAGGACTGTGCTTATGCAAACGAACAGAAAGCAAACGTTACGTTATTTTTTAACTGTTTGCTTTTCTTTTTCATAACTTCTTTAACACACTACTCCGCTGCAAAGTGCGGGTATTTTGCTAGTATAAAATAAAAATGATTGACTGATTAATGCCTTCTGCATTGTTGGTCTAGATCAGGGGTGTCCAGCTCCAGTCCCGGAGGGCAATACTGGATGCAGGTTTTCATTCTAACCCTTTTCCTAATCAGTGAGCAGTTTCCAGTGCTAATTAACTCCTTTCCCCTTCATTTTATTCGCCATGTTTTTAAGGATTCAGCCCTCCGAATCGATTCTTTTCTTCATTAAATGTCAGCCAAACAGAAATAAAATGTGAAACGACTCAACAAATGACCAGCTAAATCAGGGCTTCAAACTACAACCAATTTTACTGCAACCAGGTTCTTAATAAGAATCCAATTCTTGTTGTTAATTAAACTCATTATTTAATTCAATGGCTTATTGCTGCTGCCACAGGAGACAATTCCAAAACTGCTGGTTTTCTGTTTTGTCTAAGAACGTCATCAAAACATTTTGGTGACCTCAGCTGACCAACCTTAGTGAGAACCGTCACCGTTCTTTATTTTCAGATACTGTGCTTAGCTGGTCATGTGGCTGCTCGTTTTGCATCTCATTATTGTATGGCTACTAATTACGGAAAAAGAAACAACTAAGGGGTCTCAGTCAAGCTAATTAAAACTAAGACAAAAGAAGTTAATCCACAGCAAAAACTGGTCACTAATTATGAAGATGGTTAGAATCAAAACCTGTAGCCACTGTGGCCCTCCAGGACTGGAGTTGAACCCTTGTCTAGATAGAAGGCTCTCATCTGTTTTACAAGTCTGACTCATGTATGGAGAACTGTAATTTGTGAATCCCTGTGTTTGCTGTTGGGCCACATCGTAAATAAGAATTTTACTGCATTGTCCCCAACAGAATGTGCACTAGCTTGTTTGCCTGAGCTGAAAAACAAGGGAAAAAAATGTTTATTGATGTTTTTTATTTATGAGTGCAAATCAGTCAAATGCAAGAATAAGAGTTAGAGAAACATGTCAGCACCCATTTGCAAAAGGTTAATTGTGTGCTGGAAAAAAAATCAAAAAAGGCCAGAAAGATAATATTTAAACTGTTGGACATTCATCAGGTGTCTTACTTTGTAATGGTAAGCCTTACAATACGTATGTGCAGTCAGTTGAAAATGACTCCATCCATCCATTATCCAACCCGCTATACCCTAACACAGGGTCACGGGGGTCTGCTGGACCATGTATATGAAAAAAATATACAAAATGTTATACAATTTTTAAGGAAAATGCATAACTAGCATAGGGTGCACGGCAGGAACACACCCTGGACAGGGTGAGCACACACACACAAGCTGATGTGGCATCGCCAACTCACCTAACCTGCATGTCTTTGGACTGAGGGAGGAAAAACAGAAAACATACAAACTCTACGCAGGGAGGACTCGGGACACAAACTCGGGTGTCCTTACTGTGAGGCGGCAGCGCTACCGCTGCACCACCATGACGCACTTTAGGGAAAATGGTGTGCTTAAAAATAAAAAAAAAAAATGATGTGAAATATGTTAAATACACTATTGCTTGTCTCATTAAACATTACATTATCAAACATGTGTGGTTAGTTTATTGAATAGAATTATGTCTACTTATACATTTTTGGAATATAATGTAGAGATTAAAAAAGAATTATTAATATATAATTGTACAAATATATCTGAAGAGTTTTAGCAAAAGTGCAAGTAAAAAAATATCCTGCATTCTTTACACACTGTAGTTCAAAAATTTGACAGCCCAAATTCCTATAGATGTGAATATTTTATCATTTCATTTTATACATCATAAGTAGTGTAGGTAACCTTATTTCCATTACAAAGAAATAATCTGCTAAAAAGATTTTATGCATCTCCTTTTTCAAATAATCACCAGTTAGACTGTTACAAATTATGATTAATTCCTGACTTTTACAATTCTGCAGGAGCAGATGATTCAGGGCTGCTTTGTAGAATTAAATCTCATTTGCCAGATGACATAAGGATATATAGTATTGGGCAAATCTAATATCAGATTTGACTAGTGTGTGTGAAATTCATACATTCGGAGTTCAGTAATAATTTCGGGCCACTGAACTGTCTTCAGTAAATTATAAAATTTAATATCAGATTTGTTTAAAGTTTAAAATGATAAGTGAGATTTTAGGACAAATGGGAAAGAAGTAAGTTTGGAAAATGAAAGGGGTTTAATATCATTTAAACTGCCACAGCGTGTGTTTCTGGAGCCTGTATCCTGCAGAGGCCAGTTGCGATGTTCACATAAATTCCCCTGCATGCCGTCACCATGTAAGTCTATACACTACTGCCACCTCTGTTTGGATTATTGTAGTTGCAGCGTTACAGATGTCCACAGCTTTATAGTAATCAGAGTGTGCTTGTTAAATCTGTTGATAGCTTCCAGTATTATGCGTATCAGGGTATTCAGATCTTGGAAATATTCTATTTGCTTTCTGGATTGGATTTTTAAGGGATTATACTGGATTTTTACCAAGGCTGGTGGGTTATTTACAATACATGCTGTCAATCTGCGAACTGGATAAAGCTCTTCTGAATTCATAATAATACTGCATCTCAATAGATAAAATGCTTTATTGAAAAGGAAAAAAAAAAGTGACATTTATTATCTCATGGATATTTTTAATAAATGCTCTGACTGTCAGTGCACTGCTATGTTTTTCCTTCCATAAAAGGCAGAAAATGCATATTTTAGTGAGTGGGTGACACAGAAAAGCCAGGTACATCACAGCATTTATTTTCTAATTGTTTGTAGTTTTTCAATAGGTCATTGTATTGTTTTATCTTTTCACCAAGGGAATGTGATTGAAAATGATAAACTTGGGGGTAAATAGATTTACCTTTACCAGCACAAACACAACAGACTGACAGTCTTTATCACTACAGACATATGCGTCTCCTCTCCACTTGTGGATCATGTGCCCTGTTATGGCATTAATATGAAACAAGCCAGATTCAGATCAAATTTTCATTATGACAATTTAGAAATGCCAGCTGCGACAGCTCAGTGCCAATTTGGCTGGCATATAACATTAAAAACTGTGCTAAATGCAGTAAGAGAAAAAAAATACTGTTTTTGTATGCCGATGGTTATTAACCCCATAAAATAGATGTTTAAACTTTTTTTGTAGTATTTTTTTTCCGTGTCATAATTAATTTTCATGACTTTTCTCCTTTCTTGCAAATATAGAACATGCATCAGCATCAGTCAGGAATTTGGCATTACATCTTGTCATCTGTGACTAATGATCACAAATTGATGCGATCGATCAATCATGCACGACATCATCAGCATTTCGCATTTTAACCACAGGCCATCCATTAAGTCATCCTTTTGTCATTAATTTAATGTCACTTGGATGTCCACGGAGCTAGGGCAGACATAACAGTAATTAAATAGCAATAGCCAATATTAAGCAGTTTCCATGCAGTACTTATTTACTGGGGCGGAAAGATCAAGGTCAGGTGAGAGTGCCCAGCTTTGTGCCACATCTACTTTACACAGAATCATGGTGCCATGCTAAATGATCCATCCTTCAAGCGACGGTTTAAAATTAGAGGTCAAAACATAATTGTCAGTTAGTTGTTTAGACCCACATAGCATACATTATAGAAGGGGTACAAACTTTAAAATAATAATTTAGAATTAAAGCAAAAATATAATCTAGAACGTGTTGGTGATAGAGCCCACTGTTATGTTAAACAAAGAATGAAGTTTACTGAACTGTTAATCCACTTGATGGGTCGTGTACTGTAGCCTCGTCATTAACTTTGTTAAAACTCTTGTGATGTCAAATCTATGAAAGGCCCTATATACAGTAACATAAAAGTTGATACGGTAAATCTAAAACTACCTTGTTTCAAAAACATCCCATGGTATCTATACAGTACATTGACTTGCCTTTGTTATTTATCCATTTTCTTAACCCACTTATTCAGGGCAGGGTCGTGGGGAAGCTGGAGTCAAACCACCAAATATCGGGGTGCAAGGCAGAGACAATTCCTGGGCAAACACACACACACACACACACACAAGGGCCAATTCATGTAACATGGAAACTCCAGGCAGGGAGCACGCAGGACATGAACTCTGGTCTCCTTAGTACAAAGCAGCAGCACTGCCACTGTGCCACCAGGCTGCTCTTGATTAATGTTAATCGATTATATTTAACTCTTTTGTAAGTCCATCCATCCATTATCCAACCCGCTATGTCCTAACTACAGGGTCACGGGGGTCTGCTGGAGCCAATCCCAGCCAACACAGGGCGCAAGGCAGGAAACAAACCCCCGGCAGGGGGTGCCAGCCCACCGCAGCTTTTGTAAGTCGCTTTGGATAAAAGTGTCTGCCAAGCAAGTAAATGAAAATGGGAAATATACAAATGACTTTCTAAAGTTCCATAGGATATGATAGTGTTTATAAATTGAGTAACTCATTAATTTACGTATCGATAAGTCAATGACATTTAAACTGCAGACCCGTATGTTTTTATTTTTGCAACAAAATGCATAACGACATGGGATGCCCCCCCTTTTTTACAGTGTGCTTATACTGAGCACACACATTCACGTTTCTTCTTACGTGTTAAAAGAGAATCCCAAATCTGATTAAATGAGCAGAGGAATGAATGGCACTGCCCATTCTTCAGCGTTTCTAGACATTGACTTGATGTAAAACCAGAACTGTTTATATTAATGGCTAACTAGCCAACAGGACTCAAAATGGATGGACAGATCAATCGATGAATTCTTCAGATCATACGTGATGAACATATTGATGAGACAACATTTCAAGGTCTGCAAATTGCAACACTTGTTGCTTGCATGTGAAGTTTATGCAAACTTTAAGTCATAATGAATATTTTAGAACATTACAGTTAGAATCCAGGCTCGGTTGGCAGTGTGGAGTTTCCATGTCCTCCTTGTGTCTGCATGGGCTTCACATATTATGATGGCTTCTGGCTAAACTGTCCCTGTGCGGGTGACGGACTGTCTTCTGTCCAGGGTTGATTCCTGCCTTGCTCTTTGTGCAGCATAGATATGCGCTTTAAGGATGGATTTCTTTTTAATTATGTAATTGCTAGAGGTATTTATTTAGAATGATGCACAGAGCACGTAAGCTATACAGAGTATACCCAGTTCTCTTTACCTCTTAACAATTCTGGGGATAATTTTCGTTCTAGGATAGCTGGGAGATTGGAAAAGCATTTGAGATGCCACACGTGTATCTGTGTTAGTGTCGAGGTTTAGCTCTCATCAGAGACTGAATTTGTGCGGCTAGATTTTTCTCTGAGGACTAAAACTGCAGCCATAACCTCATACAGACAGGCACTTAAAAACGCCGCGCACAACCCACTCTCCCTTACATAGTTTCTGCTTCTCACCTGTTAGTTCCACTTATTATCAACGACCACATTATATTAAAAGCTTTTCTTAGCTTGACCAACAGAGCAAAGTCTTCACTAATTGCACGTGCCAGAATGAATCCAATATTAGTATAATGATTAGGCAGTAAATGAGCTAAAGAGAAGAAAATCAGGCGGTGCTGTCTGTGCATTGGCTGCTTGTTTTCTTCATGATGTCTATAAAAAAATAAAACGAACATTTTTTGTAATATCTTTCCTTCTTTCTCCCTAGTTTTGCTCAGCTTATATGTCTTTAATTATGCTTAGATTGGCTGCCAGAGCTATTTATTTTCAGCGATTTTTTTTTTTCTTTTTTCATACAGCTGATTCAAACTTAAATAGTGCTTAATAGTCCAACGTGAACTGCAGCTGCAAAAACAAGCCTATCCCCCCTTGCTTGCTCATTCAAGAGATCAATAAAAAGGTGCCTTCCTTCTTTTTCTCAATTTTCTTTGGTTTAATCTGGAGAGTCAACGTTATTTATTTACTTATTTTTTAACGTTCTCTCCATGTGCATGTGGGATTCCTCAGGGGACTCCATTTTGCCTCTTCCCCCTGCTGAAATACTTGCAGTCAGGGCATTTCGTGACTCTCATCTGACCCTAAGCTGAATGTGTGTGTGTGTGTGGGTGTGATGGAATGGCAGCTGCTGGCTCCTGCCGTAGGCCCATCAGTGCCAAGGTAGGCTGCGTCCCCTGTAATGGAAAATTGGGATCAAAATTGGATGGATGCAAAACTAAAACCAGGTACACCCTAAAAAATAAAGGTGCCAATAAAGGTGCCAAAGTGGTTCTTCAGACCAGTGTTATAAGGGAGCCATTTTTGATTCCTAAAAGAACCATCCACATGAAGGCTCCAGAAGAAACCTTTATTTATTTAAATCTGTAACAGGCTCCATAAATAACCATGAATAGATGGCAACAGATGGGTGAAATACCAATGGGTTCCTGATTTTAAAGGGACACTCGCTGAAGACAAGAATGCAGGCTAAGTTTGGGTTTTCTTGATCTGTTATCATCCTGCCTATAAAGATTTCTGTTTTGTCCACATATTATGAACCTTTTCAAAGCCCAAAGAGCCCATTTCATTTACAAAGAACTTTTCTGAGAATAAAATGGTTCTTTGTCAAGCACAGGGTTGTACGAGGCACCACACTGCCCAGTATAGTGCAGTAAAGATCAATTCATTCTTAGCGTGTAGAAAAAAATAACTAAGAAATACCAGAAGAACCATCCAATTTGTGCTTGGAAAGGGGTATCCTTTGATAATTATCCACCCATCCAATATCCAACCCGCCACATCCCAACAGGGGTCCACTGGAGCCAATCCCAGCCAACACAGGGCACAAGGCAGGAAACAAACCCTGGGCATGGTGCCAGCCCACCGCCGGACGCACACACACATACACATGCACACACACACTAGGGACAATTTAGGATCGCCAATCCACCTAACCTGCATGTCTTTGGGAGGAAACCCACACAGACACGGGGAGAACATGCAAACTCCATGCAGGGAGGACCCGAGAAGCGAACCCGGGTCTCCTAACTGTGAGGCGGCAGTGCTACCCACTGTGCCACCGTGCCGTCTAGTAGATATTATATTAAATTATATTACTCAGTCAGTCATTATCCAACCTGCTATATCCTAACTACAGGGTCACAGGGGTCTGCTGGAGCCAATCCCATCCAACACAGGGAGCAAGGCAGGAAACAAACCCTGGGCAGGGCGCCAGCCCACCACAGGGCACACACATCCACACACCAAGGACAATTTAGGATTGCCAATGCACCTAACCTGTAAGTCTTTGGACTGTGAGAGGAAACCCACACAGACACAGGGAGAACATGCAAACTCCACACAGGGAGGACCCGGGAAGCGAACCCAGACGGGTCTCCTAACTGCAAGGCGGCAACGCTACCCACTGCGCCACCGTGCCGCCTTGATGATGATTATTATTGTTTTTATTTTGAGTGAAACTTGAGCCTACCTAATTTATTAAATGGCACACAAGGCTCCACAATTCACTTTGAACCAACCCTGACATACACGTTTTTAGGTGTGTCCATGTCCTGTTCTTCGCCCCCACCCTCCGATCATAAATGAGCACAAAATGAAGAAAAACTTAAAAAGGTTCTCGAAATTAGTGGGTGGGTATGGCGGCCTCCTGCTGTCCCAGAACAGAGAGAGAGTGAAGAAAGTAGCCTCTGTTACACTTTTTCATGCTGCAAATCTTGTCTCACTTTGCCCTTCTTTGATGCATCTGGCTCTGGCGTTAGAAGAGTCTGACGGACTAGTGACAGGACATTTCGTCACAGCCCCTCCACCCAGACCCGTCAACCATTTGTTATTTATTATACTTGCTGACTGATGTATTCTGTTGGGCAGGAGTGATCTTTCACTTATTTCGTTTACTTGAGTGTGCTCTCTCTCTATATATATTTACAGTATGTGTGTGTAAAGGTTTTGAAGATTCCAGTTGAAATCAGTGCATTTGGTATTTTTTTTATAAGGTTATGACCTGAAAAGTAAAGTAAAGTTGAGAAGATGATGTAATAGAATATCCTGGGCCATCCCTCTAAATGTCCATGTAGGTGTGTTTAAGAGCGCTGATGCGGAGTTGTGGAAGGATCGGTGCAGTAAATCTCGCATTGCTGAGTGAAACGTGTAAGTTTCATAGGTGAGCATTAGACTTCCGAATGTATTAAAGCACTGATTCGGCTCTTTCTCCTTTTAACTACTGTCTTGCAGTACAAGAAGAGGTAAAGTGTGAACATCTCTGGGCGTTTAGCCTTTTAATGGTGCCCCCCGCGTTTCACGCTTGTGGAAAGGGAGGGACAGAATGAGAAAAGGAGAGAGAGGGAGAGAGAGAGAGAGAGAGAGAGAGACAGAGAGGAGAGGAGAAGAGAAGGCAGTGGAGAGATCGCTATCTACTGAATTCATTACTGTAAACATCTCCCAGGGGTTCCAAGGGGAAAGGCAAGTCTTACATTAGCAGTAAGCAATCAAATCTGAGACATTATTATTGGAGTATCAGGCAGCAATCAGAGGAAACGCACGCATAGCGCTTGGGACACACAGGGAGAGGGAGCAAGAAGTCTCCACAGCTTTTGCCTAATGTAATCCTTTAATCTCTTGAAGGAGCGCACGGCAGAAGGGAGAGGAGAAACAGCACGCATCGAGACCGAGAATGATTCTTGTGTGGAAAGACGGAGCGGCGTGACCGAGACGCGGCTGAGCCTGGGCTCCGCAGGACTGAGCGGTCATGCAGCCCGCGGAGCGCGGAGCCGCTGCGCTGCACAGAGGCAGCCCGAGTCGCGCAAGCGGGGGACTGCCAGCACCCTGGGATGTGGCGCTTATCTCCAGCGCATAGAGCGACTGGCCGCAGTCACTGCTTACTGAGAGCGGAGAGGGCTTTAAAGTTCTCAGATATGAAAAGGACTACAAAACATTTCAAGGTAATGTGTGTTTCCACTTCATCTATTTTATATTCGTCATCATTCAACCTGACACCTTGCATTTTATTCCCAGATCTCGCTGAGACTTCAGATTCTTCAGTTTAGTCCTGCGTGTGCTTTTACGGGGTTGAACGCGTGAAGTCATTCAAGTTATAATAAGGACGGTTTTGGGAGTCAGGTGACAAAGCTCTCTCTATATATTATATAATCTTAAAAAAACAAAAAAAACACGGGACGCTCTATTAAGTATTGCTTTAAAGTTGGCATATTGTTAGTTGGATAAAAATCATCGATACAGCCTCGTACTGGAATATACAGTTGGGAACATGAGATGTGCATTGCATGCAGCAGCCTGAGTAATGCCAATAGTTAAAAAAAAATCCATTTATTCTGCACACTACTGCGTCATTGCGAAGATTCTTTTTTAATAATCCTAGAGTACGTACACCTATTTCAGATTATGACAAATCGATGCCCGATTAAATGCACGATTTGCAACTTTGAACTGTTTTTAATTGTCACATTTGCAAGCTGAACATGTAGGTCGCACAGAATCTTTCAAAACTGAACCGATCATTCTTAAAAATTAACCCCGGCATAGTTCCTGTTTGACCATATGCTTTTCCCAGCAGGGAAATCGCTGTATTATTTCTGTCTTAAAATAATAAAATGAGACAGTAAATATAGCTGGAACCTTTTATCATTGTTATCATGTTGGTACATAGATACTAATACATGCGTTTTATTTAAATGCATTCATCCATGTACTTGGCAAAATATTCATTATGGGGAAAATGTTTTGGGAAGCCTGGGTAGAAAATTGAATTGCCTAAAATGAAAACTTACATACAAATCCTAGCCGTTTTAGTTTGGAGAATGCCTGGAATAAAGAGGGGCTTTTGTTCCAATAAAGGATAGTTTGCATTTTAAATCAGACTGCCATGCTAATGCCAGTGGCCTGCCTCTCAGCTGCCTATGAAGACAATTCACTGTTCAGAAACATATTGATGGATTGATGCTGATAGGTATGAAGAATGGTTCAGTTCTGAACCCCTGTCAAAGACTCTGCTTTCCAGGTTTCTCGATGCTCTATAAATTTATATGTCTATGGATGCATATAATGCCAATAAGTAATTTACTACTTATTAATTTTTAATTGCAGTGCTAATTAACTTGGACAAATCAGTTTGCCCAAGAGAAAATTTAATAGGAGGAAAAGAAAATCAAATGTAAACTGGTTTAGGTCAACAGCTTTGTTGATTTGACCTTGCACACACTCGTTGGCACTATATATTCTCACAAAGAAACGGTATATTTATCATAACTTTCAGTGCTCGTCTGACAGCTAAATTGCCAAGCTCTCCGATCTGCTTTTTGTTGACTGGTTCTGTTTGTCATACCAAGGTTTCATAAGAAGTTAGCTTCGTGGCCATTTGTTTAAAAGGTGCCATCTTCTGGATCACATCATATTATAGGAAGGAATATTTGAAAAGGGAAAAATGTCATTAAGATAGCTGTCAGTTGCACAGGGAAGACAGATTAAATATATTGTAAAGCACCGCTTAGAATATTAAAAATGTATAAATATTAAATATTCTAAAGGCACTTATTGGAAAATTATATTCAAACTAAATTAAATCTGATTTGATCAGTTGATGCTGTTTTGTTCTTGATTTTTTATTTTTTTTTACGACAGAACATATTTGAAGTTATAGATGTATTTTCACATGGCTGTGGCCTGAGGCTGGTGCTATAGAGATGCGTCAATTCTTATAGAATTTGACAGGCTGAAAAATTCAGTTCCTTCTGTTAGATGCCAACCTTTACCAATTTTTTAAATAGCACAGTATCTTCTTCATGTAGGAAATCATTATAAAGTCTTTACGCTCCATGAAATTTAATTAGTTTTCACTGTTAACTGTGGTGGGCTTTCTTTCTTTCTTTCTTTCTTTCTTTCTTTCTTTCTTTCTAATAATTGCTAACTTTATTTTGAATTGCATCAGAGGAACAAGTTTAAGCTTATTGACGGCTCATTTCAGAACATGAATTGCTTCATTGAATTAGTCAATTTGTTAGGCAGTATGTTCTTGAAAACAGAAAAAAAAGGAGAGACAACAGCCCAAATTAAACTCTTTGAATTGACTACAAGAGAGACATGTTTAATTTCTTTTATTATTACTATTTTAAAACAATTCTTCAGATGTAAATGAAGATTGCAGCAGGTAGGTTTTTGATGGTCTTCACATCGATAATTACTGTATCACTTTGTTTTATCATTTGTATGCACAATCTGTAGAGAGCTTTGTTAAAATACACATCCCATACAAAGCATCTTTTTAGGAAATAGTTGAAATGTCGATTCCGTAAATTCAAACAGATTTGTCTGCATGTTTTGTGAATTATTTATAGCCTCTTTATTTTATTTCAATAGGTTTTGGACCCAAATGTCAAGTCCGAAGGAGGCTAACTCTGTCAAGGATCAGCAGTGTGTGACGAGCTAGCAATACAGTGGGAGTCCTGCATGATAAACCTGCTGGGTATTTCCGACGTCTCTCTGTGCTGCATGATTTTAAATTGGCCCTTGCCTGGCTGAAAGCAAAATGATGAGCAATGCTATCATCTGATATCCAAGCATGGATGGAGTCAGCCAGAAGAGCAACGCAAGTTAATGAGACTATTGCTCTTGTATTTGGAGCTTAGGACAAGCAATTACAGAAGGATTACTTTGACTTTTTCAACATAGCATATTTACTGGAGAAGTAAGCATCAATGTTCCAAGTTTAAGACATTGTGTTTTTCGGGATTTTGGTATTATTTCTCTATATTATTTTGTTTTTTTTTTTTTTATCCTTTTGTGTTTCCAGAAGTTGAACAAAAAAAAAAAAAAATAATACTGCTTCCCTCCATCTTTAAGAGATGGAGTTTCAGACGCGTCTGTGGAATAAAGACTGGGTGTCCTTTTTAAAATCATGGATAACCATTCTCTTAGGCCTCCATATTCAGTTTTATCGGGCAGCTTCTTGTCCACAAGAGTGCCGTTGTGACAAAACGTTTGTTTATTGTAATGAGCGGAGCTTGACGTCAGTGCCTCTTGGAATACAGGAGGGTTACAAGACTCTCTACCTCCACAATAACCAAATCAACAATGCTGGATTTCCTGTTGAGCTGCACAATATTGTTTCCGTGGACACGGTATACTTGTATGGGAACCAGCTTGATGAGTTCCCCATGAACTTGCCCAGAAATGTACGGGTGCTCCACTTACAGGAAAATAATATTCAGACTATCTCTAGGGCAGCTCTTGCCCAGTTGTTAAAACTTGAAGAGCTGCATCTAGACGATAATTCCATCTCCACCGTTGGAATTGAAGAGGCTGCATTTCGGGAAGCCATTAGCCTTAAACTTTTATTTTTGTCTAAAAACCATTTAAGCAGTGTGCCAATTGGTCTGCCACTTGATCTCATCGAGATCAGACTTGATGAAAACAGAATAGCTACCATTTCTGACCAAGCATTTCAAAATGTGACAAAGCTTGAACGCTTAATTTTAGATGGCAATCTTTTGACTAATGAGGGTATAGCCAGGGGAACCTTCAAGCCTTTGGTCAAGCTAGTAGAACTTGCAATGGCTCGGAATTCCCTCACGGTACCTCCACCTGACCTTCCTGGAGACTTGTTAGAGCGACTCAGCTTGCAGGATAATCAGATGACAGAGATCCCAGTAGCAACCTTTTCCAATCTGCATCAGCTGCAGAAACTGGATATTTCAAATAACCTTCTGCAGTCGCTCACACCTGGGGTCTTTGATGGGCTTACCAACTTGAAACAGCTCACTGTTCGAAACAACTTGTGGTTCTGTGATTGCAACATTAAATGGGTCACCGATTGGCTAAAATCTTTACCGTCAACGTTAAATGTCCGCGGCTTCATGTGCCACAAGCCCGAGAGAGTTCGGGGTATGGTAATCAGAGAGCTCAATATGAATTTAATCATGTGCCCCAGCACTACAGCTTCGTTAAGTCCATCTTCAACCACACCCAGTTTCCTCACCACTCTTGGTTCCACTCCCGTTTCCTCAACAGCTGTCGCATTTCCTGGCAATCCTGACCTGCTTCCACCTTCAGGTACGACAGCTTCGACAAGTTCCCCACCGCCTAAAGTCGAGAATGAAAGAAGGACTAACGTGCCTCCACAGGATGTAATTCAGATCTCTTTTACTTTTGTAAATGACTCGTGCATTCAAGTCAGTTGGACGTCTGTTTTTCTAGTGACAGCCTTCAAGGTCACGTGGGTTAAAATGGGTCACAGCTTGACGGGGGATATCGTACAAGAGAAGGTGGTCAGTGGGGAGCATCAGAGGATAAGCCTGGTAAACTTGGAGCCAAAATCCACATATCGCATTTGTATAATCCCCTTAGATGCTTTTAATAACTATCGTCCAGGGGATGATACTGTATGTTCGGTGGCCACCACTAAACCTGCTGCTTTTAATTCTAACAATAAGGCTTCGGGGCCAGAGCAAGCTACTCAACAGAACCCAAACTCTCCCTTCCTCCTGGCCGGTTTAATAGGAGGTGCTGTAATCATCGTCCTGGTTGTTTTGCTAAGCATATTCTGTTGGCACATGCACAAGAAAGGAGGTTATGCCTCCTCTAAGTGGAAATACAACCGAGGGCGCAGAAAAGATGACTACTGTGAAGCTGGAACTAAAAAGGATAATTCTATCCTGGAAATGACTGAAACGAGTTTTCAGATAGTGTCTCTGAATAATGAACAGTTTGTGAAAGGAGATTTCAGAATACAACCCCTGTATGCACCAAACGGAGACATTGGCTTCAGAGACTGTCATATAGGGAACAACATTACATACTGCAAGGGTAGCGTTCCAGATGTCGAATTCTGCCACACATGATAATTTGCCTCTTTGTAATAATTATTACATTTGATATGTGTGTATGTGTGTGTGTGTGTGTGTGTGCGTGTGCATGTGTGTATGTGCATATGTATAATATACATTTACACACACACACACGTATATATATATATATAAATATATATAGTATATATGGTTTCTCAGCTTTGTCTGCTGTCTAATTTATACTGTGGACTATACCTTGGACAAACTGCTATCTTTTCTATAACTTAGTAAAAAAAAAAAGGTAAAAAGAAAAAAAATAATAAATTTTATATTTTGTTGGTTTTCAAGTATTGCTATATATGAATTTTTACAGTAAGACCTCCCTAGCTTCTTCTAATATATTATGTTTTTTCTGCTGAAACGTAAGAAATGCATTGCATTTTTGAACCACAGAAGCATTGTGTGCCTTTACGCCAGACAGTAAATGGTAACATCACTGGTGAAGAAAAAAATGTGCAGTCATTTAACCCTCAGTTTTTGCCAAAGCAGTAAAATGTTAATAATCTTTTGATTTGCTACATTAGATCGAACGTTGGGCCTGCGTCATTCTGACAGCTTCGCTTGTTTGAATGTGTGAGCTGGCTGTGAATGAGACTTAGCACCATCACCTTCTCCACATGTAATTGAAAAGAACGCCTGGGACACGTACGGTACATAGAGCAACACATCTAGACATGTAAGCATCATGGGCCACCAGGTGGCATCTGGTATTGATCTGTGGGAAGGAAGCAGTAATTTCACACCGGAGCTTTCAATCACGGGGCAGGAAAGAGTCATGATGATGGCCAGCTGGCAATTAAAGAGCCAGAAAACAAGCAACGTTAGAGCCATATACGTTTATGAAACGGGAAGCAAGGCATGGAAACCACTGTCTGAGGATCATTGCCCCTATTGTGGGGGGAATGAGTTAAAAGCTCTTTAAACAAAGCAGTCGCTCCTGTCACTTCATCAATCTGGAGCTTTTAAGAAATTAGTTACTGCAAACATTACTCTACTGTCCAGTTACTGCCTGCATTTATTCACCCAAATACACACACAAACAAAACTGTCCATTAAATTAATGCTGCGTTAAAGCAAAAGCAAAAAAGTCTTCAATGCGCATTCTAGTTTTATCTTTGACATATGTCTTCAACCCCAATATCTTTATTATTAAATAGGAAACACATTTATTTGATTTACTCAAGAGAAGACGATACTAAAGAATCTGTAAAATTAAAAATATGTCTGAATGTGTAGTCTGCTGCAGAGGGAAATGCTGATTAAAAGAAATGGCTTACCGCAGACAAAGGGAAATATGGAGTATAGTCATAAGTCTGGAGTGTGTCCTATGAATCAACTAAAGGAGGCTATTTTAATTAATTAACTGTAGCCGTGTTGATCACATACATCCCTTTTGATCTTTTGAAAGATAAGAAAATAATTGTGTTTATATTAAGAAACAGAATTTCAGCGTGTTCATTTGAAGATCTATTTAGTGATCTGCATTTAAATCACTGGCTTGCACATTTTAATCACCTTGCCCTGTGTGTGTGTGTGTGTGTGTGTGTGTGCTCCCTTTTTTTAATGTTTACTCACACAAAGGAAGACAGTCAACCCTCAGTAATTTATGCCTCTTTTACAGGGGGACAATGTCCCACTATGCTGACTGTTGGCAGCACTGGAAGAGGTAATGTGTTGCACTGCCAAAATGTGTACAGAAGTCCTTTCCTTTGCAAAATATTGGCTGCAATTGGAAGGCAGCCTTGAAGGGACCAAGTGACTGTTAATTGGATCGCATTCCCTGAAGTTCTGCCAGTTAGGGACTATGTAAGCTAAAATTCTAAAGCAGAAGTGGATGACTTAAAAATAATAATAAACAGCAAACCTCATAGGAGTTGCACCTGGCTAATGAAGTCATACTGAACTGAATGGAGCAGCACAGCAAACATTGTTAGATTTAATTCAAAAACAGATTTTTTTTTTTGTAATTTAGGAAACAGCTGCCTCTTTCATTTGCAATGTTTCTTCATTTTAACATTTGTTTATAAATATCGATTAAAGAATAGGCTCAGTATAATTCTTGACTTTTTTTTTTATTACAAGGCTAAAATTAACAGGGGCTTTGTAGCCGACTAGCACTTGATGCTTTCACATAAGCAGCTTCTCTGCCCCCTAGTGGTCCAACATGATTAGTTTCTATGCAGGGATCAGCCGTGCATTTCTCTTCCATGCCGTATATCCATCCCACACATGCAAATGCACATATGTGTGTAGTGTACTGCATGTAGCTTGATGGGCAAAGATTTATAACAAACTAGACAACTCAGATTGGCAAATGTATATGTCAAAATCCAGATAGTGCTTGTTTTTGAATATTGGGAAAAGCATTTGGAAAAGATATTAAAATGAAAAGCTAATACAGATATGGAAATACATTATTTACTTTATTTTTATTGTGCTTAATTGGCTGTTTTAGTTTTAACAGAAGATCGCATCGGTGTTGAGACAGCCTTGATTTTCACTATATTTAGTCATTGAAATGCTGCTGACTAAAGCATGTGGGTTTATCACTTGAAACTTTACCCTCATGTAAGGCGGTTTGTTTATTCTTCAGTAATAATGTTACAAAAATAGTGTCTTTTTTAGTTTTTATTTTGGTTGCCTGGTTTCAGCACCAAAACGAAATTGGAGAAGTGCACTAATAATAACCAGTTTTATGTAAAAGTATGATTTTTTTTTTTTTTTTTTTCTCAAAAGACTGTGGGCAACATGGTGGCGCAGTGGGTAGCGCTGCTGCCTCACAGTAAGGAGACCTGGGGTTCGCTTCCTGGGTCCTCCCTGCGTGGAGTTTGCATGTTATCCCCGTGTCTGCGTGGGTTTCCTCCCACAGTCCAAAGACATGCAGGTTAGGTGCATTGGCGATCCTACATTGTGCTTGGTGTGTGTGTGCTCTGTGTTGGCTGGGATTGACCCTGTAGTTAGGATATAGCAGGTTTGGATAATGGATGGATGGATGGATAATGGATGGATGGTCCACATTTACACATATTACTGTCATCACCATCAAGTTATAATTTCTACATCAAACACGCACATGCGTCACTTTAGACTGTTACGGGGGGGCCAAGAGGTTAGTAGTGCAATGAATGACGAGTGCTGAAATTCAAAAAGACACCTTGACATGTAATTGCACAGTTTTGAAATGTGTACAGTGCTCCATCTCAGAAAAGCACAGATGCTGGCCAGAGTTGAAGCTGTGAACCATGGGCCTGCTTCTAAACCCAATGCCGTGGCACTCGAATCGTTTGGATTTCTTCGTTCTAGCTACTAAGCAGACACACTGGACCAAAGTGTTTTAGACGTTAAGAAAAATTTGGGCAGCCAGTCCTTCTGTGGTAATTGAAAAATTAATTTTCTGCATTTCAGTTTTCTTGGCTTTTAATTAAACATGTTTAGTCGTTAAGGAGGGGATATGAAAGCGTCAGATGCTGGATGGTTACATTCGTCACTACCTGGGTTAGAAATTGGAGTTCATTTTTCAAAATGTACGCGTACGGTCCATATCATAGACTCTGCACACTTCTTCTGATGACAAATCTTGCCGAATATCTTAGAAAATCAGTGTGTGTGTGTGTGAATGGAGTCCATTTGTAGAATGCTCTTTTATGATAGGAACACGGACACAGCGTGTCATCTGACTAATTACTGGCCCACCCCTGACTGTGCAGCCCCATCTCCCTTCACGTGACTAATGTTTTAATGTTGTGACTTAAGCGATCTTTTTTCAAGTTGTACAAAATGTGGTACTTAAAACGTAAATTCAGTGCTCTCACAAAGCTTCTATGTTAACTCATGGTTCGGCTTCTTTTCTGCAGCTGGGAGGTTTAAGATTCAGATTTTAAATGCAATTTTTCGAGTCAATAAATATGTTTAATTCTTTGACTCTCTAGTCTAAGAATATATATTTTTTGTAATTATAAGCACAAAATAAAACAATGCATTCTCATATTGAAAAGGACATGCAAGACTTCATTTCTTCTCATTGGTTTCTTTTGTGTGACGCTGACTTTTCAGTACAGGAAGGTTAAAAACTCTTTTTGTGGAATTCCAATGGTGTTATTTTGTTAGCTTTAAAGGTGCTACCGATGAAATGCACTCGGGCAGCTGCCTTTCTCCTCCAGCTCTTTAATTACAAATGGCCGCACAGCGTGACTGGCAATGCCATTAAGATACTAAACAATGTGTTCATTATTGACGTGAATGCAAAAATAAAATCACAGATTTGAGCCCCTGTCGTGTTGAAAGTTGTTTGCTACATCAAATAGAATAAGCTGTCCTGTCGCAAAGTTCAGACAGATTAGGCCACACTTCAATAAGTTCCACGTATTTGGCAAAATGCATAGATTATTAATGATTGATTAGCCAAAGTTTTTGTGTACAGTCTCTTCTGTGTGCTTTTTCCTTTTATGCTGAAATGTTTGCCATATAAGAATTTACCAAAACAGTTGTTTAGAATTGAAATATGTTTAAGGCTGTGAGGCTTATTACATAATTATTTTACAAAAATCCTAATTAGAATTAAAAAGAAAATCTTTCATCATAGGTAGCTGGAAATAACAGGCACATGGTGAAAACCAGCCTGGGATAGAATGCCAGTCTACAGCTGACAATAAAAACATTGATAATTGTTATGTGCTAATATGCCATTATCTTGGAGATTTATGTAAATCCTACCATAAAGATGATTTTTAAAATTTACAGAAATAGTATTTTTACACAACAGACTCACTACACATTATTTTTTTCCAATACCTACTGTATATCTTAAATATATATTTGTAAAAAAAAATTTCCTAACCAAGTTTAAAAATGTAACAACAGTGGGAACATTTACTACAATCACTTGAAAACACGGTGTCGACTGTAAGAAAAGCACCTGATTGAGAACACGAGCAGCATTTCTTGAACAGTCTTTTCCATTTTTTGGGGTTTTGTTTTCTTGTAACTGATGTAAACTAGCAACCAGCTCCTTTCATTTTCATCTAACCTAACGGAACCTAGTAGACATCGTGTGGATTAAAACAACCTGGCCAAGTAAGTGTGTGTTAATTGAATATTAAACACTGAATTTATGTTACGATTGTATCTTTCTATAAGTTTACGTTTTAAAAAGTCCAGGGACCTGGTTCATAAAAAAAAAAAAAAAATAATATTTTTTACAATTCATGAACCAAAGTTTTCTTTGATCTATTAATATAAATAAAACACAAAAGAAACACACGGAAAAAACAAAAATTGCTGGTGTATTATGTATGTGCCTTGAACTGAATACACAATGTTAAGTTCTTGAAACTCAATGTTTTTTTTTGTTTTTTTTTTTGCACAAAATGTAAATAGGAACATTCAGCTTTTTGGAAATTATAATAAAGAGCCATGGAATTTCTACGCACATCTTATTTTCCTTTATTCCATCGTTGCCATGTTCTGCAGTTTCTGAGATTTGATGTATAATTCATTAAGCACACATGCTATAATATTTTTTTATTGGTAAAATTCTTGTAAATTATGTAATTGCCCAATTTAACGTAATTAACATTTGTGATTAGTTTCGGGTCTTCTGATTGCTATCCGCAAATTGGGCATTGAAATATGTAAAACCGAAAAAACAAAATCACAGTAATGTCTGCAGCAAAGTAGCAAGGTGGAACGACAAGAATCAGTAGCAGAAACTTAATGATCACAAACAAGTAAGTTGCATGAACTGTCATCACTTAAATGTTTTATTCTTCCTGGATGTGTGATAATAAACCTACTTGTATCACAAGCTTCAGGCGAAGACAGATGGAACTTTAAATGCTTATCCCCCAAGATGTCATTCATTCCTTACTTCTCACTTGTACTGTATGCACTCTTCTTTTTCTGTGTTGTGTACATAAAAAATGTGCATAAGGTTATAGAAGCTGACCCATGTTATTGTCTTTATTTCCACACACCATCATTGTGTATGCACTGTTTCTTCATATAGTGTATCTATCCCAAATTTATTTTGTTCTTTGGGTCTGAACTATTGTTCGTGTGTTGCTGAACATATAAAGTAAATTAGGCCTCCTTTTGTATATTTTGGTAAGGGACTAATGCTAATTTCCTAGGGTCACTGCCATTATTTCACCTTTTGTTCTTTTGCTCTGATTTTGGGATTTCAGAAGTCAAGAAATCCCATGGTCACTTTTGTTTCTCGATATGATGTATTGTTATCATTGTTATATTTAAATCAGGCTTTTCCATGACATCATTTTGAATCAGTTGTTTTGGTACGATAATGGGGAGTATATGACTTATCATTACTGAGCCGGTATAAAAAGTCAGCATCGTGCACTTTTTGGTTCGGTAAAGTTTGTGCGAATTCAGCTTAAAATGTTTCTAGTGTGATTATTTTCTTGCAGCATTTTAATCTTATCTCATTTGGCTTACATTTAGGCAGAGTTTATGTGCATTTGAGTACTGAGAAAAGCGCTATATAAATGAAAAGAATTATCATTATTATTATATACTGATTTTCGACACAGTTGCTACCCCCACTATGATTTTGGTTTTGCACACTAAGCATGTTTTGTTAATATTTGATCTTCCAGCAGTTCACCTTGGCTAGTTTATACTTTTCCTATTGTCCTGATTCCATTTCTTTTCAAAACCGCTGCCACCCTATGCAGTCAGTACTTTTAACAACCTCATAGTCTGCTTGTCCATCAACAAAGTCTAATAACTTAATATGGATTTATCCATCCATTGATCCCTCTATTTTTAAAAGCAGTTCATTTAACTGTAGGATGGCAGGGGGCCATAGCCTGAACATCTTTAAAAAGGCCCAAGGACAGCCTTAAAAGGATTATTGTCCTTGCTCTTTATCTCTTGCACTTTTAAGTGCTGAGGTGTTGACCGTCACAAAGCTGGATTGAGGTGTTTTGTAACTTTGCACATTATAGCTAGCTGAATAGGTGCAAGTATACAATGGAGTCTGACACCTTTAGATGCCACTCTTCCAGAATTCAGGATATGGAATTGAATTGATTCTCACCGAAGCAGAAATCTTGAATTCAACTGTGGAGGAATATACTCAGACGAAAGTAAATAAATAATAACACAAAATAGGAATATAAATACATGTGTCACAAAATACATTGTTGCTTAATTTTTATGTATTTATTTATTTATTTATTTCAGTGACACTGCAAGCAACATGAAATTAGCTGTGAGAGGAAATATCACTTTCACTCGTCAAAGCTGAGAGAGTGGGCTCTAGCGAGTACAGCGTTTTAAATGGTGAATCGTCCACAGAGTGCGCTTACAGTAGCTTGACCCAAGAACCCTACAAATACTCCAAAGTTATGACTGTGCACGATGACTACGACTGCAAGAAGAGGTTGCCTGGCACCAAGAAACTCTGAATTCTTCATTAGACGTTTGCAGCTGAAGTGTGTGCTGCTGTGTGTGGCACTTGATGGTCAAAGGTTTACATCCACTCAACCAACAATTCACCAATCAAAATAAGAGTACTCGCTAGACTCCGCCCTTTCAACTTTGAAGGGTGAAAGTGAAAGATTTCATTTCAAGGCTTATTTAACCACATTGCATGTGGTGTCACTGAAATGAATGAAGAAATAATTACTGTATATACTCACGTATAAGTAGGGTCTTGAAACCCGAAAAATCGACCATAAAATCAGACCCCGACTTGTACGCCCGTTTAAAAATGCGACACTTACTTTTTTTTTTACATCTTCTTGCCTCCTCTAATCTCTCATCAGTTTTTCAGATGCATCGAATTTTGTTGCAGCAGTGCAGTCAGCAATTTCTTTTGCTACTTCAATGACATTTAATTTAAAAGCAGTTTCATATTTTCTTTTATCAAACGTTCCACCATAGATGAGGGATGCTCTTACGATAAAGGTGTATGAGGGTTTGAGATACAAAAAACACAAATCAGTGCAAATTTTGCTTTGGGAATAGTCCGGGTATCACCGTGTGGTCATGTAGGCACAATAGAGACAGAGAGAGGTTAGAAGCACATGCCGATACAGCGCATTGCTGCACCCACATAGAAAAAAAAGGCCAATAGCGTGAGTTTTCCGCATTCGACTTATATGACCGACATTATAAAATGCCAGAAATTATACGGTAAAATCAACTCCCGACTTATCCACGGAAGAAATTAACTGCAAGTATATATGGTAATGCATAAAGAAGTAAGCAACAACAGACATATTTCATGACACATTTCATTATTTATATTTATTTATTGTCATATTTTACTGTTCTTTTAATTATTTGCCAGTTTATTTAATTTATCTTGAGATTTTCCTCCAAAATAAACTGTCCTGGCCAATCCATCCTTGGGCATTTTCTCTCTTTAGACTATCCATCCATCCATTATCCAACCCGCTATATCCTAACTACAGGGTCATAGGGGTCTGTTGGAGCCAATCCCAGCCAACACAGGGTGCAAGGCAGGAAGCAAACCCTGGGCAGGGCGCCAGCTCACCGCAGGGCACACACACCAAGCACACACACTAGGGACAATTTATAATCGCCTTACCTGCATGTCTTTGGACTGTGGGAGGAAACCCACGCAGACACGGGGGGAACATGCAAACTCCACGCAGGGAGGACCCGGGAAGCGCACCTGGATCTCCTATCTGCGAGCCCAGTGTGCCACCGTGCCGCCTCTCTTTAGACTAAGAAACACAATTAATCTTTAAAACAGAAGCTGCCCAGTGGCTCAGTGGTTGGCGCTACTGCCTCACAGCCCTAGAAATTGGATCGCCAGCCCAGCTGATTCCACACATTCTCCACAAATTCAGACAGGTTTCTTCCTACATACAGTATGGGTTAATTGGTGTCTCAATATTGGCATGGTAAGTGTAAATGTATCTGCAAGGAAGGAAACTGGTACCCATCAAGGTCCGTTTTCTTCCACAAGCCCAAAGCTGCCAAGATAGAGTCCAGCTCCTGCAACCCACTAATAACAATATGGCTAGCTGGGAATTCAAATGGTATGACACTTATTACAGACCATATATTGTTCTGAATTTTTAGGTAATTTGGGGGACATAAAATATTAAGAAAACATTCCTCCTTTATTTAATCTTAGGCACTGTTTGTTCTTTTCTTAAATTCCCACCAAATTGTCACATTAAAAGTTAATAAAAAAAAAATCACGTATGAATAGAGATAATAAGTTGATTTATTTATTAGGTTTTATGTCTAATACTTGATTAATTCAAAGTCAACCCGCATACTTTTTAAAGTGTAACAATTTGCATGCATTTATAAATGGTGGAGTTAATTAAATAAGACATGTGCGTTGCAGACTCATTTACTAAATTATTAATCAGTTTTTAGTACTTTCACAAATTATGTAAATGCTTCTTTTTACCAGATACTTTATAATTTATTAACATTAGCTTTAGCTTGAATGTCATTACAGCATTACATTAATCATAATCATAAAAAGTGTCGTTTTCTAAAGCCAGGTTTTGTACATCAGAAATCCCATTCCCTGGTGCTAACGGCGCTAGCTGCCGAGCTTGATGGACTGGCTTTGCTTTGCTTTGGTTTGGTTTTTGAGTTGCTCTCCGTTTTTCCACTTAGGCTGCTTTCAGCAAAGGAGTTGTGGTTAAGCAGTACATTGAAAGCTCCAGAGGTGTTCTGCTTTTTGCTATGAAGTGTTATTAAAGACAATATTTCATATGCTGAATTAATTTTAAAAGCTAGAAGTTCTGATTTGTGTGACTCCCAGTAAATCTTGCATTGTTGTCCTGAAAATATGCCTTAATGCTTCTTGCAGAGTATCCTATTAATCTGCTTCACCTTTTTGTGTAACAGCATTGTTTGATTTGGTTTTTCTGCAATAATAAATCCACAAAGATATTTCTGAGGTTGATTTCAGGTCAAATCTACTGAATTTAACAAAAACAAAACTTATCAAGATGAGAATGTGCAAGAAATGGCCAAAATGCAGCAGGTTCCCAAATGGGAGAGTATCGGTACGTGTGCAAATGCAAACATCAGTCACAATGTTAAAAGTTAAATACTAGCAGCTCCAAACACTTGATGCTTCGGTCCAAAAGATGGGCTTCAAAGAATGGGAATGAGTTTGATTATGGATGAGAGGAATGTGTTTATATACTTGGGGCTGTGCAGAATGAGCTTACGTGTCTGATTTGTGTCACCAGTTACAGTCATCTCACAGTGTAGTGTAGTCTCAATCAAGTGACACCAATGCCCGTTGGTGAGTGCACTCACTTCTTAATCCAAATAGCTCTGCAGATCACTAAAACAGATTGTGAATTGGAAGAACACAAGCCATTTTGGATTCTAGATTTGATTCATCATTCTGTTTTTGGTACAATGGAGTGCGAAGCCTGTAACACTACATCTTTAGCTATAAAACACCAATAATGCAGTCAACGTTACAGATATGTTAATGTTAAGATATACAATTTTGCATTGTTACAGAAAAATTAACAGATTCTGTAGAAGTAAATGGCTAATTGGTTGCTGCATAAGGAATGTAAAAAGTCCATTAAATCTACTAATTATTTACTAGGGAGTTTGACTCAGTAGATCTTACATTGTGGAAAAGCCTTAAAGCCTTAACAACATTATAGCACATGATACTTGTCTTTTCTTTCGATTTCACATATTTTTACTACCAGAAATCAACCTTAGAATCCAGATGATATGAGTACACCTAAAGAAAAATGACAAAATTCCAGAACAGTTATTCTTTCCAGAGTGGATGGGACGCCCATGTCTTGTGAGGGACATTACAATCAGTATTGAACAGAACAGAACTCCCTTTAATGTGTGTGCGGCACACATGCAAATCACTGCACCTACTCCGATTACTTTATTAGAGTCTTGTTTAATTTTACATAGACGCAGTAAGCAAAAGTTACTCAGATCTACTAAAATTATGTAGACCTTCTAGATATGAATAACAGTTTGTTTTGTTTCGCTTTGTTTATTTCTTCTAACCACAAAGCAGTCATGAAGTAAACATGCATACTGTATTTCAACACAAAAATATATTTTGGGAAAGTGCTTTGTTAGTATTTATTGAGTAAGCCTGTTATCCAGTACAGAATAGACATAGCAGCACTAGAATCCGCCTTAAAATGATCACCTAAGTGAATCCATTGATGGGCTAAGGCAGAGGTCTCCAACTCCAGTCCTGGAACACTCCTCTGGCTACAGATTTTCATTCTAACCCTTTTCTTAATTAGTGCCCAGTAATTGCTGCTAATTAACTTCTTTTGCCTTGATTTTAATTTAGTTGCTGTTTAAGACTCTGAACCCTTTATTATTTCTTTTTTTCTTCTATAGCAGCCAAACAATAATAACAACAACAACAACATTTATTTATATAGCACATATTCATACAAACAGTAGCTCAAAGTGCTTTACATAATAAAGAATAGAAAAATAAAGAAACACAATATGAAAACAAAATAAATCAGCATTAATTAACATCGAATAAGAGTAAGGTCCAATGGCCAGGGGGGACAGAAAAAACAAAAAAAAACTCCAGACGGCTGGAGAAAAAAAAAAATAAAATCTGTAGGGATTCCCCTCTGGGCAAATGAGATACATGAGATACAGATAATGAGATACATGAGCCAACACATGACCAGCAACCTGTGTAAATGACACTATCCATCCTTCATAAAGAAAGGTGAAGGTCTCGTAAAGTTAATTTGCTCAGGTCCACGTGACATTTTTGACAGTGTTCTTAGAAGAAAGAAAATCGACCATTTTAGAAATGTCTACTGTGGCACCAGCAAGCCATGGAATTAAATAACGGGTTTAATTAACAACAAGACGCCACTTCTAATTAAGAAACCAGTTTGATTTTGAGGCCTTGACATAGACAATACTGATGCTCTGTGCAAGAGAGGACAGAGCCGACTATACTTCATTAGAAGGCTGGCATCCTTCAACATCTGCAATAAGATGCTGCAGATGTTCTATCAGATGGTTGTGGCGAGCGCCCTCTTCTACGCAGTGGTGTGCTGGGGAGGTAACATAAAGAAGAAGGACGCCTCATGTCTTGACAAACTGGTGAGGAAGGCAGGCTCTATTGTAGACATGGAGCTGGACAGTTTGACATCTGTGGCAGAGCGACGGGCGCTGAGCAGACTCCTGTCAATCATGGAGAATCCACTGCATCCACTGAACAGGATCATCATCAGACAGAGGAGCAGCTTCAGCGACAGACTGAGGAGACCCCACACTATGCGACTCGGGGGGTAAACGTTAACATTATACAAAGTTATTGTCTCTTTTTACCTGCATTGTTATCACTCTTTAATTTAATATTGTTCTTTATCAGTTTGCTGCTGTTGGAGTATGGGAATTTCCCCTTGGGATTAATAAAGTATCTATCTATCTATCTATCTATCTATCTATCTATCTATCTATCTATCTATCTATCTATCTATCTATCAGCTTGCTTCACATCTTATTTTTGTTTGGCTGCCATTTAAGAAAAAAAAAGAAGAAATTCCAAAGGACTGAGTCTTAAAAACAAGTAATTAAAATGAAAGGAAAAGAAGTTAATTAGCAGCAAACACTGGTCACTAATTCATAAAGGCATAAAATAGAATGAAAACCTGCAGCCAAAGTAGCGCTTCAAGTCTGCAGGTGGAGACCCCTGGGCTAATGGGATTACATTTCTGTAATCTTGGCCATAAAATACTACGTATGGGACAGAGAATCACACACCACTGGACCTCACAGCTTTCAAGACTGAATACATGCAGCATATCTTTGCACAAGGGGTTGTGGCAATCTGGATGACTGAAATAAAATAACAAATCACTTAGTTGATGCAGAAAGCTTGACAAGTTCCTGGCTAATATATTGGGGCACATTAGCGAGCCAACAGCTAAACAAAATTGTGGTCTGCTTTCAAGGGAACATCATGTATTGTTAAGACATCACTACTTACACTGGTGACAGTATCCCTAGCTCACCCCAACTGTTTACAGCAGTTGAATATTGACATTGTAAGCATTTGAGCAGGTTTCCAAGCCAGTGAGCCACCTAAGGACACAGTTCTGCTAATACTGAAAGCTTGCATATTTCATGGGCTTTCACTTAAAGTTTGCATGCATGAACACTCCATCCCCAATACTGACAGGAGGAAACATAAGTCATGACAGTTCATAAATGTGGCCAATCCCCTGGCAACCTTTGACAGTCAATCACATTTTTTAGATATCACTGAGTTGGGGTCAGCACAAGGGTACAAACACTAAAGATCTCTGCACGACTTTTTGTAAAATGGAAACTGGAGGTAGATGTAACACTAAATAGGAAAGTAAGTCCATCATGCTGTAAACGTTTCCATTCTAAATAAAATTATTATTCTGCTTGGGACTTTCTCCTAATACTTTATCTGGTGTGGCCAATGGCTGGGGCTGCTGCCCAGCCGGGATGCCCAAGAGGACCGGAGGAGGGCTTGCACCTCCTCCAGACCACGAGGGGGCGACCGCCCTGGTTGCTTTGGGGACCACAGGTAGAGAGCTTGGGAGCTCAACCCTGTAGAGGCCCATGGTCACCACCAGGGGGCGCCCCGCTGCCTTTGGAGCCCTGGACCTCAGCACTTCCGCCACACCCGGAAGTGCTGGGGGGGGAAAGAGGACCGGGGACACCTGGAGTGCTTCCGAGTGTGCAGCCGGCACTTCCACCACACTGGGGAGTGCTGGTGGAAGATGGCCGGGAAGCACCTGGAGCACATCTGGGTGACTATAAAAGGGGCTGCCTCCCTTCATTCAGGGCTGGAGTTGGGTGAGGAGAGGACAAGAGCTGGAAGAAGAGAGTGGAGGTGACCTGAAAAGTGAGGCAGAGTGTGTGAGGCCTGGACTTTGGGGGAGTATTTTGGGGTTTTGTGTGGCACTTAAGACTTGTAAATATTAGTGTAAATAAACGTGTGGTGGTGATTAAACATGTCTACCTGTCTTCTTCTACTTTCACCAGCACCATTAGACGTCCACCCATCCATATCCTAACACAGGGTCACGGGGTTCTGCTAGAGCCAATCCCAGCCAACACAGGGCGCAAGGCAGGAACAAACCCCGGGCAGGGTGCCAGCACACCGCAGGGCACCATTAGACATATATAGACAAAAGACCTGTGTGTATGTGAGTGTATGTGTGTGTGTGTGTGTATGGAGCAGTCTGTTCTGCTCACGCTCAACTACAGCCACTAGATGGCGCATGCATGCACTTTTATAGTTATTTGGCATTTGCATGCACTGCACTCCTCACTATGAAAGATGTGTGTGTGTGTGTGCATGGATCAGTTCGCTCTGCTCATGCTCAACCACAGCCACAGGAGTTGGTGTGAATTCTATGGAAGATGTAAAAGCTTCTACAAGTCTGACTTGCATTTGGTAAAATGGTGCATTTTTATATTTTTTTGGCGCTTGCATGCACCTCACATCTCATTCAACCCAGGCAGACAAACTCAGCTCTGTGGTACATACACATCATACGTTCACACAATGAGCTAACATCTGTTTGCCTGAAACAGGTTCCAGCCTGTCCCATTCAATTTGTGCCACAGCTACACTTGACTACAAGTCCATTTCGGACAAGATACGACCTATCCCAGCCCATTTACTGAAAGCTTCTTAAAGTTCACCAATATAGTAAAACTGCTAGGCAGACTTCAGGTTGTTGTTTTTTCCCGACGACCACACGCAGATAGTGATCTACATAAGATGAAGTAGAGTTAATTCTTACAAGGACAGCAGATCAAATACACAGTACAGTATAATTCCATTCGTAAATACAAATCATATCATCACATTCATTGTTAATGGATCAATCTGTATAATATGTTCAAACACTTTGTGAGGTTTCTTTTCGTCACATGTGATGAAGACCATGGAGGGGCTGCTGCTTCACCACCTGTGGCCACAGGTCCGCCACGCCCTCAACCCTCTGCAGTTCGCATACCGGGAGAAGGTGGAAGCGGAGGATGCCATCATCTACATGCTACACCGATCCCTCTCCCACTTGGACAGAGGTAGTGGTGCTGTAAGAATTATGTTTCTGGACTTCTCTAGCACCTTCAACACCATCCAACCTCTGCTCCTTAGGGAAAAGCTGACAGAGATGGGAGTAGATTCACACCTGGTGCCATGGATCGTGGACTATCTTACAGACAGACCTCAGTATGTGCGTCTTGGGAACTGTAGGCCTGACATTGGGGTCAGCAGCACAGGAGCGCCACAGGGGACTGGACTTTCTCTGGTCCTGTTCAGCCAACATACATCAGACTTCCAATACAACTCGGAGTCCTGCCACGTGCAAAAGTTCACTGATGACACTGCTATCGTGGGCTGCATCAGGAGTGGGCAGGAGGAGGAGTATAGGAAGCTAATCAAGGACTTTGTTAAATGGTGCGACTCAAACCACCTACAACTGAACACCAGCAAAACCAAGGAGCTGGTGGTGGATTTTAGGAGGCCCAGGCCCCTCATGGACCCCGTGATCGTCAGAGGTGACTGTGCGGAGGGTGCCGACCTATAAATACCTGGGAGTGCAGCTGGATGATAAATTGGACTGGACTGAATACTGATGCTCCGTACAAGAGAGGACAGAGACGACTATACTTCCTTAGAAGGCTGGCATCCTTCAACATCTGCAATAAGATACTGCAGATGTTCTATCAGACGGTTGTGGCGAGCACCCTCTTCTACGCAGTGGTATGCTTGGGAGGCAGCATAAAGAAGAGGGACGCCTCACGCCTGGACAAACTGGTGAGGAAGGCAGGCTCTATTGTAGGCACGGAGCTGGACAGTTTGACATCTGTGGCAGAGCGACGGGCGCTGAGCAGGCTCCTGTCAATCATGGAGAATCCACTGCATCCACTGAACAGGATCATCTCCAGACAGAGGAGCAGCTTCAGCGACAGACTGCTGTCACCGTCCTGCTCCACTGACAGACTGAGGAGACCCCACACTATGCGACTCTTCAGTAAACGTTAACATTATACAAAGTTATTGTCTGTTATACTTGCATTGTTATCACTCTTTAATTTAATATTGTTATTATCAGTATGCTGCTGCTGGAGTATGTGAATTTCCCCTTGGGAATTAATAAAGTTATCTATCTATCTATCTAGGCAAAAGATTCAAACCCAAATGCTGAGGCAAGTCAAATCAAGTTAAAATGTATTTACAAAACACTTTTTAAACAGCCTAAACTGAACCAAAGTGCAAATAAAAGATAACTTAAAAAAACAATTAATATAAATCTCTATATACTGTAATGGATGGCACACGTGGACTGGATTTTTCCCCCAATACACTAGATGGCAGTATCCCTGGGTTGGGATTTCCACATGGACACAGGCAAGGCATGTTGGGACCTGTAGTCCTGTAGGGCAGGCCTGTTGTGTTCCATGTATGCTGCCAGGTGGTAGAATTCACAATTCGACCCGGAAGTGCTTCCAAAGGGCGTATGACCTAACTGGATGTACTCAAGGATCATAAATAAAAAAAGCCACTTAACCCGAGCTAGGTGAGTCAGGACAAAGCTTGTCTGGAGGACTGGAAGGAGAAGTAAATGCATATTATTGTGATTTGCAAAGTCTTTGTAAGGTATATGGTGCAAATAATCATTTTTATTATACCGGGACTTGAGTTGTGGTAGTTGTGTCAGGGGTTTGGGATGCTGCACTGCTTTCTAGGGGTCACAATACATAACAAAAGCACAATCATGTCAAACCGTACATAAAAGATATACTCAGGTTTTTACACACACATGTACACACTCTTAATCATGAAAATACATGGCAGCAGCAAGAGCCACAGGACTTATATGCTCATTATAAAATATTCACTTCAGTGACTCGCTTCATAAAGAGCAAGAAATTTAAGAGTCATTAATTTGAAAATGATATTCTGGTGGAAAAGGTGTAAGAGAGAAACCAGCATTAAACGTAAGGCCAATATGCCACAATGTACGCTCAAGCGTGGTTCCACACTCACTACAGGGCAATTTATACTGTCTTGCTTCAGCAAAAAACTAACTAGTAATGTGAAACAAAGCATTCCAATAAAAGCTTTTATGATTTGCAAATACAATAAATAATATTGCCTTCTTTTTCTTACAGTTTTTCCAGTTAATTGGGTGCATTGTACAGCACTTGTAAAAAAAATGCTTTCATTATCCAAAGACACCATCCAGAATAAAGGTAAACCACTGACAGTCTATCATGCCACACATTCGTGGATTAGTTTGATTTGTACTGCATCCTGTTGCTTCAGTCTTCATAACAAATGTGCACCACTTTCTTAATCTTCAATAGACTACCTAAACCAATAAAAAAAATGAAAATTTACACAAACTTATAATAACTTAATATCTTCAGCTTTCAAACACAGAACATCTTGTATTGTTTTGAATTATTAAAGGTGGAGGAGTACTGCATGTAATAAATAAATGAATAAAGACACAGCCAAATAAGTAGATAAATAAATGCTGTAAATAAATTGACAGCACTGCTTGATTAAAAAAAGAAGGACAAGAATATAACTTGAGAGGCCGTAGAAAGAGGCAGAGTTTCTTATTCAACATAGGTTCACATTATTTCAATTTATTGTCACTATAAATTACAGTACAATGAAAAGTGCAGAAACAAGCAAGGACAATACAGTATATGATATCATGCTGCAGACACAAATTACTAAACATAGCAATAAATGTTAGTATATACAGACACAGTGGCTACTTTATACAGTAGGTACACCTGCTTGTTAATGCAAATAATCTCCTCCTGCAAACAGCTAATCATGCAGCTACAACTCAGTATAATATACTCTGTTGCACAGACTTGGTTGAGAGGGTTACTTTGTGTCCAGCCAAACACTAAAATAGACGAGATATGAAATTAAAGTGACTTTGTTGTTGTTGCCAGTCACATGGTTCCAGTACTTCAGAACTCCTGTGATTGTCGGGCACTACAGGCCTGATGGAGACCGTAATAAACAAGAAGACATTCATTGAGAGGCAGCTGCAGAGGTGAAAACACCAGTCAGAGTAGCATGGCCAGGCTCGGTCAAGCAATCAGAAAGGCCACAAATACTCAAGTAACAGTAGAAGTACACATTTTGACATTTAAATATTTTATTAGCAAGTGCTGATTTGGTAAAATGATGCTGTGTTTGATCACTCACACAAAATGATTATTTGAAGTTGTGAGTTGCTTGAACATCTAAGAAGCAAGCATGGAAAGTAAGAAAAAAACTTGGCTAGAAGAAATCAGAGAAAGATCAGGAGTTAAAAACTATGGAGAAGGAAAAAAAAAAGAGTTTAGCTGAAAACTGAGTAAGAAGGAGAAGCATGATAGATGACGACAGTTGATGATAATCCTGTGAGGATTCTGCCTTTATTGGATAGGAAAGGGAATGGGTCAGTACAAAGCTGTTTGCCTTTCGTTGAAAATAACACATATGAAGCTCACAAACACCAATTTAAGCAAATGCCCCAATTCCAGACAGACAATTATGTGTGTGCACTATGATGGGCTGGAGGATTTAGACAAATAAACCCCAACATTTCAGCCCTTTGAAGTTGCACTAAATGGGCACTAAATGGAAATACTGTTCATTGAACTAAATTTAACTGAGAGGCTGTCTATAGAAACTGCACAGCGACACACAAGCGCAAGCATCTATTCAATCGGTTATTCAGTTTTTGAAGTATATTAAACTTTTCAAGAAGAACAATATCGATACTCACAAAACAAACAGAAATAAAATTTGAAGTAACACAGTAAAGTTGAAATTAGAAGTATGAAGAAGCTAAAAAAAAGTTTAAGCAATGAAATTACATAAGAGGAGATCTGAAGTAACAGCTGACATGCAGAATAGATTTGTGGGTACTGAAACATCAGCTGTATTTATTAAGCGTAGCTGTAGATCACCTCCTGTCTTACACTCAGTGCTGATGGACTAGACAAAAGCCTCCCAAGGCAGTTGAGAAACGTAATGGATGGGTATCATAAGGGATTTTTTTTCTGTGTTTCATCATTCCTATATAGAAATGATTTTCCAAGATGAAGATTATGTTTTTAGAGTATTTTATTATTTTATTAACTATTATACATAGTAGGTAGTTCCTGCCCAAACAATGGTATATGGCATGAGATGGAGTACTGTATTCTATTCTGTTTATTTTGATTGGTGGAAAATGATGCAATGTGAGTTGTATGACTATCATATAGAAATTATCATAGCCTTAATAAACACAGCTCTCCCAATGAATAGTTGGTGAGGTATTCATATGTTGGTGTGGAAATTGTTAATAATGTATAATCAAGTACGCCAATATTTTTATCAGTATGCTGCAGTATGTGAATTTCCCCTTGGGATTAATAAAGTATCTATCTATTCACATGAATTATTATTATGATTCCTAGTATTATTATTAGTAGGAGTAGTAGTAGTGAATTAGCATTCCTACAAAGATTACTTCCTATCTTATCTCTAATATTACTGGTAAGGCTACGGATATCCCTGTATTTGGCTAAGTGAGTTGATATAATGGATGATGTACAGGACATACCATAAAATTTTCAGCTAACAAGCATTTTTGTTTCAGCCTGGGTCTTGGTCAAGTTGAACAGGGGTGCAGTACGTGGTGGGAAAGTTGCAGCACTGTTATATTACATTTTTCTTTATGTCACTATATCTGGACAATACTGATATGTGTTTTATTCACATGTGCATGTTAAATTTGGCACACAGGGGCTCAGCAGTTAGAATTGCTAGCCAAGCATTGGATTAGATAGCCAAAGACAACTGGAGGCTTGTATAGTCAGCTTAAACACAGGATAGTGTATTTCTGTCCTCTGTCAGCACAAAATCTTCTTTCCTTATTGGGAGAATGAGAACGGCATGTAAGCACTATGATATTTCTGTATTTTGTGGAGGAGGAATTCAGCCCTTGTATGGAGACAGAGAAGACCAGCAAGTTGAAGAAGAACAGTATAAAAGGCTTGGACAGCAGCCAGACCCTCGGAGGCTGTGTCGACAAAGTTCGAAAAACCTCCCAGCGTGGGGATGAGAAAAATGGCGGGCTGTGTTGATCCAGATTTCCCACCTGGATAAAGTCTGTCCATATGCCTCCCCGTCTGTAACCATGTTAACCGTCAGTAAATATAAGCTAAAAGATATTTTTTCTCATGTGATTCTTGTACCGCCGTAATCACGATGGGAGGGATATCGCCTTTTCTGGTATATTACGATATTGTTTAATTATTTAATATGCCACAATTTCAAAAGAACACATTTCCAAGAGAGCTAATGCCTCTTCAGGAAACAAGCACTATGTGGGATTCTATTGTGTTTAGCTTGGTTAACTTGGAGTCCCCAAAAAAATTAACCTTGAGCTTAGTGATAATGATTTCATGTTCAATTATTTTTGTGTCTGTGTGTTTTAAAAAAGTGTAAAATGTCAGTGCATTCTCTGATTCAAAATAAGAAAGTGAGCCAGGTTGTTTGAGCTAGAATGAGGGGTATTCGACTGTCTACCTTTTTTATAAAAACTGACATTTTCAGAGACCTCTCTCTATAAATATATTTTAATTTTGCTTGAGAATACAAACGTACAACAAAGGAACTGGACCACCTGGAATGTTCATTAGCATCTTACTGTTGTTGATGGGACTGCATGAAAGCCTAACCACCAAAGTTGTATTATTCTTTGTATCACTTTTTACTTGCTGTTACTTTTGATGCAAATAAATATAGTTTTTGAGAGAAAGCTTAAAGCCATGGTCTTTGTCTGACTGCTACAAGCAGGCCAGGAGGTTAGACTGATTTTTCCTCGACTAATAGTTATTTCATTAAAGGTACAATGGAGCACCTTTGTGAAGACCTCTACTGGTGGTAAAGTGAGTTGAAATATAGGCTTGAAAAGTATTTGATGTAAAGACAGCCCCAGCCAGCAAACAGTCTGCCTAAGATGTCCCAAAGGGTGAAACTTGCAGGACAGAGATTAAGACAAGTAAGAGAATACAGGTAACAGTTACATACTGGGTGGTCCAGATCTAATTATGCAGATCCAGATTGTCTGGATAACTTTGGGTTATACGGGGACGATTCCAGTACGGCGCAAAGACGATTCTTCATGTCATCAGTTCGCACACTTCTTGTTGGTCTGGGATTTTTCAGGTGATTTTCTATGTAATAAACTTAATAAGTTATAGCGTAATGAAAATTGCATAATTAGATCTGGACCACCCTATAGCTGGTTTTGGCATTTCTTCCTAGGACCCATCTAGAAAAGAACCTAAAATTTTAGCTGGTACCTTTCATGTTAGGTCAGCGGTGATCAGACAGCATGATAAAAACAACAATAAAAATTCTACTGAGAAAAAAATGCAAGTTCCTCATCTGTTATAGCATCAACACAGAGCTGCTACCTTTACTGTCAATCTTTCTCCTCAGTCTGTCTCAGTTCCTACTGCCCTTGAGAAATGAACTTGTACTGAAGAAACCGGCCCTATATCTTTCTTTTCTTTTACCAAATCTCATATTTTCTTTTCTTGTCTAAAAGCTTTGAACATTTTTAATTTTGACCATATTACAGCAATGAAACTCTTGTCGGAATTCTGAACGCCTTCCTGTTCATTGTGACTGATGATTATTTCTTAGGACAGCTACTCGTTGAACCCACTGTACGTTTTAGCACTGCTGATGACAACACCTTTAGAGTTGTGATGGACAAACTGGAAGCTGAAACGATCACATGTGAGATTTTATAATGCTTGCCTACTGACTGTTTCAAAGTATATGTATTTGGTCACTCACCTACATGACTCACCCTAATATACTGCAGCAAACACCAAAGCAATGCAGTTTAATAATAACTGGTTTTGATGGTCTTTTGAGGCATGTAATCATAAAATTAGCATCATAAGAAAATGTGCATATTCTCATGGTATGAAGGAAGGACAAAATCCAAAGAAAAGTTAGGGTGCAAACCTGGCCATCCTTTTTTAAAATTAAATAGAACAAAAAAACTTTCATATCAAAATAAGGAGATGTTCGATAGTGCAAGCACACAGTACAGAAATAAGTAATCACCACTGATGGCTACAATCTGTCTACGGAGCTCTGTCCTACAGTAGGTTCCGGAAAGACCACCTTAATATTGTCTGGATTGGAAGGGGAGTGGCGTTTGGGAAGAAGGAGGTTTGAGTATTCACCCCGAAAGGGGTGTCTTCTCATAACTGCCAAGGGAGGAGACAAGACTGTTAGTGACAGCACCCCCTCTCATCCCGGAGTGATATTGCATATACCTGAATTGAGCTATTAAGGTTATCCACAGATGTGCATGGGCGACAATATGATTTTGTTGAACTTGGATTCCTTTAGTACTGGAGAATCACCATCCTTTCGTCGTTTCAGTTTTGGATTGGTCTCCAGTCAAGAAATGCTTTTACAATTTCTTCATTAGAACAATTGTGACAAGAAAATGCCATTCAGCCCAACAAGCACATCCATCCTATTCACCTAGATTCACACACTTTGGTCTTGACACACACTGGAATTACTATAAAACAAGCATATTACAATAAATAAATGTATAAACGTTGATCAAGTCACCTCTTAATCTCCATCTGCTTGAACTGAAAAGGTCCAGCTCCTTCAATCTGTTCTCATAGGTCATAGCACTTAGTCCCAGAATCAGCCTAGCTGCTCTTTTCTGGACTTTCTTTAGTGTTGCAATGTTTCTTTGTAATTCGAAGACCAGAACTGTATGCAGTATTCCAGATGAGGCCCCATTAACGTGTTATATGACTCAAGCACAACCTCCCTTGAGTTCTTCTCCGCACCTTTTGATATATAAACTAACATTCCATTACCTTTCTTGGTTCCTTTTGTACACTTTTTTGATCTAGCTAAATAAAAGTCTGCTATGACTCCCAGATCCTCCTCTTAAGATGTACTTAAGATTCAGACATTCCATTGTGTGTTCAAATTTAACATTTCTAATTCCTACATGTAATACCTTACAATTACTTACATTAAATTTCATCTGCCATAAATCTGCCCAAGCTTGTATGCTGTCCAAGTCCTCCTGAAGCAATTTAGCTGATTCTCTTTAATTTAGTTTGGTATCATAGCAAACTTAACTAATTAATGATTATATTCTTGTCACAATCCCGTGCTGTCTGAAATTCTTAACTCTAATTTTTTCTGGGGAATTTGGACCGGGTGATTCTTCATTACAGGAGTTACCCAACATGCACAGACCTTGCTCATCTTTAATTATTCATGAGGAATGGATTCAACTGACCCATAACTAATCCCTGTACTGTCTGTTATCTTACATATTTTATCTCTTCCATTCTTCTCTATGATCAGCTGCAGAGTTAGTAACATTTTCTTCAGCTATGGATGTCAAACAGCACACAGATTTTCAGTTATTATTATGAAATTTCATGTTATGATGGAAATCAGTGGCTCTTCTCTTAACTGTGGCATGCAAACAGGAATAGCCCAGGTACACATGCTGACACGATGAGGATGAATGTCTGAAGCATATTGTTCTCTTGTATTAGAAATTCATTAACAGCTTTTGTGGTTTTCACCGTTCATCTTGACTTGGTTATGAAACAAGATAAACACCCTGTCAATCAAAAATAGTAGAATCTTGTCAATAACATAGTTTAGTACAGAACAGGAAGGATTTTATGCAGAGGACAGGAAGACATGGAACAAGATGATCCACTGTGGCAACCCCTAACGGGAGCAGCCGAAAGAAGAAGAAGAAGAAGAAGTACACAGCAGTTAATTCTTGTCCATTTACAAAATCAGCAATGTAGAATGACCCTTTTGAGGTCTGGGCTCAAACATTTTGATCATAATAGAAACTGACATTAAATATATGAGTACTATATATTACAAAGACATTTAACGTATGTTTATATTGGCAGCAGTAGTACTTTCCCAAAATAACTGTAATCCTCATTATTTTATATGCATTTGTGATAATAGTAAGACCACAGAAGCACCACAGTAAAAGTAAAGAGCTTAGCAACAGGATGTCAAATTAGTTTTGTTATAAAGTTTATATAATGAAAGCAGCCTATTCAGATGTATACCACAAATGTATGATAGGAGACCCAGTTTCTATGCAGAAATGTTTTCTCATGATATTTCAAATATATTTCATCCTGAATTAAAGCAGATGGGTTTAAGTATTACTCATTTATCCTAATCAATTGGTAAATGGATGGTGATTGTCAGTAAACATTAAATAGTGAAGGATGCTAGATTATTATTGTTATTGAAACAGAACTAATCCTTACTGAATTATGAATAACACATCTGGTGAATGGAAGGCACCAAATCAATAAACTGAATGTATACACTAAACGATGTAACACAGAAAGAATACTCACTGTGTCACAAAGGCATCTAGTCTGAGGTTGGGCCATACAGTGGATTCAGAAAGTATTCAAACCCCTTCACTTTCTGCACAATTTGCAAGTTATGCCCATCAATCTACATCCAGTAACCAATAACAACCCATGAAAAAGAGAAAACATGTTTTCAGG
The DNA here is from genome assembly GCA_026402145.1 of Polypterus bichir lapradei. NCBI lineage: Eukaryota > Metazoa > Chordata > Cladistia > Polypteriformes > Polypteridae > Polypterus > Polypterus bichir. The sequence goes on along the minus strand of JANRMT010062800.1, from coordinate 15,158,714 downwards.
AAGGTTTCCAAATTTATTAAAAATCAAAAACTGAATCTGTCTTGCTGTAGAAGTGTTCAGACCCTCAATTCGATACTTTGAAGAATCCCCTTTGGCAGCAATTAAAGCTTTGAGTCTTCTTGGGTAAGTCTGTACAAGCTTTGCACACCTGGAGTTGGGCAGTTTATGTGTTTTAGTGTTCTATGAGGCTTAAGTCTGAGCTCTGGCTGGGCCACTCAAGGACACTCACAGGCCTGTCCTAAATCTACTCCAGTGTTGTCTTGACTGTATGGTTTGATTCATTATCATGCCATAAGGTGAAGTGTCACACCAGTCTCAGGTCGAGTGCACTTTGGAGCAGGTTTTCTTCAAGGACCTCTCTGTATCGTCTTTGCAACGAGGGCAGAATGCAGCTGCTAGAATCTTAACTAGGAAAAGAAAATCTGAGCACATTTCTCCAGTTTTGATGTCACTACATTGGTTTCCTGTGTCATTTAGAATTGACTTTAAAATCCTGCTTATAGTTTACAAAGCCTTAAATAATTTCGCTCCATCTTATATTTTGGAATGTCTGACACCTTATATTCCAAATCGTAACCTTAGATCTTCAAATGAGTGTCTGCTTAGAATTCCAAGAGCTAAACTTAAAAGAAGTGGTGAGGCGACCTTCTGCTTTTAGGCACCTAAAATAGGAATTTCGCCAGGCTTATACAGTGGAGCACTTTAAAAAACTGCTAAAAACTCATTACTTTAACATGGTTTTCTCTTAGCTCCATCTTAGTTTAATCCTGATGCTCTGTATATTCAATTAATTATCATGATTATTCATGGTGGCTCCAAAATCTGTACTAACCCCCACTTTCTCTTCTGTTCTTTTTCTGGGGTGGCGACCTACGCCACCGCCACCTGATCAAGGCACTGTGATGTCCCTACATTGATGGATTGAAGGCCAGAAGTCCACATGACCGTCATCATCAAGTTCTTCCATGAGAGCACTGAATACAAAGAGGACTCATTGAGGTCATTTTTGTCAGGTGGACTGCTTAGAGGGAGCTGGGTGGTCTCGTGGCCTAGGACCCCCTGCAGATTTTATTTTTTTCTCCAGCCATCAGGAGTTTTTTTTTGTTTTTTCTGTCCTCCCTGGCCATTGGACCTTACTTTTTTTCTGTGTTAATTAGTGTTCCCTTATTCTAATTTTTATTTACTTTGTCTTTTGTTTCTCTTCATCATGTAAAGTACTTTGAGCTGCATAATTTGTATGAAAATGTGCTATATAAATAAATTATGTTGTTGTTGTTGTATCTGACTTCATTTATCCTTTCCCCAATTCTGACCAGTCTCCTTGTCCCCACCACTGAAAGCAACTCCATAGCATGATGCTGCCACTACTATGTTTCATTATAGGTGATGAGTAGTTCCTGATCTTCACCAGACAGAGTCCTGGGACTTCTGATTAAAAGGTTTAATTTTTGTTTCACCAAACCACAGAATCACTTTCTTCATGCTCTCAGAGTCCAAGTGAGCTATCATAGGCCTTTTACTTTTGAGAGGCTTCCATCTAGTCACTCTTCCATAAATGCCTGATTCATGGATTGCTGCTGAGATGGTTATTCTTCTGAGTGGTTCTACCATCTTAGGAGATGACTTCTGAAGCTCTATTAGAGTGACCATTTGGTTCTTGGTCACCTCTCTGGCCAGGGCCCTTCTTGCCATGTAACTCAGATTGGCTGGACAGTCAACTCTAGAAACACTCCTGGTACTTCCAAACTTCTTCCCTTTCACAAGTATTGAGTTCACTGTGCTCCAGGAACACTCAAAGCTTTAGAAATGGTTTGACACCCTTGCCCTGATCTATGCCTCATCACAATTTTTCATTGTGGTCTACTGAGAGTTCCTTGGCCTTCATGGCTTGATTTTTGCCCTGACGTGAAGTGAGAATTGTGGGACCTTCTATACACAAGTGTGTGCCTTCCTCAACTAATCAATACAATCAAGTTCTAGACACATCACAGAGATAATCAGAGCCATCAGGGTTAGGGTTAACCACAGTTTAGACCGCCACAGCAAAGTTTCTGAATACTTCTATAAATGAGAGATTTCACGTTTTGCTTTTTAATATATTTGCTATCCTTTCTGATAATATGCTCTCACTTAGTCATTATGAGTTATTGATTGTAGATTGTTGGGCAAAAATGTCAGGATTAACTATTTAAAATTAAATCTACAACACATTAAAATGTGCCAAAAGTGAAGGGGTCTGAATACTTTCTGAATCCACTGTAGTTATTAAATAAGTGTTTTGAGAATAATGCTTTGAGACATTTCTCAATTGACAAAACATCCCCCTTAGCAATTTAAAGGTAGACTTAAACATGTTTTTATGCTGATTAGCCATTTGATTGAATTTGTAATCATTGGAAGAAATATATGAAGTTATTTTTAACCTTACTGATAACAGTGCACTTGCAATTGTGTTGTGCTACTGCAACATTTACATTTAACAACAAAATGACTTGTATGTTTAATACAAAATTGCCTCTCACTTAATTTGATAACATGTGCCTAAAGTGTGTTTTCTGATACTGAATATAGATGACTCAGAATAGAGGAGAATGCCAATGACACACTAAAAACGTAATACACCGTACAGAATGCATGGCCCTCAAGATCTCTGACTATTAGGCAGGTGCTTTCTTACTCTTTCTTCATCTATTAGTTGCTTTTTTACAGCCACGTGATTATTGCCTATTCGTCCAGTATGAGATGGCCATCTGTGCAATATTCTAGGGTCATGGTCCCCACAGAGGTGGCAGTGACAGTTTAAAAGAGCTGCTTTTAGGAAACCAGTAGTTTTCATCTTTCATACTTGGCAACTCTAAAAGCTCCCCCAGTGTCTGTCTTCATACTTGGCCAACAGGTTTTTGGGATTGTCACTGCTAAAGCCATCTGTTATAGAGAAGATGAAGTGAAGTCCTTTGAAAGGACATAGACACCCTCTATATCTCATCTCTATAGATGACCTTAATTCTTTGGACAAGTACCAGGAGCTGATCTACTATGAAACTAATGAAGGTTAAGAGATCCTAATCCTGGAAGGGCCCCAGAAGCGCCTTTAGTTCACATTGCTTAAAAAAACTGGGTGTCAACTGTATGAGAAAGGGGTATTAAAAATAAAAGTATTCATAATCTAGTATAATTCTATAGAATAAAATAATAGATAAAATAAATATTAAAAGTTTATTAAAGTATCATGTAGGCTAGCTGTAAATAAAAAAACAAAATTCAAATTAAGGATGTTTCATTCTAAATATATTTAATATAACAATTATAAATGATTTTAAACACTATTGTAGCAGCGCTACTTAAAATTGCCTACAACTCCCAGCAACCCAGCTCTATTAAACCTTTGGGCAGATTCAGAGGGCGCATGGGTTGCTGGGAAAAAGGATAATTAAGTGGGCTCTTTAAAAAGGAGACAAAAAAAATGCAGAGGAGATCGCAGTCAATTGTCTGTATTTGTTTCTACTTTTCACACACACTATTGGATTATAACTACAACCGCTGTACATTCCAGTTTCATTTGGATGTATGTGCTGTCCTGTGCCTGCTTGTCATATGATTTCGTCTTGGTTGGCTGCGTCTTTGTCTGGGGAGCGCTCCTAATCACGCCAAATCTTCACGCTATAACTGGAACTTGCTAGGATAAAACTGTACATTTCATTCAGAGCGCAGTTCACTGGGCTTTTCATTCCACACATTGTCATTTGCACCTGCTGTACTGGACTGCTATTGTTAGTGTTAATTGTTTATTGAGTAGTGGCCATTGTTTTCTTTGGTTTCATCTATGTAAATAATTATCACTGGCAGGGGAATCGGAGAAGACTTTTGCATACACTTTTCTTTTTATTGCCTTCTTTATTTTCTGAATATATATTTTGTTGCTTTTATTATAACTTTATTATTTATTGCTTATCAGTGTCTGTGTGTCTGTACGTGCTGCATCAAGGCTGGGTGTGTTCCTGGTGTAAAAAAATAAGCAAATTGCCATTTTCAGACGGTGTGAATCATGGTGTCCTTGCATCCGCTATACTATGAACATTTATGACAGAAATCAAAATTTTTATTAAAATTATTAATGCCCATCACAAGCAGTGAAGCAGAAATGAAGTTTTCCAAGCTTTATGAAAAACAAATTTCAGTCTACCATAATTGAAGATATCTCTAGAAAATGACTTTGCAAGGAAACTCTCATATGACAAAACTGTACGAGAATATGTTGCTAGAAAAAACAGAAACAAGAGTTTTTTGCAAAATGTGTTTCATGTAGTATGTGTCTAAAACCAATGGTTATATTGACTGGGGTCTTTTCTATGTTTTATTTCATCATTCTGTGATACATCATGCATGTATATAGCATATCCCTAATTTTCATCCCCCCCATAACTGGAAAACTATAAGGCATGAAGCATTATTATTCACACCAATGACGTTGACACATGAGATGATCTGACCCCAGCAATTTTAATCAAAATCTGAGATGCAGTGGTTACATTTTTAAAATATTTGCGGTGAACTGCCGTGGAGCACCCCATTGAAGAAGATAACAGTGATCACCTGGACCTCACTGTTGGTGACAAAGGGGCTCCCGGATCTCCATTTTTGGGACCCTGAAGCTTGATCTTTTTTGTACACCCTGAATTCTGAGCCCCTGGTTACACTTCTTGGGAACATGAGCCTATACTTTTGGGGTAGGTATTGATATCCATTTGTTGCCCGGACCACATTCCTATAATGAAACAAGAGTGCACTCTCAAAGCAGAGCAGAAACATTTACTGCACCACCTCATTTTAAGGAAACTAAATAAAACTAATACAAAGTTGCTTTCAGCATTTACAGTAATTACTGTGAAGATATAAACACAATGTTTTCAGTAAGCAACAAAAACTTTTCATAGTTTTTGCTTTGTTTTATGCAATTTAAATATTAAAGAGATGGCAAATGTTTTTGCTTTGTTTTTTTCTAAAACTGAATATCATTAAATCATCACTGCACAGATAATTAAGCATAGCTCGGTCTTAATTAATTTCTTCTTTTGGAATAAAAGCTTAGGATAGCTTTGTAAGTAATTGCCAGATAATTAATTCTATATAATATTTTGTTGTCATATTTTGTTTTGAGGCAAAATCAACTATCAAAGTGAATTTATTAACATGTTACATTTCTTAATAGCTACACATGGGCCATGTGTAACAGGAATATTTTTTTTCCTTAGGGAATTATTATATTAACACTATTTTACATATCAAGAAAGCAAAGTATACAGATAATATGCACTATATTTTTATAACGAGACCCATTTTTATTTGCTGAAGCAATGGTGATAAAAGGTTGCCAGGGGCATGGGCACTACAATACAAAGGTGTCACAGGGCATTCCTAAAGGAGACCCCTATAGTTGAGAGAGCACACCATTATCTCAAAAAGCAGCGAACCATAAGTCCTATCACAACAGCAGTGGTGCCAGAGAAAGAGAAGGATGAGGCTACAAAGTCAGCGGGAAACAGAAAGTGATCCCTTGATGGGAAACTCTTAGGAGGAGTCGCCATTATTAATTTTGTTTTGCCAATTTTCTTCAGCTCTCTTGTAATACTTTATAGCCTACTGTAGCTTTTTTTCTGGGAGGGAATGGTTGCAGAATCCATTTTTATTATTAATGTTCTCGCTATGATTTTGTTTTAGGATGGTTTTGTGTCTTTGCCCAACTCCATCATGATTTTAATGCACACTGCCATTTTAAGCACCAGTTACCACAATGCTGCCATGCAGTATCACCCTGAGGTGTGTGGCACTAACATCATCACTGCAATCAGAAGAAAGGCTGGCCACCTGAATTTGTTGATAAATCAGAGAGTCTCTGTGCAATTGTGGCAACTGTTAGGTAGCTGATTTCAGTTTAAAGACTTCTGGTTTCTGGCAATAGACTTTGATTTTTGGATTTGACGAAAGATTAGACGGACCTTCAATGACTTATTTTTTGCTAGCATTCTTGAGGTTTCGGTCCCCTTTATTACCTTTTTCATTCCTTACCCTGTCTTTAGCATAACAGAAACCTGGAATGACATTACCTGTTTATAGGGTCTGCGGTGGGCTGGTGCCCTGCCCGCGGTTTGTTTCCTGCCTTGCGCCCTGTGTTGGCTGGGATTGGTTCCAGCAGACCCCCGTGACCCTGTAGTTAGGATATAGCGGGTTGGATAATGGATGGATGGTTGGATATTTATAAGGCAGTGGATTGTTTCCAGCCTGTTTAGTAGCAGCACATTATTCCTAACCTGACTAGAGGGAACACTAACAAAGAGACCCAGCTGTTTAACATCTGCATATGGCTCGGTGATACAAGGACCCCAGACTACTACAAAAAGCTCTTGTCTGGTGTCCCTGTTGCCAATGGCAGCAAACTCCTGACCACAATAAGTGGTCCAACCAGGATAATGAAAGCTGCTTCAAGCTAGAAGGTATTAGTGCTTAGAGTTAGAAGGTCAGTTCAGGCATTGGTTCACCAGGGGGAGGAAGAGAAGACAAAACTTTATGTAAGACAAGTAGAGAGAGAAAGACAGGAAGTAAGGGCAAGTGCTTGATTGCTCTTCACATGTGAGCTGATGGGCAGGTCAATTCACCTGACAGACAAAGAGGACTAACTATGATGACAAGAGGCTTAGAAGTAGGAATGGCTTTGCTTCCATTATTGTTTTCTTTGCATCTTTTTTTGTATTCTCTTATGTATTCCTTTGTCGAGTGTGCTGTTCATATTGCTCTATGTGTATATACTGTAAATCGCAAACATTAATTACCTAACCCACTTAGCAAGTTTAGGGTTGCAGGGAACCAGTGCTTTTACTGGCAGAACAGCGTGGAAAAGAAAGTGGAAATCAAATCTGGATGAAGGATTCTATGACTGAAATGAGGAGCAATAAAGTCAGGAAGAAGAAACACAAACGTACACACGTGCAGATAAATTATTCTGCCAGTATGATTTGTGCTGGTTCCACATTATCCAATTAGGTGGGTGATCTATATATTGCATATTATGGTGCTGGTTCCAAACAACAGGGTTTGTAAGGCGCTAAGGAATTATAGAAATGCACAACTTTAAGCATTCACAGAGAAGATGAAATCAGCTATATATTTATTGTGTGGAAGAATAAAGGGCCCTACCACCTTGCAATTAGGCAGACATATGCTTTTTACTCTATAAGTGCCAAAAGTGTAAAGAAGAAGCTGCTGGCCCAGAGGCCTTTTAAATAGAATGCCTGGAAGTCAATTTCATTTATTTTGTAAAGCACTCATAACTGGATTCTGTAGTGGAAAATCTTCATTGAACAATTTTTGTCTTTTAAGCATTTCAGTCATATTGCTTTTTGTCAAATTATTCTCAGTTAAGATGCGTTAATCATTAGTAGGCAGCCCCTAGCTAGCCCCTGACCTATAATATGAAGTATCCAGTATCTTCTTAAGTAATCTAATACAGGATGATCTAATGTCCCAGATATGGACTTATCTGCTATAGATTAACATGTTACCGGCTATATGCTAAATATTCTTTTGTATATTCATACACTATAAAGCTTCTGACAAACATAGAATTGTTAGCATACTCCGATTTGTAATACAAGAGTAAGATTGTATTGGTGTGTTCCAAAGATATCTTTGTTTAAACAAATTCTATATATTTCTGAACTCTGAAGAACCTTTTTTATGCAAGTTGAACCTGAATCAAGAGATTTTTCCTGACAGTATAGGCTAAGAGTAGTACAGGGTGGTCCAGATCTAATTATGCAGATCCAGATTGTCAGGATGACTTTGATTTATGCCAGGATGATTCCAGTTCGGCGCGAAGACAATTCTTCATGTCGTCAGTTCGCAAACTTCTCAATGGTCCGGGATTTTTCTATGTAATAAACTTAATAAGTTATAGCGTAATGAAAATTCCATAATTAGATCTGGATCACCCTATATATACATATAACAATAAATTCTTTAACTGTACAACAATTTTATACTTAGACACGCACATTACATTAACCACATTGTAAAGGCTATGTCACATTATGCGACCTCAGTGATTTTCAGTTGTAGCCTTCATTTACATAATCTTAGCAAGTCAGGTTCAGTTAGCGGCACGCTCCCATGATGCCAGTCACATAATATGATGTGACTCACGAACCACTCCAGCTAGTCTGCAACTCACTCCGACGCAATCAAAAGAGTGTGATTTTGTCTTAAGTCACAGGGGTGAGCTTGCCTGAATGAGAGCTGACAACCAATGAATGCTCATCAGGAGGTATAATTCATATAAAGCTGCAACAAGGAATATGGAATGCGGGTGTTTTGGACCTCACAAGCAGAAGTGATGCTCAGCCATCTGATATCTTGTGTTTTGTGTTCCACAAAACAATAGAAACAAAAAAGGGCTGAGACTGTGACTGAACTCGCCATACCTGTTAACCCTTCATATAGTGCCAGCTCCATCGGGCAGCATGTAAATGGCTGTCGGAAAAAGAGGCAAGCAGAACTGTGCTAAAAGGTCGGTTGTTTAAACTGACATGGTCCCGCGACAAGATCAGTGAATGAGGTCGGCAAGTGTAATGACTAGAAGTTGATTAATGCAACATTGTCTTAAAACAAATAATCTCAACGATAAAAGCAAAACAAATAAATCATGACAATGTGAAGCCATTGCCATGAAATTCATGTCCAAATCATCAAAGAGGAGAGGAAATCAAATACTTTAACTGGCAGCATTCCTGGAGAAAATATAACTCTGTGGAGTCCATCTTTGGTCATACTCATAGTCTTGATGACCAGTGCCAGCTGCACACCCTTCCTTTCCTAGGATCAGGGATGTACATTAGTCATAGTATACTAAAGGGCACAGTTGACTTTGATAGTTCAGATTTAGGATGGCCAGATTTTTAAAATGGCAAATTAGAACAAAATAAATGAGGGCTTCTGTACTGGAGAGTTGAATTCAAACCTAGACAACTACACGAGGTGGCTGCACTTCTTAAATTCATAAATAAGTCAGAATTATTTAATATAGACAACAGATGACACCTAATACATTCACCATTAATGCTGATGGTGAACATCAAGTCTGAAACAAAAAAAGAGGGCATTCTATTATTTTCTAGCGATTTATTGGAACACCATTTCAAAATCAGAATACTCCTCAAAGAATTAAAACTCTGCTCATCCTTACACGGAGTAGAGCCCTGACTGATGTCAGGTGCTGTAAATGGACATTCTGTTTCGGTGCTCAAGGGCCAAGAATTTGGAGTTAGTAGACAATGACTAACTGACAAGGGATCAAAAGATGCATTAAGAACAGTGCAGTCCAGTGAACTAGCAGGTCAGAGATCCTGCTGTTACAGGAGAGATTGTGTACAGTATGCATTACAAATATTCATTTTGGTTTAAAAAACTCTATAGCCTATGAACCCTGATCTTCTTCCTCTTCATCTTTACCTACGTCTAAGTGGGGTCGATGTGCCTGATCAACTTTCTCCATACAGCTTGGTCCTGCAGCTCTCCTCCCAGTTGGACCCTTTAACTTCAAATCCACTCACATTATCTATCCACCTCTGCTTTGGCCTTCCATGTTTTCTCTTCCCCGGTACTTCCATTTCCATTACTCTTTTGCCCACATATTCATTGTCTTTCCTCATCACATGTCTGCACCTCTTCAGCCTACTTTCCTGTACTTTCTTAGACATTTCTCCCACTTTTGTTGATTGTCTCATTCCCTATTCGGTCATCTTTTAGTAACTCCAAACATCCATGTCAACATTCTCATTTCTACCACATCTAACTTCTTCTCCTTCACTCCCTTTGCTGCCCATGTCTCAGCTCCAGACATCATTGCTGGTCTTACTTACTGCTGTCTTAAAAACCTTACCTTTAACCTTTGCCATAATTCATCTATGATCCCTGATATGATGTGTATATATCTATCTATATAACTAATTCCTATTAAACACCACAAATACTTTAATATAATGATACACCTGTGTATAATAATATCCATTCATCCATCCATCAACTAAACTCATTTAATTTATTTATGGGGGTCTTAGGAGAAGTAGAGCATATCATGGCAGCACCAGGAACAGCCATGGGTGCAGTTTCAGTAAATTGCAGGACATGGAAATACAGATTCACTCTGAAAATATTTGCATAATAATGAACTGCAGTGGGCAGATTTTTTTGAAATCTCATCAATGCCTTGTTATTATAAAACCAGAATGCTACATACATTACATAATCATTAATGTACGTGGAAATGTATATTGCTAATATAATGTCATACTTTTTCCTAAAGCTTGATCCTAAATGTTAATTACAGCCGCCTCCAGGGAACTTTGTTCATAAAACGCATGCTAATAATTTATAAACTAAACATTTTTATGCAAATTGAGGTCTTAAAAAGTGATGAGCAATCTGCTTTAACAAACCCTACAGGTACCAACGATCTACTTTGCTGTCATGCACAATATGTGGCAATGCAAAAGATAAAAGGTAAGCAACATAGACTAATTACTCCATTTTCCTGCAGAAGGAAATGATGCTGTACATTTGTGTTATTTATTTGCTGCAAGACAAATTACAAGTACTGTCATCTTGTTTTGATGTGGCCTCTGTGTTCAAATGTTTGAGTTTTGCTTTTGAAAGCAGTAAGAAACCCTTTGTATTCAGCCAATAACAGATTTTCACCATTTTCTATGCAGGGTAGCACTAAAACAACAACAAAAAAAGGATATATATGGAAGAGAAGGTCTGTGATAATATATATATATATATATATATATATATATATATATATATATAT
>JANRMT010062800.1:15119545-15142853 GCA_026402145.1 Polypterus bichir lapradei | reverse complement strand
AGGGGGCAATTACTTTTTCACACAGGGCCATGTAGGTTTGGATTTTTTTTCTCCCTAAATAATAAAAACCATCATTTAAAAACTGCATTTTGTGTTTACTTGTGTTATATTTGACTAATGGTTACATGTGTTTGATGATCAGAAACATTTTGTGTGACAAACATGCAAAAGAATAAGAAATCAGGAAGGGGGCAAATAGTTTTTCACACCACTGTATTTATAAGTGGAGGACCCAAACCCAACACCTTGAGTACCACCAATTATTTTATTCCACTTTAACCACTGCTTCCAGGAGGGAATAAATGCTTTTCCTAACAAGGTGTTATTTTTCAATCTACATGATACTCATTGCATTCTTTTATGAATACTGTGTGGTTAAATGTAAATTCTTTATCTGCTGCATATAATTATTCCCTAATATGGTAGCTTTAATGCAGTGCTTTCCTTCTTTTTAGATTGTGAATGCTTTTTATTAGCAAGGTCAATTTATAAATGCTATAATTAACGCAGAATACGTTGCATTAGCTTGGGTGCACACTCATCATTTATTATTCTTCCTTGACATCAACCACCTGACACATTTAGATATGTTTTTGCTCTAACAATCACAGGTACACGACTAAGGAAATCTAGGTCATATGCATCAGAAATGATTGATTAGATCAATTCAGAGGAATGTTTTACTTAATCATGTATTCTGGGACTCCAAAGGAAATTAAGGAAAAGAGCATTCAAAAATGAAACCAGGAATATAATATCACAGTACAGAAACTGCACTCGTTAAAGTAGTAAATGACTTGCGGTAAATGCAGACAGAGGCCATCTATCTGTTCTCATCCTCCTAGATCTGAATGCCGCATTTGATATCATTGATCACAACATTCTTAGAAATCGCCTTAGTCAGTGGGTGGGCCTCTCTGGCAGGGTCTTAAATTGGTTTGAATCCTACCTGGCAGGAAGAAAATTCTTTGTTAGTTGTGGTAATTATACTTCAGGGACACTTGATATTTGGTATTGAACACAAGGCTCTATCCTGGGTCCGCTGCTCTTTTCGATCTACATGCTTCCATTAGGTCAGATCATCTCGGGGCATAACGTGAACTACCACAGCTATGCTGATGACACGCAGCTCTACTAATCAATAGCCCATGATGACCCCGACTCTGTTGATTTACTAACATAATGTCTTACTTGTGTTTCTGAATGGATGAGTAGTAATTTTCTCAAGCTAAATAAAGAGAAAACTGAAATTTTTGTCATTGGCAAAAATGGATATAATGAGGTTATTAGAAATAAACTTGATGCATTAGGATTAAAAGTCAAGACGGAGGTAAAGAACTTAGGGGTAACTGTTGACTGTTGACTGTCTGCTTAGAATTCCAAGAGCTAAACTTAAAAGAAGTGGTGAGGCGGGCGGCCTTATGCTGTTATGCACCTAAAATCTGAAATAGCCTGCCAATAGGAATTCACCAGGCTGATACAGTGGAGCACTTTAAAAAACTGCTAAAACAACTATTCATGGTGGCTCCAAAATCCATACTAACCCCTACTCTCTCTTCTGTTCTTTTTCCGGTTTTCTGGGGTGGCAATCTGTGCCGCCACCACCTAATCAAAGCACCATGATGTCCCTACATTGATGGATTAAAGGCCAGAAGTCCACATGACCGTCATCATCAAGTCCTTCCATGAGAACCCTGAATACCATGAGGACTGATCATTTATGTTAGGTAGAATGCCTAGAGGGGGCTGGGTGGTCTCGTGGCCTCGGTGCCCCTGCAGATTTTATTTTTTCTCCAGCCATCTGGAGTTTTTTTTTTTTTTTTTTTGTTTTTTCTGTCCTCCCTGGCCATCGGACCTTACTTTAATTCTATGTTAATTACTGTTCTCTTATTTTAATTCTTACTTTGTCTTTTATTTCTCTTTCTTCATCATGTAAAGCACTTTGAGCTACATTATTTGTATGAAAATGTGCTATAGAAATAAGGGTTGTTGTTGTTATTGGGTCAAAGGAAACCTGGATATGACCTGAATGGTCTTTTGTTATTTTTGTATAACTTGTTAAATTGAAATTATAAAGGAAAGTAGAAATATCAGAAAACAGAAGCATACATCCACCCCAAATGCTTTAAAGGTAGTTAATAAATAAAGGATTTTTGGGACTTAACTACCTTCATCTAGAGACTGATGGATTGAGAGAATGAATGCATTATTGATTCAAGTGGTGGAGAGCTCCAAGGAGAGTAGATTACTGAGACGTACATAAGCACCAGTGCAGCATGTTAGTTAGTTATAGTGAGGTCACTCTTACTGAAACACAAGTAAATTTAGCAGCTGAAGATCACACCAGGAAGACCTTTTTTCCCCCCAAAATTAAAAAAATGACAAAAAAAGCAAGCACACCCTGCTAAGACAGAGATAGACAGCAGCTAAAAGCAGATCCTTTGTTTTCTCTTCTGTGCATTAGTAACACACATAATGCTTGTTTCCTACGCTGCCAGCACTTTCATTTGGATAGGAACTGCTTTAAATGCTGTCACATCCCATCAATGACGTGTCCCCTTTTGCAGAATCCCCTCTACATGTGTGTGGTGATTACGGAAAGCAAATGCATAGCTGACTCGGCTGGTTGTTTTGCATAAAGCTACATTGCTATAGAGGTTGAGGAATCTGAAACAAACAGAGGCAGTTGGTGACCTGCTACAGTATATGAGAGGGCCTTAACGGTTAGCTGAAAACAAAGGAGCGTACTGAGCCACTTGATACAAAAACCTAGGAACAATTAAACCCCGAGGAGCTTCACTGATAGCCAATACTGATAAAGAAGATAATGGACATTACTGTTATGAGGTGGTGGTCATTTACATATGGACTAACCAATCAGGCTATTGACAGAGTGTTGACATTCTTTATAACCTATTGAATTTCATGAAAACAAGCATGTATTAGCATAATTGAGTATATTTTAGGGGCCAAGGGCCAGCTAACATTTGAAAAGAAACATTACTGCAGCTTGACACAGAGAAGTAACTTTGACAAGATAACAGCCATCAGCCTCAGTGAAAGCCAAGATACAGAAAGAGGAGAGCGTCAAGCAGGTTTTAAGGAGTGACTATAGTCAGTGCTGATATAATATTAAAATGCAGACTATTCCAAAGCGTCTAAAGAGAGAGTGTGAAATGGCCCCGTGTCATCTGTTACATTTGGTTGTCGTGTCTCACCCATGGATTTTCTTAGGAAGTCTCCTGTTATATTTAACTGATGGATTTTAATTAAGGGGAAAGCTTGGTTAGGGTTTGTGAGAATTGTGATGCTTAATTCTGTTGATCAAGTTTAACAAGACCATAGCTGAGTAAGAGGCTATAAGCTCCTTGCTATCATTAATCACCTCGGACACTGTGAGCACACGATCTATAAATATAGAGTAATAAGTACACTCATTATAAGTATACAATCATTCAGGTTAAGGGGGTTTATAAGGTGCATAAGTACAGTTTAAAGGTGCTGCCATGTCTCCTCCAGAGACAGAAGATCACTGCTGTGAATAACTTGTAGCCAAAAAGTTACAGAGAACAATCAGATACCACAATAACATGTGATCCTTGCTGTTTGAACAGGAGTATTCTGTCTAGTTGGTGATTCCCCTCGGGATCAGTAAGGTGAGCTGTCATTTATTTTTCTATTGCAATGTCATGTGGAGCTGGACCCTTACGCCAGCCACACTGATGCACAGCATAGGAAGACAGACTCTCACACTAATTTATACCAAGCAAATTTACATTTGATTATTTCACTGATGCTTTTATTCAAAGCAACTTACAACGTTTGAATTACAAAAAGTTATACTTATTTTTTTGTTTTTCCAATTGAAACACAGGCAGGTGAAGTGACTTGCTGATGGTCTCATACAGGATTTGAACCCACAGTGCCACACTGACTGCCAGATTTAGAGACACAGATTAAAACTGCACAATTCTAAATAAATGAATGTCCCCAGGAGAGAACAAGAAAAGTCCAACCTGACAGGAATGAAACCCAGGTTTCTTGAGTTATGAGGCAGTAATGATAGACACTCCAACATCCCTGCCCGGAATCTCCAAAATCATCCAAAATTGTCTTCCATCCTAAACATTACTCAGCCAAGTTAATCTTTATTAAGTTTAATAGAAATGCATGACACATTTTAAAATGGAAAATGAAAGATGAAAGAGGCGGTGTTATGCCAATTTGATTATTATCATTTAAAGATCACAGGATTCAATGATATAAAATAAAATGAAAGTGGTGGATTATTCATTCGTGCTTTGATACTAATGCAGATAGCGATCGTGCTTGTAATAATAAGAGACTTCAAAGTCTTGACATTGTGGGTAAAGAATATGGGGAGACCCCAAATTGATAAAAGGCAGTGGGGAATTCTGTTGCAGTGTGTTTGTGCTCCTCTACTCTTCTGGTCTGGACCTCACATGTCCATGTCTGAGACGGCCAGGACACACAAGTGAGGGAGTGCCTGGGGCCACAATAAGAGCTCTAAGCGTGTATCTCCAGGGCATCTGGGTGACATCTGAGACCCCCTCAGGACATGTCATAAACTACCATAGCTAAGTACCAAGTGAAGTTGTAGTTGAGGGTTGAGTGATTGGCAAGGGCTCAGTTTGTGAGATGAGCAAAGAGCAGGGTGCAGAAAAGACAAGCGGGAAGTATTAGAGGAAAGTGGGACACATACAGTAGACATCACAGGATTTCACATGTTTAAGCAGGCATTTGAATTCATTTTTTTTCTCTTTATCTTTTCATGTAGTGTTCTCCCTGTTACCTTCCCTTATATTAAAGCCTCTTCTTTGTTCCTTGTTGCCTTCTTTGATCTTATTTGGATGCAGGTACAGTTTTGGAGTGGCCATTTCAGACCACAGCAGAAGCCTATTCAGCATCACTGCACAATATAGAAACAAACCCCACAGATTGGGTGTAGATTAGTTACTTTAAATTCAATATTTGTTTATGTTACAGTCTTTTCAACCCAAAATATTGTTAAAATGAAGTATTTTCTCATTAAAAAACAGGGCAAGAACAGACTGAAGGCTCTTGTGATTGTTTTATTTTGGTTTGAACTGACTAACAATTTAACTGACTTTAGCAATTAAATAGCTTAATCTTTAAATGCAACCTGAATTAGTGAGAATATATGATTGTGGATAGCAGGTACTGAGACTTAAAAAAGTAATGTCTTAAAAAATCTACATTATACAGTGTTTTACCATTAATTGAAAGGTTTTATTTTATTTTTATTTATTTTACATTAGCTCTTTAGTGAAGTGTGAAGAAGACAAAAGTTATTACAGTTTGTTGAGGTGATGGCAAAATGGAGGGAGGAAATATGTTTAGCAAGTATCACAGCAGACAGAGAGATGACGAGATAAGTGAAGCAATTTTGTTAGTTAAGTTTCAAATTTAATTCCTGAAAATTTAAAGTACAAAAAATGCATTCTGGTCAAAGGAAAAAGGATTTTACCTAGAAAAGTGTGGAGGAAATGGTGTAAAACTCAACATTCAGAAAGCAAGAAGCACATTAGTGACACAATAGAACTACAATTGTGCTTGAAAGTTTGTGAACTTTTTAGAAATATCTATATTTCTGCATAAATATGACCTAAAACATCATCAGATTTTCACTCAAGTCCTAAAAGTAGATAAAGAGAAACCAGTTAAACAAATGAGACAAACATATTATACTCGGTCATTTATTTATTAAGGAAAATGATCAAATATTACATATCTGTGAGTGGCAAAAGTATGTGAACCTCACGGATGATCAGTTAGTTTGAAGGTGAAATTCGAGTCTGGTGTTTTCAATCAATGAGATGACAATCAGGTGTGAGTGGGCACCCTGTGTTATTTAAAGAACAGGGATCTATCAAAGTCTGCTCTTCACAACACACGTTTGTGGAAGTGTATCATCGCATGAACAAAGGAGATTTCTGAGGACCTCACAAAAAGAGTTGTTGATGCTCATCAGGCTGGAAAAGGTTACAAAACCATCTCTAAAGAGTTTGGACTCCACCAATCCACAGTCAGACAGATTGTGTACAAATGGAGGAAATTCAAGACCATTGTTACCCTCCCCAGGAGTGGTCGACCAACAAAGATCACTCCAAGAGCAAGGCGTATAATAGTCGGCGAGGTCACAAAGGACCCCAGGGTAACTTCTAAGCAACTGAAGGCCTCTCTCACGTTGGTTAATGTTCATGTTCATGAGTCCACCATCAGGAGAACACTGAACAACAATGGTGTGCATGGCAGGGTTGCAAGGAGAAAGCAACTGCTCTCCAAAAAAAACATTGCTGCTCGTCTGTAGTTTGCTAAAGATCACGTGGACAAACCAGAAGGCTATTGGAAGAATGTTTTGTCAATGAATGAGACCAAAATAGAACTTTTTGATTTAAATGAAAAGCGTTACGTTTGAAGAAAGGAAAACACTGCATTCCAGCATAAGAACCTTATCCCATCTGTGAAACATGGTGGTGGTAGTATCACAGTTTGGGCCTGTTTTGCTGCATCTGGGCCAGGACGGCTCGCCTTCATTGATGGAACAATGAATTCTGAATTATATCAGAGAATTCTAAAGGAAAATGTCAGAATATCTGTCCATGAACTGAATCTCAAGAGAAGGTGGGTCATGCAGCAAGACAACGACCCTAAGCACAGAAGTCGTTCTACCAAAGAATGGTTAAAGAAGAATAAAGTGAATGTTTTGGAACAGCCAAGTCAAAGTCCTGACCTTAATCCAATTGAAATGTTGTGGAAGGACCTGAAGCGAGAAGCTAATGTGAGGAAACCCACCAACATCCCAGAGTTGAAGCTGTTCTGTACGGAGGAATGGGCTCAAATTCCTCCAAGGCGGTGTGCAGGAATGTGCAAAAGTTACCAGAAACGTTTAGTTGCAGTTATTGGGGGTTCACAACAGATACTGAAAGTAAAGGTTCACATATTTTTGCCACTCACAAATATGTAATTTTCGATCATTTTCCTTAATAAATAAATGACCAACCCCTCCTTGAACCGTCACCTTATTGTGGTGGAGGGGTTTGCGTGTCTCAATGATCCTAGGAGCTATGTTGTCCGGGGCTTTATGCCCCTGGTAGGGCCACCCAAGGCAAACTGGTCCTAGGTGAGGGATGAGACAAAGAACGGTTCAACAAACCTCCAATGAAGAGTAAAAACTGTGGACGACGTTTTCCCTTGCCCGGACGCGGGTCACCGGGGCCCCCCTCTGGAGCCAGGCCTGGGGGTGGGGCTCGATGGCGAGCGCCTGGTGGCCGGGCCTACACCCATGGGGCTCGGCCGGGCACAGCCCGAAGAGGTAACGTGGGTCCTCCTTCCCATGGGCTCACCACCTATGGGAGGGGCCAAGGAGGTCAGGTGCAATGTGAGTTGGGTAGTGACCGGCGGCGGGGACCTTGGCGTTCTGATCCTCGGCTACAGAAACTGGCTCTTGGGACGTGGAATGTCACCTCTCTGAAGGGGAAGGAGCCTGAGCTAGTGCGCGAGGTTGAGAGGTTCCGGCTAGATATAGTCGGACTCACCTCGACGCACAGCTTGGACTCTGGAACCAATCTCCTTGAGAGGGGCTGGACTCTCTACCACTCTGGAGTTGCCTCCGGTGAGAGGCGCCGAGCAGGTGTGGGCATACTTACTGCCCCCCGACTTGGAGCCTGTGCGTTGGGGTTTACCCCGGTGGACGAGAGGGTGGCCTCCCTCCGCCTTCGGGTGGGGGGAAGGGTCCTGACTGTTGTTTGTGCGTATGCGCCGAACAGCAGTTTGGAGTATCCACCCTTTTTGGAGTCTCTAGAGGTGGTGCTAGAGGGCATACCTTCTGGGGATTCCCTCGTTTTGCTGGGAGACTTCAATGCCCACGTGGGCAATGACAGTGAGACCTGGAAGGGCGTGATTGGGAGGAATGGCCCCCCCGATCTGAACCCGAGCGGTGTTCTGTTATTGGACTTCTGTGCTCGCCACGGATTGTCCATAACGAACACCATGTTCAAGCATAAGGGTGTTCATATGTGCACTTGGCACCAGGACACCCTAGGCCTCAGTTCGATGATCGACTTTGTGGTTGTGTCGTCGGACTTGCGGCCATATGTCTTGGACACTCGGGTGAAGAGAGGGGCGGAGCTGTCAACTGATCACCACCTGGTGGTGAGTTGGCTTCGATGGTGGGGGAAGATGCCGGTCAGACCTGGTAGGCCCAAACGTGTTGTGAGGGTCTGCTGGGAACGGCTGGCAGAGTCCCCTGTCAGAAGTAGCTTCAACTCCCACCTTCGGCAGAACTTCGACCACGTCCCAAGGGAGGTGGGGGACATTGAGTCCGAATGGGCCATGTTCCGTGCCTCTATTGTTGAGGCGGCTGACCGGAGCTGTGGCCGTAAGGTGGTCGGTGCCTGTCGCGGCGGCAATCCCCAAACCCGTTGGTGGACACCGGCGGTGAGGGATGCCGTCAAGCTGAAGAAGGAGTCCTATAGGACCTTTTTGTCCTGTGGGTCTCTGGAGGCAGCTGATAGGTACCGACAGGCCAAGCGGAATGCGGCTTCGGTTGTTGCTGAGGCAAAAACTCGAGCATGGGAGGAGTTTGGAGAGGCCATGGAGAACGACTTTCGGACGGCTTCGAGGAGATTCTGGTCCACCGTCCGGCATCTCAGGAAGGGGAAGCAGTACAGTGTCAACACCGTATATGGTGGGGATGGTGCGCTGCTGACCTCGACTCGGGACGTTGTGGGTCGGTGGGGGGAGTACTTCGAAGACCTCCTCAATCCCACTAACATGCCTTCCAATGAGGAAGCAGAGCCTGGGGACTCTGAGGTGGGCTCTCCCATCTCTGGGACTGAAGTCACCGAGGTGGTCAAAAAACTCCTTGGTGGCAGGACCCCGGGGGTGGATGAGATACGCCCGGAGTTCCTTAAGGCTCTGGATGTTGTAGGACTGTCTTGGTTGACACGTCTCTGCAACATCGCATGGACATCGGGGACAGTGCCTCTGGATTGGCAGACTGGGGTGGTGGTCCCCCTCTTTAAAAAGGGGGACCGGAGGGTGTGTTCCAACTATAGAGGGATCACACTCCTCAGCCTCCCTGGAAAAGTCTATTCGGGGGTTCTGGAGAGGAGGGTCCGTCGGATAGTCGAACCTCGGATTCAGGAGGAACAGTGTGGTTTTCGTCCTGGTCGCGGAACAGTGGACCAGCTCTACACCCTTAGCAGAGTCCTGGAGGGTGCATGGGAGTTTGCCCAACCAGTCTACATGTGCTTTGTGGACTTGGAAAAGGCGTTCGACCGTGTCCCTCGGGGAGTCCTGTGGGGGGTGCTCCGGGAGTATGGGGTACTGGACCCCCTGATAAGAGCTGTTCAGTCCCTGTACAACCGGTGTCAGAGCTTGGTCCGCATTGCCGGCAGTAAGTCGAGCCCGTTTCCAGTGAGAGTTGGACTCCGCCAGGGCTGCCCTTTGTCACCGATTCTGTTCATAACTTTTATGGACAGAATTTCTAGGCGCAGCCAGGGTGTTGAAGGGGTCCGGTTTGGTGGACTCAGGATTGGGTCACTGCTTTTTGCAGATGATGTTGTCCTGTTTGCTTCATCAGGCCGTGATCTTCAGCTCTCTCTGGAGCGGTTCGCAGCTGAGTGTGAAGCGGCTGGGATGAGAATCAGCACCTCCAAATCCGAGACCATGGTCCTCAGCCGGAAAAGGGTGGAGTGCCCTCTCAGGGTTGGGGGCGAGATCCTGCCCCAAGTGGAGGAGTTTAAGTATCTCGGGGTCTTGTTCACGAGTGAGGGAAGAATGGATCGTGAGATCGACAGGCGGATCGGTGCGGCATCCGCAGTGATGCGGGCTCTGCATCGGTCTGTCATGGTGAAAAAAGAGCTGAGCCGTAAGGCAAGGCTCTCAATTTACCAGTCGATCTACGTTCCTACCCTCACCTATGGTCATGAGCTATGGGTAGTGACCGAAAGAACGAGATCGCGAATACAAGCGGCTGAAATGAGTTTCCTCCGCAGGGTGTCTGGGCTTTCCCTTAAAGATAGGGTGAGGAGCTCAGTCATCCGGGAGGGGCTCAGAGTAGAGCCGCTGCTCCTCCGCATCGAAAGGAGTCAGATGAGGTGGCTCGGGCATCTGATCAGGATGCCTCCTGGACGCCTCCCTGGTGAGGTGTTCCGGGCACGTCCAACCGGGAGGAGGCCCCGGGGAAGAGCCAGGACACGCTGGAGGGACTATGTCTCCCGGCTGGCCTGGGAACGCCTTGGGATTCTACCGGAAGAGCTGGAAGAAGTGGCCGGGGAGAGGGAAGTCTGGGCTTCTCTCCTTAAGCTGCTACCCCCGCGACCCGACCTCGGATAAGCGGAAGAGGATGGATGGATGGATGGAAATAAATGACCAAGTATAATACTTTTTTCTCATTTGTTTAACTGGTTTCTCTTTATCTACTTTTAGGACTTGAGTGAAAATCTGATGATGTTTTAGGTCATATTTATGCATAAATATAGAAAATTCTAAAGGGTTCATAAACTTTCAAGCACAACTGTATATACATTAAAATACAAATAAATATGAATATATAAAAATGTGACAATTAATCAACAAGATAAGCGAGATAAAGAAAACATCGTGAGACAACTAACATGTTCATTTCGCTCTATTACCAACATTCAAGAGCTTTATGTTTGTTGAATATGCAAGGATTTCCTTCACTCATACGTCCCTAGATTGACGACTGTGAGCCAATGCCTAACATTAACAAGCTCCTAAAGAGAAAACAAACACAGGTAAGACAGTGGACAGTCCGTTACAAGGCACACACACCTCCGAATAAAGAACCTGTTTTAATTCACAAATTAATATGCTTGGGATATGAAAGGAAAAACAGAATTAAAGCCCACTCAGACCTGGGGCCTCATGTATAAACAGTGCATAAATGTTGCGTAATCCCGTTTCCACGC
Source organism: Polypterus bichir lapradei (assembly GCA_026402145.1). NCBI lineage: Eukaryota > Metazoa > Chordata > Cladistia > Polypteriformes > Polypteridae > Polypterus > Polypterus bichir. Next base: position 15,131,871 of record JANRMT010062800.1, on the reverse strand, counting down.
TCAAATCGCGATGTATAAAACCTAAACTTGACATAAAGCCGTGCACATTTTCACGCTAGCTCAAACCCCGGCATACGCAAGTTCTCTGCTCGGTTTTATAAATTGGCAGCACCCAGCGTCAAAACAGTGCTACTGTTCCTGTGTGGTTTCCCTTTCTTTTTTAGATCCACATCCCTGACGCAGCTTTATCATATACACTGAAATTAACCACATATTGTTTATTAGTTTAAGGCACCTGATTGTAATTAACCTGTAACGTGTCACAGCAGGGTTTATCCTGACATGCAGTGTGAACTGTGGGACCTTAAATACACAGGTGTGAGCCTTTCTAAATGACGTCCAATCAATTCAGTTTGATACAGGTGGACTCCAATCAACTTCTAGACACAAGTCAAAGAGAACTGTAGCAAACAGGAGGCACCTGACTACAATTTGGAGTGCCACAGCAAAAGGTCTGAATACTTATATGAATTTCAGTTTTTGATTTTCAATAAATTTGCAAACCTTTCAGAGAACATGTTTTAACTTTGTCATTAAGGAATGGCAGCTTGAGGGGCCAATGGCAAATCAATCTATTTAAAATTAAGTCTGCAAAACAGTAACATTTGCAGAAAAGTGAAAGGGTCTGAATACTTTCTGAATCCACGATAAATTGTTAGTTACATACTACTAAAACCCTATTTCAAGCATAACTGTTCTAAATATTTTTTTCCCCAATTTTATAAATAGTAGATAAAAGATGGTAAATAACCAATTGCTGCGGTCCTGGATACTTGTTAGCTGTCATGCATGGTTTATTCTAAAACTTTACCAATTAAAGTATTGACATAATGTATATAATACTTCTGCAGATGTTGGACAATGTTACAAAAGAATGCCTAATCATGGTGTTGTGAAAAATACGCTGTAAATAAGAAAGAGTCTTGAGCCATTAATATAAATTAAATTCAAACATGGGTGTCATATTTTTACACAAACTGGTGGAGTCCTACATGCTTTTGTTAATGAAACATGGAAGATTGAAGAAAGTTAACAAAAAGTTTCTTTTAATCAGCTGGGTTCCCTTACATACAGTATAATGACTACAGAAGCGTTTCAGTCACACCAATCAGCATACAAATAAATGGTATGATCTAGAAACACAACTCTTCATTAAGTATTATATAAATTCCCTAAACAGTTAAACATGTTAAGAGTCATGGATAAATACATGGTTAAAAGAAACCAGACTTCTTATATGTAAACTGTTACCAGAGAACAAAATATAAAGTTAAATATTATATATGAACTAATTTGTTATTTTAAATCTGCTGGTACAAATAAAGTCAGGTTGTCCTAGTTTAACAGGCAGGCAGTTTCAATCACTTATTTTTCCTTTTCTTTTACACACAGCACAAACTGCCCAGTGCAGCACAAGTTCCATAATCCATGTTGTGAAAAATCAAACTTTGAAGGCACCCGCAAAGAGAACTTGCACAGTGCTTAAAAAGAATACAACATAGATGACTTCCATCATGTTTGCACATTTTACTAACAGCATTGCCAGCACCATACAAACATTAATGCTTACATATATACTCATCAAAAAAAGAAACGTCCCCTGACTTTCAACTGTTTTTACTTTCAGTAGACTTAATGTGTAAATATTTGTATGAACACTAAAAGAGTCAACACCATAAGACATAAACTAAAAATGTTTCACAATGTGTCCCTGAATGAAGGGAGGCTCAAAATCAAAAGTACCAGTCAGTATCTGGTGTGGCCACCAGCTGCTTGAAGTACTGCAGTGCATCTCCTCCTCATGGACTGGACCAGATTTGTCAGTTCTTGCTGTGAGATGTTACCCCACTCTTCCACCAAGGCACCTGCAAGTTCCTGGACATTTCTGGGGGGAATGGCCCTAGCCCTCACCCTGCGATCCAACAGGTCCCAGACGTGCTCAATGGGATTGAGATCCGGGCTCTTCGCTGGCCATGGCAGAACACTGACATTGCTGTCATGCAGAAACTCACGCACTTTTTGCCACTCCTGTCTGGTCCAGCGAAGGTGGGTTTGTGCCCATAGGCGGCGTTGTTGCTGGTGATGTCTGGTAAGGACCTGCCTTACAACAGGCCTGCAAGTCCTCAGTCCAGCCACTCTCAGCCTATTGCCGACAGTCTGAGCACTGATGGAGGGATTGTGTGTTCCTGGTGTGACTCGGGCAGTTGTTGTGGCCATCCTGTACCTGTCACGCAGGTGTGATATTCGGATGTACCGATCCTGTGCAGGTGTTGTTACACGTGGTCTTCCACTGCGAGGATGATCAGCTGTCCTTCCTGTCTCCCTGTAGCGCTGTCTTAGGCGTCTCACAGTGTGGACATGGCAATTTATTGCCCTAGCCACATCAGCAGTCCTCATGCCTTCCTGCAGCATGCCTAATGCACGTTCACGCAGATGAGCAGGGACCCTGGGCATCTTTCTTTGGGTGTTTTTCACAGTCGGTAGACAAGTCTCTTTAGTGTCCTGCGTTTTTAGAACTGTGACCTTAAATGCCTACTTTCTGTAAGCTGTTAAGGTCTTAACGACCATTCCACAGGTGCATGTTAATTAATTGATTATGGTTAATTGAACATGCATGGAAAACATTGTTTAAGCAATTTACAATGAAGATCTGTAAAGTTATTTGGATTTTTAAAACATTATTGTTGAAATACACAGTCCTGAAAAAGGGACGTTTCTTTTTTTGCTGAGTATATAAGATGATCTATAATTTTTCACTATGCAGCAGAACAATTTGAATTTATCACTATTACATTTTGCATGTATTGCATATAGTTTTCTATGACAGGAGTTCCCAAGTTCAGTCCAGGCAATCAGTCCCTGGTGGCTGCAGGGTTTTGTTTCAACCAGTTTCACAATCAGTGAGTCATTTACCCAGGAGCTAAATTTATCGTTTAATCAGCTGACCTTTTTTCTTATTCTGCATTCAGATAAGGGCAGTAGTGTGAGATTTACATCTATAAGAAATTTAGAACTTTCATATTTTTTCCATAATTTTAAATTCTCTTCTTCTTTCTCTTGTTATTTTTCTGTCACGTTTTCTGCAGTTTGTTCCCTTAACAAGTTGAGTAGACTACAAATTGTAACCTTAGATCTTCAAATGAGTGTCTGCTTAGAATTCCAAGAGCTAAACTTAAAAGAAGTGGTGAGGCGACCTTCTGCTTTTAGGCACCTAAAATCTGGAATAGCCTGCCAACAAGAATTCGCAAGGCTGATACGATGGAGCTCTTTAAAAAACTGCTAAAAACACATTACTGTAACATGGCTTTCTCATAACTTCATTTTAATTTAATTCTGATGCTCTGTATATTCAATTAATTATCATTACTATTCATGGTGGCTCCAAAATCCATACTAACCCCTACTCTCTCTTCTGTTCTTTTTCTGGTTTTCTGGTGTGGCAATCTGCGCCATCACCACCTAATTAAAGCACCGTGATGTCCCTACATTGATGGATTAAAGTCCACATGACCGTCATCATCAAGTCCTTCCATGAGAACACTGAATACAACGACGACTGATCATTTATGTGAGGTAAAATGCCTAGAGGGTGCTGGGCGGTCTCGTGACCTCGGACCCCCTGCAGATTTTATTTTTTCTCCAGCCGTCTAGAGTTTGTTTTGTTTTTTCTGTCCTCCCTGGCTATCGGACCTTACTTTTATTCTATGTTAATTAGTGTTCCCTGATTTTAATTCTTACTTTGTCCTTTTTTCTCCTTCTTCATCATGTAAAGCATTTTGAGCTACATTATTTGTATGACTGTAGTACTGGGGTGTTGTACCGCATTAGCCATTATGAATGTAGAGAAAAGCCAAGCAAAATGACACCTTTTATTAGCTAACTAAAAAGATTACAATATGCAAGTTGATTACATCTCGCCTGAAGAAGGGGCCTGAGTTGCCTTGAAAGCTTGCATATTGTAATCTTTTTAGTTAGCCAATAAAAGGTGTCATTTTGCTTGGCTTTTCTCTACATTATTTGTATGAAAATGTGCTATATAAATAAATGTTGTTGTTGTAGACACCGGGGATAACAAAATTAAATACTGATATGCTGTGGGCTACTTGAGTGTCAGTCTCACTAGCATGTTAATAAAAAAATAGGGGTTTAAATATTCAGAATACTTGCAATAAGAAGCTGAAAGAATAATAATAGAAAAATCTTACAATCCAAGAGAGAAAATAGCACTAAATCATCTTTGAGTAACATATTGTCACACATGTGCATCTTAGCAAAACATTCAGAGCTCATTTCAAGGTATGCAATACCCCCGCTGGGGTGAGAGGGGGCGCAGATGCTAACAGTGTTCGTATCTTTATCTCCTCTAAAGAAACGAGAAGATGCCCCTTGAGTGCAACTAACCTCACCCCATCCACCCTGAGAGCTATAAGGACCCGACACGTCTCATTTTGACCTGGAACTCCAACTCTGTGACCCACTCATAAGAGCCACATTAGATGAACCCAGAAGGGTTATTTGTGTTAAAATTTTGCACCTTTGAGCATTTATTTTGTGTTACTGTTTGCCGCTGCAATCCCAACTGTTATCCCAACACTTCATACAGTCATCCTGTATTCCTTCCACCCGTCCACAATACATAAATGGAATTTATCAAACCCAATCTTATAATTTCTGGATTGACACCAACACATAGAAACTGAGAAATAACAGCTTGCTTAATTAAGTTAGAAGTCCAATTACAAGTCACCGTTGATTGGGACTCTGTAGCCATATAGCATCCCAGGACAGAATTTGAAAAGCACTGTTCTATGAAATTGAGCTAAGTATGATTGATTAATTACTGCACCGTGATTAATTCTAAATCAGGACTGACACTACATACAGTTTTATTACTTACATAATTTGTCATTTTTCCAATGTATGCATTTGCTTAAATCCTGTCACAGTCTATATGATGTCTGCAGTTTTTCATTTCATAACATTCACCAGTAAGTAAGTCAGTCTGACCTGCTCACAATGTGCTTTCAGTTAGAATGCAACTTTGCTCCCCCTTTGTCAGCTCCACGAATCACACAGTAAAGGCAGTTCGTCTTAGTCCGCAACTAATATGCAGCTCAAGCAAATACTGCTAAAGTGCTAAACTTTTCCTGTAGACCCATTACTGCATGTAGGTACTAGGATAAGATCATCTCGGGATGAGCCCATGTCGAATTCCACTGGACTGAACCCTTGATGTCCGACTTGACCTACTGCGATTAGAAAGTGAGATTGGCTTTACCAAATGCACTAAATATTTAGACTAGTGTTATCCAGATTTTTTTTTTGTCAACAGGATCCTTAAAACAAATTATTTATTCAGTGTTTAAAATTATTTTCTGTACTGTTAAATATTTAATATTTTCCTGGAGTTGTCTTCTAAACATTTTGATATTAGATTTAGTATTCTTCTTGTTTATTTCATTTTTGTTCAGTAAAAGTAAGAGTCAGAATTATTTTAAAACTGCATATATACAGAAAGTCTAGCAGATTACCACATCTTTCTGATTCAACACCCACTTAAATATAAATCTAATATATACTGCACTTTAAGTAAACTATATATAAAAATTACCCCCTAAGGCTGTCTTGTTTCTTCTCCAAGATTCTCTGTTAAAGATGCATGCAGTTTATCCTGTCACTGCTATGAAACCTGTTACTATATTCTGCCATAGAAACGTATCTGCAGTAACATATTGGAACCTAATCACAAAGAATTATAAAGCAGCCATAAATCTCTGGAGTTCTGAGCAAAAAATAAAGGGCTTTCATTACACCTGTCACTGCTACATCTTTTGTTTTTATATGTATTTGCTCTTTCCATATAAAGTAAACCTTGAATTATATACTTACTTGGCAAATGAAGCTTAAACAGTTGCTTAAAATTGTGCTAACATTGATGTTATGATTATTGTTATTTCAGTTTATAATATAATCAGATATAAAAATTCCAAAAATATATTTCTAAGGAACAGCAGAGATTTCCACTCCAGTTCAAAGATGACACAAAATCTTCTACCAACAAAAAGGCTTCTGTTTACACAAAGAAACAAAAAGCAATAGAATAAAACTACTAAGATTACATCCAACTTTAAAACATAACTAAATGTAAAAGACATAGTTAATGAATCACAAAAGCCAAGGTTGTTTTCTTCATAGGTCCAGCCTTAGGTGGACAAATATGACTCGACTTTATTTACCACATAGAGCTCTTTAAGAAGCAGCAGCACAGTCAAACTGACTCTCTTTCTGAAAGTAAAGCCATGGAGGAGAAGATACATACTTTGTTCTGTACATGGGTATTAAACCCCATCAAGCACGTTAGCTGGCTTGAACTTTTGACCATGTACTAGCTGGGGTAGCTACGATGGGTTAGAATTTAAATAGTCAATGTAGACCTCGGTGCACAATCTATTGTAATGTATTTAGTAGTGCATGTAGTAATAAAATGCTTTGCATTTGTTATTCCAACAGATGGTGCATCACAAGCATTTGTAGTAAAATTCATTACCACAAATGTTTGTGATGTGCCATCTGCTGGAATGGCAAATGTAATACATATTATACAAAGTTTATTGTCTGTTTTTACATGCATTGTTATCACTCTTTAATTTAATATTGTTTTTTATCAGTATGCTGCTGCTGGAGTATGTGAATTTCCCCTTGGGATTAATAAAGTATCTATCTATCTATCTATATGTCTCTGTTATATGCCATTTGGTATCGGAATCATAAAAGCAGTGTTAATGTTGGTGATGTGCCTTCTGTTGGAATGACAAGTGCAATTCACACAAATACAGTACAGGCCAAACGTTTGGACACACCTCCTCATTCAATGTGTTTTCTTTATTTTCATGACTGAAGGCATCAAAACTATGAATGAACACATGTGGAGTTATGTACTTAACAAAAAAAGGTGAAATAACTGAAAATATGTTTTATATTCTAGTTTCTTTAAAATAGCCACCCTTTGCTCTGATTACTGCTTTGCACACTCTTGGCATTCTCTCGATGAGCTTCAACAGGTAGTCACCTGAAATGGTTTTCACTTCACAGGTGTGCCTTATCAGGGTTATTTAGTGGAATTTCTTGCTTTATCAATGGGGTTGTGTTGTGCAGAAGTCAGGTTAGTTGGACGATCATTTATTTTTCAACAGGACAATGACCCCAAACACACCTCCAGGCTGTGTAAGGGCTATTTGACCAAGAAGGAGAGTGATGGAGTGCTGTAAATGGTCATGAAAATAAAGAAAACACATTGAATGAGGAGGTGTGTATAAACTTTTGGCCTGTACTGTATTTCTAATATGTCATTTGTTGGAATGAAGTCACATAGCAAACAGACAGACATACAGGTAAGCACACACGTATCCTTTTGTTAAGGTGGATTAGTGTTACGGAAAATACTAAATAAAAAAAATCTTGAGCCATCATTGTATGTGAAATTCCAACATGGATGTCCTTTATTTGCACCAATAAGTGGAACCCCACATGTGCCTTCTTCAAAGGAAAAGCTTCCTAAAGTTTATTTACATGACACATTTCAATATATTTTCATTTTCACCAATCACCTTTAGATAAATGGCATTCTCCAGAAAAACACCACAGGATTAAGTATTGTATAAAGTACCAGACTAGTTAAACATATTAAAAGTCCCAGGTATAAGAAGTCAGACTTTTAATATGTAAACTGTTGCCACAGAACAAAGCACAAAGATACATTTTATATATGATCTCATTTTCTAACATAAAGTGTGCAAGTATAAATGAAGTCCGGATGGCGTAGTGTAACAGGCAGGCAGTTTCAATGCCCTTTATTACATTTTCCTTACAAGTGGTATTTCTCTCTTCACTTTCACTTTTCTCTTCCAGTTGCCAACGAGCCCTTAACCGGCTAGCCCCGTGATTTTAGTTTTAAGGAACTCTTGAACATGAGGTATTTTTTACACCTTATGCTTAGCCCAGTTCTGAAGTGAGAGTCTACCCCAGGCTAGAACTCAGACTAGTTCCCCTGATACCTCTGAGCTCCTGAGCCATCTGAGAATCCAAAATAGGCACAAAGTCCGTCCCACAACAACCACTTAGGGACAATGTTCTACTAAGTATTGGGCTAGAGGGTAACAGCTGGCTTCTGGCTGGATCTCCTAGACTTCCGCCTTAAAGAAGGCAAAATAAGTTGGGATCATGCGCTGCCTTGTATCAGGCTGCAGGTATTTTAATCCATAGGTTCATTGTCTCTTTAAGTGATGAGAATTCTGTCACCTAGTTTCTACTGTTCTGCCAAACTTTGCTTTCCTGTTTATTTGTAACAGCCTCTCCTGTACAGGTGTTTCTCAGTATTAATCTTCCAGAACTACCAGTATAACTGTAGTAACCCATGGTGTAAATCCACCAAAACTGGGACGATAAAATAATGTACAGCATATCTGCAGTAAAAGCATTAATGAGATTCTGCATGATGACTGGAGAGAAGCCAATCACACTTTAAAAGATTTTAGATTTCAATAGTAGCTAATATACAGTGCATCCGGAAAGTATTCACAGCGCATCACTTTTTCCACATTTTGTTATGTTACAGCCTTATTTAAAAATGGATTAAATTCATTGTTTTCCTCAGAATTCTACACACAACACCCCATAATGACAACGTGAAAAAAGTTTACTTGAGATTTTTGCAAATTTATTAAAAATAAAAAAAATTGAGAAAGCCCATGTACATAAGTATTCACAGCCTTTGCCATGAAGCTCCAAATTGATCTCAGGTGCATCCTGTTTCCCCTGATCATCCTTGAGATGTTTCTGCAGCTTCATTGGAGTCCACCTGTGGTAAATTCAGTTGATTGTACATAATTTGGAAAGGCACACACCTGTCTATAGAAGGTCCCACAGTTGACAGTTCATGTCAGAGCACAAACCAAGCATGAAGTCAAAGGAATTGTCTGTAGACCTCCGAGACAGGATTGTCTCGAGGCACAAATCTGGGGAAGGTTACAGAAAAATTTCTGCTGCTTTGAAGGTCTCAAGGAGCACAGTGACCTCCATCATCTGTAAGTGGAAGAAGTTCGAAACCACCAGGACTCTTCCTAGAGCTGGCCGGCCATCTAAACTGAGCGATCGGGGGAGAAGGGCCTTAGTCAGGGAGGTGACCAAGAACCCAATGGTCACTCTGTCAGTGCTCCAGAGGTCCTCTGTGGAGAGAGGAAAACCTTCCAGAAGGACAACCATCTCCACAGCAATCCATCAATCAGGCCTGTATGGTAGAGTGGCCAGACGGAGCCACTCCTTAGTAAAACGCACATGGCAGCCCGTCTGGAGTTTGCCAGAACACACCTGAAGGACTCTCAGACCATGAGAAACAAAATTCTCTGGTCTGATGAGACAAAGATTGAACTCTTTGAAGTGAATGCCAGGCGTCACGTTTGGAGAAAACCAGGCACCGCTCATCACCAGGCCAATGCCATCCCTACAGTGAAGCATGGTGGTGGCAGCATCATGCTGTGGGGGCAGGAACTGGGAGACTAGTCAGGATAAAGAGAAAGATGACTGCAGCAATGTACAGAGACATCCTGGATGAAAACCTGCTCCAGAGCGCTCTTGACCTCAGACTGGGGCGACGGTTCATCTTTCAGCAGGACAACGACCCTAAGCACACAGCCAAGATATCAAAGGAGTGGCTTCAGGACAACTCTGTGAATGTCCTTGAGTGGCCCAGCCAGAGCCCAGACTTGAATCCGATTGAACATCTCTGGAGATCTTAAAATGGCTGTGCACCGACGCTTCCCATCCAACCTGTTGGAGCTTGAGAGGTGCTGCAAAGAGGAATGGGCGAAACTGGCCAAGGATAGGTGTGCCAAGCGTGTGGCATCATATTCAAAAAGACTTGAGGCTGGAATTGCTGCCAAAGGTGCATCGACAAAGTATTGAGCAAAGGCTGTGAATACTTATGTACATGGGAATTCTCAGTTTTTTTATTTTTAAAAAAATTTACAAAAACCTCAAGTAAACTTTTTTCACGTTGTCATTATAGGGTGTTGTGTGTAAAATTCTGAGGAAAAAAATGAATTTAATCCATTTTGGAATAAGGCTGTAACATAACAAAATGTGGAAAAAGTGATGCACCGCTGGGAATACTTTCCGGATGCACTGTAGAGATTCAATTAACAGAGTTCTGTGGACATATACAGTAACAGAGCTAAAATAACGATGCCTCTGTAGCACTTAGAAGTAACTAAATAATAATTTAAAATATTAACAATAATGTATTAGAGTATTCAATTTGACTTGAAATAAATTAATAAGGTAGATTGTTTGTAGTGCATCATAAGAGACTCTGACTTAAATTTCTAAAATAAAGAAAGCAGTTTTACACAGTTCATTGCTGTGTGTGTACTAAAGAATAGACAATTGTCAAAACTGGTTCTAGATAGATATAGTAAAATGAACACCCCAAATTCAAAATTGAAAGACTGATGCATCTTTTTTGCATAATTTGTTAACACTGACAGCCCATACTGAGACAAAAGACAGGAAAACACAAATACTGTCAGAAGAATTCTGCACATTATGAAATGATTTGGTAAATAGGACATGACAGTACAATATGACTATGAATCCTGTGTAGTAATGAGTTAAACTGAATTTACAGCAAAAAAAATTGCAAAATAAACACCCATTGAAGGGTGTTTACTGTTGCTGGAAGGGTTTACGTGCGTTAATTTCACATACGTAGGAGCCGCCTGATAAGTTCTGGTAGACCCCTGTTATATTAATTATGATGAAAACCTTGGCAATCACAATCCTGAAGATGCATCGGAGACAGAAAAGAAATTTGAAGCTCCATGGCACTTGGAGATTGCATATCCTCAACTTCTTTGGCAAGAATCAAGAAACAGCAAAGGCCAAGAGGTTGGAGGGATGTTGCTTACTGTGTAGTGAGATTTTCCTGTGGTGAAGTCACAGTAATGTGCACAACAGGACAATGGGGTGCTTTGTCGGGTCTTTGAGTTGAAATTCTGCAGCACATCACATTTTTTAAAAAGTACACTGCATCTCCATGGTGATGTAAAGTGAGGAGTAAAAAGAATTGATTTTAGTGGTGTGAAGACAATAAACCGCATTATACAATTGCAGAATCGAAAACAGGTAAACATCAAAATGTAAACGTGCTCATAGTGAGCAATATTCCTTGATTTCCATCCCTTAAAACCTCCTAATGCTCATTTATGTGCATTTCATGTTTTACAATTTAAAAATCGACTGCAAAGCAAATTTTAGTGTCAGTTTTACAAAATTGTATGAAAGTCAAAATTTGCCAGTTTTGCTCATCACTAATCCTGTGTAATTAAATGTTGTATTAAGTAATGTCAAAAGTCAGAATTAATTATTATACAACATACAGAAGAATATTGGACGAAGGTTAAAGTTTTAATGGGACAAACACCAAAGGGAAATTTTCAAAATGGATTGTGTCAGAATTATAAATAAACTAGCAAAATACCCGCGCTTCGCAGCAGAGAAGTAGTGTGTTAAAGAAGCAATGAAAAAGAAAAGGAAACATTTTGAAAATAACGTAACATGATTGTCAATGTAATTGTTTTGTCACTGTTGTGAGTGATGAGTGTTGCTGTCATATATATATATATATATAAATATATATATATATTTACACACACACACATAAACATATATATATATACATAGCTATACATATACACATATATATATACACACACAGATATATACATACATATATATATATCTACACATATACACATACATATACATACACACATACATACATACATACACACACATATATATACACAAATACATATATATATACACATACACACACACATATATAAACATATATATACATATACATACATATCTACATATATACACACACAGCTATTTCATATCAGTGCAATATGCTGCTTGTTAAAACGGATAACTCCCGCTCTTACGTGCAAGTCTGCGTGGATATTATGAACTATCGTATTTGTTCAAGTTCTATTTAAATTTTAAATAGAAGGAATTTTTATTTAGTCGACAGAAATATCTTTGGTAGGAATGGTAAAAACAGACAGGAATATTATTCCTGAATAAATCAACTCAAACCTTAAACAACTTATAATATTTTGCTCTCCATAAAAATATATCCTGTCTAAATTATACAAGTTAGAAATAAAGTAAACGTTAAAAGAACAAACATTCAAATTTCTTTACTCTTATGTAATTTTATATAAAAAATAAACTTAGATTTTAAATATCCCAAAAGATTTTGCTCT
>JANRMT010062800.1:15011756-15114545 GCA_026402145.1 Polypterus bichir lapradei | reverse complement strand
ATCGTGCTTTGTTTCCGAAGTAGCAGAACTCATGAATATGGTTGTATATGTCACTCGCTCGCTTCTTATTGTTTCGCTGCCTTCTCAATTATATAATGCATGTTTTCTTCAGCGCTTTTTGGGCCTCTTCCTGGTTTTCTACCTACTGCGTGATTACGTGGGAGGCGTGATGATGTCACACGAAACTCCGCCCCCACGGGTTTCACGCTCATCTCCATTACAGTAAATAGAGAAAAACAGCTTCCAGTTATGACCATTACATGTAGAATTTCGAAATGAAACCTGCCCAACTTTTGTAAGGAAGCTGTAAGGAATAAGCCTGCCAAATTTCAGCCTTCTACCTACACGGGAAGTTGGAGAATTAGTGATGAGTCAGCCAGTGAGTGAGTGAGTGAGTCAGTGAGTGAGTGAGTGAGGGCTTTGCCGTTTATTAGTATAGATCTCTATTTTTCTTTTTTTTGGTCAAAAATTTAAGAAAAAGATATACATTTGAAAATGGCCTTCAGGAACATTTTGGTGTTTAATTATTTTTTTCAATAAGTGCCTAATCCATTTTTATATTTTTCTTGGCCTTCTAAACTCTAGTTTGAGCATTGCTAACTTGAAAGACTGTATGACAGTATTAAACCACGCTCAGTTCTTTTAAACAAACCCAACTACATTTTTAGAGGACACACTCCACCTAATCCCAGTGTTAGTGAGGATTTGCAGTTACAGTCATATGAAAAGGTTTGGGAATCCCTCTCAGCCTGCATAATAATTGACTCTCCTTTCAACATAAAAGATAACAGTGTTATGTCTTTCATTTCCTAGGAACGTCGGAGTCCTGCAGTGTTTTCCGAACAAAGATTTTTAGTGCCGCAATATTTAGTTGTATGAAATTAAATCAAATGTGAAAAACTGGCTGTACGAAAATGTGGGACCCTTGTCATTTTGCTGATCTGAATGCCCGTCACTGCTAAATGCTGATTACTTGCAACACCAAATTGGTTGGATGAGCTCGTTAAGCCTTGAACGTCATAGACAGGTGTGTACAATCAAAGGTATTTAATGTGGTCAATTGCAAGTTGTGCTTCCCTTTTACTCTCGTTTGAAAAGTAACATCTTGGGATCATCAATTCTCAAAAGATCTGAAAACAAAGATTGTTCAGTCTCATGGTTTAGGGGAAGGCTACAAAAAGCGATCTCAGAGGTTTAAAGTGTCAGTTTCAACTGTAAGGAATGGAATCAGGAAATGGAAGGCCACAGGCACAATTGCTGTTAAAGCAACCCAGCAGGTCTGGCAGGCCAAGAAAAATACAGGAGCGACATATGCACAGGATTGTGAGAATGGTTACAGATCCCCTGCAAGAACATCTTGCTGCAGATGGTGTATCTGTACGTCGTTCTATAATTCAGCGCAATTTGCACAAAGAACATCTGTGTGGCAGGGTGATGAGAAAGAAGCCCTTTCTGCACTCACGCCACAAACAGAGTCATGTTGTATGCAAATGCTCATTTAAACAAGCCAGATTAATTTTGGAACAAAATGCTTTTGGACTGATGAGACAAAAATGGAGTTATTTGATCATAAGAAAAAGCATTTTGCATGGCGGATGAAGAACGCTGCATTCCAAGAAAAACACCTGCTGTCAAATTTAGTGGAGGTTCCATCATGCTATGGGGCTGTGTGGCAAGTTAAGGGACTGGGGCCCTTGATAAAGTCGAGGGTTGGATGAATTCAACCCAATATCAACAAATTCTTCAGGATAATGTTCAAGCATCAGTCACAAAGTTGAAGTTACGCAGAGGTTGGATATTCCAGCAAGACAATGACCCAAAACACAGTTTCATTCATGCAGAGGGAGAAGTACGATTTTCTGGAATGGCCGTCACAGTCCGCTAACTTGAATATCATCGAAAATCTATGAGATGATTTGAAACAGACTGTCCATGCTCAGCAGCCATCATATTGAACTGAACTGCAGAGATTTGGTATGAAGAATGGTCAGAAACACCTCCATCCAGAATCCAGACGCTCATCAAAGGCTACAGGAGGACAGCGTCTAGAGGCTCAAAGGAGCAAAAGGAGGCTCAACTAAGTATTGATGTCATATCTCTGTTGGGGTGCCCACATTTATGTTATAATTTTGTTATGATGCATATTGCATATTTTCTGTTAATCCAATAAACTTCATGTCACTGCTGAAATCCTACTGTTTCCATAAGGCATGTCGTTTATTAAAAGAAAGTTGCTACTTTGAAAGCTCAGCCAATGAGAAACAAAAATCCAGAATTAAGAGGGGTTCCCAAACTTTTTCATATGCTAGATGATCTACCTTGGTAAAAACAGTTTAGCTTTCACATTTTCACAACAACAATAAAACTCCATTTACAGCAATGAATTAGGTACTATCATAACTATCAATCATGTAATAATTACAATGTATTTTTACAGTGTCACCGAGAATTAATGCAGAGTCACCTGATTTTAAGCACCAATGGGGAGACCAAAACCAAAGAAATATCACATTGTGTCAAAAACCCTAACAGGCCCTAAAACTCTGGTAGGAAAGCTAAATCACAGAGCTAAGAAGAGATTGCGACACTCTCCAATACTTTCCAGTCTGCATGAGTAGGTGCCTATTTTAACTATTTCCTAATAGGTACAAACATCTCAATTGTGAAAACCAAACCAAGACAATGGCCAAAGACACTCTTTCAGGGCTGATGTCGACTTTTGTCAAAATTCAGGGGTAGAGGACAGTAATCCAGCTGACAAAACGCGCCTTTACGTTTTAGTTTGACTGTCTTTGCTAGAAGGAAAATTACATAGCTTTGTTGATTTAACCTCGATTGCCTATGTGTGCAGGAGTAGCAAAGAGCAAACAACCTCTAAAATGGCACCGACATCTGGCGAGAGACCAAAACGAATGTGCAAAGCAAAATACTCCATGGACGTTTTACGTAATTTCGTTGAATAGGACTCTGACTTATCGGACTCCGAGTTTGATGCTAGTGATTTGGAGATGGCGATCAAAAACGAAAGTGAGGTACCAGCATCATCTGATTGGTCGCCAGCTGATCGTTGTGCTGAACGCTTTCGTGTAGCTGATGCGCCTACAGCAGTGTTCACCTGGGAGGACCACCACTTATGATGACAAGAGGTACAAACCATATTTCATCATACTGCGACCGCCACTGCCGCCCACCCGCTGTGCGAAGACAGGCAGGCAGCTGACTCACAGTGCATTCCTGCTGACTATCGAAATGCCCCCGTGCAGCCACTGCCACCAGAGATGCTGAACATGTGTCAACAGCAGCCATAGCACATAGCAACAGACGTTTATGTTGATATACTGTATGTGTGAAACCACTGCTGGAAAAAATATTCAGCCCTCAAAGAGGTTTACAGGCCTGGTGCACAGAAACAGAAGCAGAAGCAAAGAGGAGAAAGCTGTTCATAACATAATCTGGTCTCTCCAGAAATGATCATTAAAGCTACCATCTATCCAGGCCTGATTGTATAGATGGAAGATGACATCACAAGCTAAGGCAGCCACACCCACAGTGTCATGTGATCATATCCCATTTTATAAAACTTTATGACTGACATTTTTGTCCTTGTTTATAGTAGTCTGATGTGAAATCTTTAGTCTTTAAATTTAGTGTATTTTAAAAAAGCAATTTTCTTTATTTTACTCGTACAATTTGGGACTTAAGGGGTGGATATATGTTGTTTATTTTTCCATGCAAAATTTCTTATTAGGCATATTTGGGCAGTCACTTGAGAAAGGAGAAGGATCTGAGTACTGAAAAGTTCCAAATGTAAGTGCAATCTTCAAGAAAGTGGAGTGCAACGCATACCATGTAATTTGTTTCGACCTTCCAAAAGCCTTTAAATCAGTCCCACAGCAAAAATTAATTCTGAAACTAGACACAGTGGATATCAGAGGTAATCTACAAAACCAGGTCTCAAGTTGGCTAACTGTCAGGTGGCAAAGTACAGATGAGAGGATAATGCTTCACATGGAGTGGAGTCATCAATGGAGTCCCTCAGGGGTCTGTCCTTGGTTTGTTACTTTTCTTATGTATATTAATGACATAGATTTTAGTGTAGTTAATAACCTAGATACTAAAATTGGAGTATCGGAAGACACTGAAGTTGCAGCAAAAACAATTCAGAAGGGCCTGGACAAGCTTTAGAACTGCGAGCACTTGGAAAATGCAGTTTAATGTAGAAAAGTGAAAAGTGCTACAAGTGGCATACAGGAACATCACTTATAAATACAAGATGGGAGACACTGCTGTAAAGGAAGCAACCTCTGAAAAAGATTTAGGAGTTTATGTTGACACATTTTCATTATCAAAGGAATGTGCAGAAGCTATTAAAAAGTCAAATAAAATGTTAGGTTATATTGTAAAAACAGTTGAATATAAATCAAGGGATGTTACATTCAGACTATATAATGCACTATTCAGATCGCTTCTGGAGAATTGTGTGCCGTTCTGGTCATCACAGTACAAATAAGACAAAGCAGCACTTGAAGCTGTGGAGAGGAGAACAACCAAGTGCATCTCAGAATTTAAGGTTGTGTTGTTTTCTGAGAGATTAAGAGAATTAAACCTGTTTAGTCTCAAGATCAGAAGACTGTGATGGGACCTAATCCAGGTCTTCAGAATCCTTAAAGGCATTAATAAAGTAGATCCAGCAGAATTATTCCAACTTAACGGTGAATCACATACTCAAGGACAGGTAGGACTGAACGCAGGAAGCACTTCTTTAAGCAAAGAGTTGTAAGAATCCGGAACAAACTACAAAAACATGTAGTTGAAGAAAAAACTTTGACAATCGTTAAGAAGTATCTGGATGAAATATTGGGACATCCTCACTATTGCTAAACAAACAAGTATGATGGAGTCCTGTCATTTGTCAAATTTGACAAAGGTAAAGAGCTGTAGCTTGGCGCACATTCATTGGAGACTGTAGAGCAACCTAGTGGCATCTTGTGGAATTAATCTAGTTTAATTTCGTTGCCGGTAGATGGTGCTAGTGCTTATCAAAAAGCTAACAGTGTGTTGTTTCCATTAGGTATGTTTGCAGTTATGGCTGTGCCACAACAAAAAGCTTTTTGAGTTTGCAAATTCTCCAGAACTCAATTGGTTGTTATTGTGCAAAAATATGTGTCTGACCCTCCGAATGACAATAACATATATCGATGGTACTGCCAATTTCGGGATACTGAGTGTATCTGCACAGGTAAAAGTGCTGGGCAACCTCAAACTTCCTCCTCTGCTGAGAATGTTGCCCAAGTGCAAACTGCATTCACTCGGAGCCCATCGAAATCAGTTTGACAAGCAAGTCATCAGTTACAGATACCAAAGTCAAGTGTATGGAGAATTCTTCGACGCCGGTTGGTTATGAAACTGTATCGTCTGCAGTTGGTTCAGGCCCTTAGACGAGGGAATAAGACGCTTCGAGTTGAGTTTTCAACTTTCATCCAGCAAAATTTGGAGACCAATGAAGATTTTTGTTCCTTGATTATCTTCAGTGATGAGGCCACGTTTCACATTAGTGGGAAGTAAAATTGTCATAATGTACGAAATTGGGGTGAAGAAAACGCTCATGCAGTTATCGAACATGAACGAGACTCCCCCAAGACTAACATTTTTTGCACGAGTTCCAAGTCGAAAGTTTACAGGCCTTACTTTTTCTACAGGATGGTCTCTTCCATTGCGGCACTTCCTAAATGAGAACTATCCCCAACGTTGGATAGGAAGATCTGGGGATCAAGATTTGTCACTCCACCATTGGCCTCCAAGATCCCCAGATATCACCCCATATGACTTTTTCCTTTGGGGATATGTCAGAGGATTAGTGTTCCAACCACCAATGCCTACAACTTTGGATAAAATGAAGTTGAAGATAATGGCTGCCATTCAGAGCATCAATTCCGATATGTTAGAGAGAGTTTGGCAGGAATTGGAATACTGCCTCGATATTGTTACAGTTACTGTAGGTGGGCACATAGAACATTTATAGACAATGTGGGAAACACGTGAATATAACAGTTTTTGTATATGCTTGTATAATTCAATACATATAGCTCTTTAAAACTCTGATATTCTTTTTGGGACACCCTGTATATATAAAGAAGCAATCTGAAAATGGCATTTGTGATACTTGTTGGAGATAGAACCAGTGTGCACAATCACAGTTAATGTGTTTAAAGCCTCTCTACAAATAATGTATTTCTCCTTTAACTTAAACAAGACATACTATAGATTGATATAATTTTAATTTGTACATTGTACACATGTGTCTGATCTAAAAGTTTTAAATGTACTGAATTCCTTTTGTCAGAAGTACCACCAGGTCCCAGCTTCCCTTGGTCATATGTTTTGGCTTTGTTCTTGAATTACATTAAACATTTAATTTTACTATACTATAGGCATTAAGCTCTGCCTGTTTTTATTAAACTAGAAAAACCTTAATTGATTTTCATTTGGAAATGTCTTATGATTTTGTATACCGTTTGAAATTACATTTTTTCAAGTTTTAATGAACAGGAGTCACCTCAGTGATTGCACAAAATACGGCCGCCATACTTGGATAAAGCCATTGTTTCTCAATCTGTGGAGCAACCTTAGATCTGACACCTTTTCAGTCTGCTCAATTTCCTGTTTTATTACTGGTGGTGAAATGAGGAAAGTTAAATTTACTGTTAATAAGGAAAATAAGCTTAGTGTTGCCAATTGTGTATATGATGTAACATTATTATTGTGATGTTTTCAAAACAAACAAAACTACTATAGAACAAGAATTACTTTATTTGTTAGAGATTGTCGGTTTGATTACTTTTTGGATTTACCATTTTCTTAGGTTACTTTACTGGAATTTTCTGAAATTGAAACCCAGACCATTAAATATTTATTTAGCCTAAAAATCACAAAACATAATTCATGGTTCTTCAAATGCCTCCATCACATCCATCCATCCATGCTGGCAGACAAGCTGCCATTGCTATTATGAATACTTTTAAATATACAGATGAAAGATGGAGACAGTTAAATGATACCATGTGATATGAATTATTCAAACATTTTATATGCCTCACATTACTACAACTGTAAAAACCCTGACTGACAATGCTAATAAAATACACCGATCAATAAACTATTGGGTGCTTTGCTATAAAATCAACTGTAATACACAAGACAAAACACGTTGCAAGATTTGGGATTTTCAGCCCCGTATACTGTAACCAAAATTCAGACCAGTCAGTCAATTACAAACGTTAGGAAAGCAAAAGACAATGAGGGGAGAAAAGAGGGAAATTTTTATGGAGGCGGACCGGAGACTGATGTGAAGGATGCTGGGTATTCGTGGTGGATTCTGGGAAATGAAGTCATCAGGGTCATCAGAGGGGATAAACAGACCCGGAAGTGCGTGCTTCCTGTAGCCGTCATGGCGTTTGTTTATATCTGTGAGGCCTCAGGCTTTCTGAAGGAGGAAGGAAAGACAAGTTAGTACCCTGTCGTTGACCCCTCGCGGTACGTTTTCTATAGCAACCCGGGTCAGTCCGCCGTTCCCCAAACACTCGTGCGTGACACAACACACTTGGAGGCCCATTTCTTATGTACTTCCTAAGATCTATACAAATGCTACTTATTCCATTCATTTTTTTAATGAGGAGTTTTCGTCCTCATTTGCACTCTTATATTATTTATTTGCCAGCTGCAGAAGGTATCGTACTCTCATAACTGTATGTTTGTTATTTTTGATATTGACATTTTATATTAAACATCTCTTTAAGAATATTATTACCATTTCCTTACCATTTTAGACTCCCTGTCAAACTCACTTCATTAATTTTATTATCAAACTCACAGTTATAGCTCCCATAAGGAACTGTTTTATATTTAATAATACATTTTGAGCTGCTGCTGTATGATGATACAGTGATCTGTGAACCATGAGGATTATGTGATGCAAGTGCAGTGCAAGATGCCCTGAATGAGAAGCTATACAGAGCAGGCGATGAATTAAAGAAGGGCTTTCCTGATAGAGAGCTTGAGGCGTCTGCACAACATGTCATCACCCAGTAAGAGAAAGAGGACAGTGTGGGTGGTCAAGAAGAGGCTGTACAGATTAACTGTTAAGAAAATCTGTCTAACCAAGAAAATCAGATCAGGTACCAGAACTAGGTCAATCTAAAATTAATTAAGATGATATGAACTGTTTTAAGTGTTTTTCTTAGTACCTGTGTGTAGAAGAAGGCAATTTAATTGTGTTTCAAAGTGTTAAGGTAGATTATAGACAATATTTCACACTGCATTGTTAAACTGTAAGTACTCTTTTCTTCTGCTTGAACTCTTTGTCTCCTTAAAAGTAGCTTGTCTAACCACAGAAAGAGGAAGAGTTAGTAGAAGGCAGTTTTACAGAGATGGTACTTTTATGCAGTTTGCAAAAAACCTTGTGCTGACCAGCAGAATTTAGACAAAGGTCAAAACTTTCAACAGAAAAATTATATTTTAGTAAAAAATTCATATCTTTGTACGTGCACGTGTGCGGGCCTGTCAAAATAACATTGGACAGAGAAGGGCTAGGGATGTTCACCTTGGCTTAAAGCTTAAAAAAGTCAGTTTGAACTGAAGACAGAGAAGAAGCAGAAAGAACACAGCTACACCACAACGTAACCTTAAGAAACGAGATGCCACACACATTGCATGTGTCGGCCAGCATCGCCTACAGCAGCTCCCGAAATAGCCAGGTTATATTCTTGAGATTTGCTACACCCATTTATTTTTATTTTCTTTCACTTTTTGGCACCTCTCTCTCTCTCTCTCTCTCTCTATATATATATATATATATATATACGTATATATACAAAATCCAACATTTGTTTGTCTGTCTGTCCATCTGTCTACTTTTCACGAGAACTACTTAACGGATTTAGATCGTTTTTTTTTTAATTTGCTTGAACATTCTGGTTGATTTTGCAACTTCTCTCATCACACTATGTATCATAGTTCGCTTGCAGTACCGATTTATTTGTGCAAAACTGAGATGCAGTGGGCAGAGGGGAGGGGGGGCAGGGCCTCTGTTCGAGTCGCTCTACCTCTCGCCACGTGATGCAGCGTACCTCGCCTCTGCTTAGCTAGTGAGGAAGAGAAAACATTATTATTTAACTCACAGATATCAAGGATTATGTTTTGAGTTGATCATGCTGCAGAGAGCTATATGATTTGTTCCTGATTTATGCAGAAAAGGAGTTGGGCTGTGTGCACAGCATTAAGAGACTAACTTTTATCATTTATGAGGAAAGACTGACCTCTGATACTATCAGAAGACCCCGTGAAGAATGTCAGATCTTTATGGACTATAAGAATGTTTAAATTGATTCTAAGTGTGTATACATAGAAGGGTGTATTCCTTAGGAATGCAAATGGCTGTTTATTTCATGTCTTAGGACATTCCAGTATGTCATAAATTAAGATTTAACCTTAATCTATGTATAACCTCAGAATGAACTGCTAGGTTTTTTTTTCTTTTCTAGGATATAAAAGAGAGAACGGGTTTAGTTTATTTATTCTGCTAAAATCCAAATCAGTTGACTGAGTTGGAAAGAGGCAGTCTCACATTCTCTCTACTCACCAAGAATTAAGAATAAAGAAATTATATTTACTTTAATTGGGTTTAAGTTTTTCCGTTGTTTTTCGACTTCAGCGCTCACACTAGCGATACCTGTTTGTTCAACAGACATTATCATCTACAGATTGTTAAGGAGTAACGTTTGCCGTTTTTGAGAGAGAAATCAGAGCCATGTGCCTTTTAGAGGGTAGCTGCTGATTGCCAGAGATATCACGGCCACGTGCTCTGTTCCCTACGCGGTTCAGAACTGAACACCATGAGATACAGTGCCAATGTTTGACGGTGGAGTGTACCTACCTTCCGCTTAGTCAGAACTACATTTTTTTTAATTTGATTTTTAAAGTTTGTCCTTTTTCAAAACTATACGTGGGGGACAGCTGGTTAATAATATTTAAGAATTTTAAAGACTATAATTACTGAATAAACGTTTACTGCCTGCTCTCCTTGCTTGCATTTCATGTTCCTCTATCCAGGGGTATAAATGAATAAAGAGAGGATGTCCTCCAATACAGAAAGTGGAGCAGAGTAGCAGCCAGTTCTGGATTCAGAACGGATTCATTTAGTTCCAGGTGCAAGTATGTTGTGTCGGTGGGCTGTTTTTTCTTCTTGGCCAGGTGAGTGCAAGAACAAGAGTTGGGTTGGAAAACAAGTTAGGATGGGGTCACCCCAAAACCCTTCCATGACAAAACATGGTGTATTGTAAAACAATGCTGGAGTTTGAGGATGGGCTACATCACAATGGCTGCCTTTCTTAGCTGA
Organism: Polypterus bichir lapradei; assembly: GCA_026402145.1. Taxonomy (NCBI): domain Eukaryota; kingdom Metazoa; phylum Chordata; class Cladistia; order Polypteriformes; family Polypteridae; genus Polypterus; species Polypterus bichir. The sequence continues at coordinate 15,104,152 of JANRMT010062800.1, read as the reverse complement.
TACTGATAGCAGAGACTAAAGGCAGACTTTGAGCATATTCACAATAGTTTAAAATGCAGAGTTTTGAGTCAGCTACTCCTGCTATTTTGCAGTCACGCTAACACTGATGGCTAGGATTGCAATTCCCATACAGTTAACAGTCAGCAGTGTTAATCTAAACAGCAATGCATATTGTCTTACTTGACACCCTCACTAGAGACAGGCTGCTCACCAACCAAAGTTTGCACATTCAAAAACTGAGAACTGATAGTTTGATTCCCCTTAGGGGTGGCCTGCTGTTGCGGTGAAGAGAATGCAAAATTAATGGGGGTCAGATAGGGAATTAGTCATCTGATACCAGTTACAGTTACTTGTGGACGCTTATAGATGAAGAACTAAAAGAAAGCCAAAGTGAGTTTCAGGTAATAAGCAGTGTTCCCTGGATATTAAGCCCAGTAATTTAAAAGAACTTGTTAAGAAATATGGATACAATAACTCAAAGGATTCTCCAGTCTCAGTTAGGATAGAAAAACAGTACTAAGTGTGTTAAAGAATAATATATGCCAAGCTATATTTGGCAGCAATGTTGGCCAAAACTATTACTTACCAAAATAATGGAAAACCCTAATGAAGGAAATGAGAGGTCTGAGATAAACATTGCGTTTCTTTCCTACTTTTAAGAAAACTGGGACAACAGCCATTTCCCAGATGCTTATGCCTCCATCCAGTAGAGTCGCAGCAGCCAAACCTCTTTAAAAGTTTACATCCTGTTGTTCTGTTAAGCACAGGAAGACAAATCTAATGCAGAGGTAGAATTTGTTCAGAAACTGATGTAGAGGGAAAATCAGCTGTTCATCTACATTCAACGCTGTGTCCACAAGCCACAGTTTTCAGGTTGCTTTTGCATTACTTTGTCTTAATAGTATTGTGGCCCAAAGATAAGATAATAGGTCTCTGATAGGAGATAAATATTAGTTAAGGACTCATACATAAAAAGCCAAAGGGAACAACAATACCGTACAAGTCCACACAAGGCAGAGAACAATACCAAAAAGTCAAAAAGTCATTGTAGAAATCCCAAGCCCTGCAATGTAACCAGATTTAAAGTTTGCAAATTCTTGTCAAAATATTTTTTTTTTTTCATCTAAAAGTTGGAGCTGTGTCCTGTACACCATAATAATGTTTGTATAACGATGTGATGTGCAACTCAGTATGCTGCTACACAGTTAGCACCAAGCTGTGCTACCAACAGCAACATGGAGGTGTCCCATGCCAAGAGTTACGGTGAAGTGACCAGGAGATTAAAGGTGAGCTGAAGAAGTAATGAAGCATCAGAATCAGAACGATAATTAGAACTGAGTGACCAAATGAGGACAAAATGAAAGCAGAGGTTAAGGTCAGAACCAACATACTAATGCTACCACTCGGCCCTACTTGAATAAGGAGCGGTTGTGTTACAGCCTAGGTTTTTTTCTGACCTATCTTTATTTTTTATTTTTTTATTTTCTGTCGTGAATTATTGTTTTTCATGTTTTTATTTCATTCCTATTATGTATATTTAGTATTTAGTAATTATATATTGTCTCTTTAAAGTGATGTCCATTCCTTGTACTTTGTGTGTGGAACTTGAAGAGGTGAGGCCATCCTGTCCTGCATCACTGCTGCTGGGTCCTCCTTCTGACTATTCATTCCAGGCAGAAAGAGGAACCCAGCAGTGGATCATTGAGTCTGTAAGGAGTCATTTGTAAGTATTGCTTTTCTTCTGTTTCTGCTGGTTTTTAGTTTTGATTTGTTCTGTTTATTGGATTTCTGCATTGGCTTGCATATTGGGACTTGATTGATTGATTCAGATTGCCATTCATTTTTGTTCTTTGAACATTATCTTGTTTTTTTCTATTTTGTTAGTAAATCTGCAATTTTATATCAACTTTCCATTTAGTTCACAAGGCAAAGGCTTATGGTCATCCTCTCCCTTGTAGGGCATTTGATATTTTTCTGGGATATTTGCGATATGTTCAACTTTAAATGCCAGCTCCCCGCATAGGTTGTAGCCTGCAGGTGGTAAATAAAGTTTGAGCCTCTTCTCAGTAGGTCAGTGATAAACCTGGCTTGCTTTGTTGCTCTTTTTGGAGGCCTCACACCCTTCTCGCCATGTTCATGTCTGTATATCAAGCTAGGAGCTAATTACCTCCAGAATTCACAAAGATGTCAGTTATATTGTCACCTCCATAAATAAAGAAAACTGAGATTTTAATCAATTTTAACTTTGTAATCTTAACTCCAAACAAAACAAATATCAGAATATGACTCCTCTTAAGTCCAAACCCTAATATACCCTAACACGTATAAAAACAGACGGCACCCATTTAGAAAAACAAGTCAAAGTGGTGCCAATAATTTAATATAAATAACATGAAAAAAGTACAACATTAATAAAACACAATTCATTTGAGAACATTTTCAAATCAACATTATGGTTTAGGTGCCCAAATACATTATAACAAAGAGCAAAGGGCAAAATCTTCTTTCTATATATGTATTCATCTGGGACAGTAACTAATATGCCAGTCTTCATTTTACTTCATTCCATATGTCTTCATATTCATTTGCGTTCTGTTTCAGCCCCAGCATGTAGAATGTTGAATGAGTCTCCACATAATGGCCTAGTGGAGAGTATCAGTATTTTCTGTCACAGTAGAGTTGGCACACCTATCATGATCTTCAGTCACGGGTCTGCTGCCTGGATCCTTACTCAGACTGGATACAGTGGACATGTTAGAAGCTGTGGTACATGAAACAAAGATGTTCCAAACAATTCCCAGACTGAATAAATAAACTGACAAAAAATGAAAGTCCACAAATTTTACATGAACCAAACAATTTAGCTAGAATACATGAGAAAGGCCACCTATGATGAGCTGTAAGCCCGTATCACAGCAGAACTTGGATTTTAACCAAAATAGCTCTGCTGGCTTCTAGTATTACTTCTTGCATTAACTTAAGTTTGTGTGAATTGGTTCTACTGTACGTTTTAAAACCCCATCTCTACATCTGACTTGTCATTGTATTTTCATTTTTAAAGGACTCAATCATGAATTGACATTATTCTTACTTCATATAATCTCTCTCCTGGTATAAGCTTAGGGTGGCTCATGAACACTGCTGAAAACAAGTGGGCTGTGGACCAGCTTTTAAAAAAAACAAAAAACAAAGAAATAATTCCTATCACTTAATTCTGACAGCCTGGATGATCCTGCATTTGTGTAGCAGGCCATCAAACAATTTATCACACATTTTTCAATTGCATTCACATCCCACTTGTTGCATTCCAGAAATAAAGAAATGACAGAGTTGGAGGCAAAACGTCAAAACCTTGAAGAAGTCTTCCTGCCATTTTTGATGACAGCTTTGAAGTGCAAATCACTGCAATAAGGTCATAGTTTAATTCTCATTTAACATGCTATGTTTAAGTTCTGACTTACTTTATTCATGCTTGCTAATATTTGTAAGGAAGAGCTTCTAGCAGGCCGCCTGTTGCTGTGAGTCAGTTTAAATTAATTTTTGTTTTTATACCTTCATTTAAGTTCAAGACTGGTAAAATAATAAAAGAGTCAAAAAAGAAATTTTGTTTAGGATGAAGATATGTAGGTATGGTCAAAATACATATTGCTGGTGTTATTGGTGCAGGGTGATGTTACGCTACTTGCTAAACTTTTTGCCTATAGATTTTGCCTGACGAAACTTACTAAATCTTATTTGGCCATTGCTTTCTTCACATCACAGATAATTCCGTTTCTGTTTTGTTCCTCTTCCACTCTTTTATGTGTAGACGATGAAAAGACACTTGACCACATATATTGGTTCCACCTCGAGCAAGGAAATCACTATATAGGCCTAAATACGAAATTTATTTTTTGAATTGAAACTTTATACTCCATCCCTTGAACAGTTTTTATAAAAAATGTTGGCTTCTATACAGGTTTCTATTTTCTCCTGTTTTGGTTCTCTCTCACTGGAATGCTTTGGCTGTTAATCTCCCGCAGAATTAAAAAAATTACACTTTAACATTTAAACACTATGTGCACATGATATGGTTGTTATTCTCAGCAATACCTTCCCAGATTTATCAAATATTCTTAAGTTATCCAATTCATTCAGACTCATATATGGGTAAAAATTACTTTTCTCTGTAAATTAGTGGGCGGCATGGTGGTGCAGTGGGTAGCGCTGCTGCCTCGCAGTAAGGAGACCTGGGTTTGCTTCTCGGTTCCTCCCTGTGTGGAGTTTGCATGTTCTCCCCGTGTCTGCGTGGGTTTCCTCCCATAGTCCAAAGACATGCAGGTTAGGTGCATTGGCGATTCTAAATTGTCCCTAGTGTGTGTGTGTGTGTGTGTGTGTGCGCGCACCCTGTGGTGGGCTGGTGCCCTGCCCGGTGTTTGTTTCCTGCCTTGCACCCTGTGTTGGCTGGGTTTGGCTCCAGCAGACCCCTATGACCCTTTAGTTAGGATATAGCGGATTGGATAATGGATGGATGGATGTAATTTAGTGCTACTGGGTCGCAGACATGCTTATAATGGGTCACCCACATGATTGGGTAGTAGCGTAAGTGGAGTTCATCTAAGCCCGAATTCTGTGCCAAATGACATATCGCCTTCTCTTTAGTGTTGTATTGATTGCAGTAGTATTAGAAACAGCACCATTGACACATCATAAAGAGCCTCGTTTCTGTGGCACAAAAATATAACAAATATTCCCCACAGCAACACCTTCCTCCCTCTCACAACCAGTAAAACAATCAAACCAATATGACTAATAAGCAAAGACACATGTAACGAAGATGCAGAGAGGAGAGAATGACAGACAAGCTTGTGAAGGGACACAGTGCTTGAATGTCAAAATTTAAGTCAATGGATGCGTCAGTGAAAAGGATGTGACATTGTTTAGAGCTTTATAAAGGGTGAGTTCAATAGGTAGCAGGCAGTGGTGTAGTGGTTAAGGCTTTGGAGTTCAAACCCTGAGCTGGCGCTGTGTGACCCTGAGCAAGTCACTTGACCTACCTGTGCTCCACCTGGAAAACCAAAAGAAATGTAACCAATTGTATCATAAGTGTTGTAAGTTGCTTTTAATAAAGGCGTCAGCCAAATAAAGGAATGTGATATAAGGTGGAGGTAATTATAGTGCCACAGAACTTATTGCATACTAAAAGCAGTTTCAGTGGCCATGATCGGTGCTTCATCACGTGTTTACTATTTAGGGGATTAGCTGGGTGTGTTCTGTGTCCCAAACTGATAGCTGTCCAAAAAATAAAGCTTAATAACTGCATAGTGTTCGTAAAATACAAATTATTCAGATTATGTACAGAAATTAAAACTGCTATGCAAACATGGCAAAAAATTATGTAGCCTACATGAATCGGCTTCTTTACTCAAGGAAGTAATTTTAGTGCAACTAGTAGTTTTTCAAAACAGGGCAAAAGGAGCACGAAAGAAATAGAAACAATTGTTGCAGAATATAGAACAAGTATTCTGAAAATCAAAAACACATGTTCTGTAATACGTTATTAGATAAATTGCAGTTTAATCTTTCAACTCCATTGGGTTGCAAAGAGTCCAGAAAATCATTATTTAACATTGATAATATTTTGCTAATATGTTGTGACTTTGCAGTTGACAAAATTTGGTTTTGTGTCTCTCGCAATTCAGAAATGACATTGGAATATTAGAGTGAGATGTAAAAAATTAAGCTGATAATCTTGACTATCATGTACGTATGGAACACCATCTGTGGCAAAATGAAACAAATAAGGTAATAATCCATCCGTCCATTTCAAAAATGTCCAGGTACACATCAGTGTTCACGGTGCTGTCAAAGAAAATGGGGCCTATGATGCGCAACTGAGACATCACGCACCATACACTGACTTTTGATCATGGCTGTCAGTAACCTACCTTGCTGCTCTGACGCAGGGGCATTCCAGCTTCTTTGAAGCTCCATATACTGAGGAGCCCATTGTACGCTGTTTCGTTCAGATTGCTTCATCCTCATGAGTTATTACAGAATATTTGGGGCCTCTTTCGAGTGAATCTCCCTGTATATTTTGATTAATTTCAGGTTGTGATGAACACTAAAAATATCCATCCATCCATCTATTATCCAACCCGCTATATCCTAACTACAGCGTCACAGGGGTCTGCTGGAGGCAATCCCAGCCAACACAGGGCATAAGGCAGGAAACAAACTCCGGGCAAGGTGCCAGCCCACCACAGTAAGGTAATTATGAAAGAAATAATCACACAAAAAATGTGCAATGATATTTATAAATTACTTATTACATTTTGGACGCCTGCAGCAATGTATATACAGTACTGGTGTGTTTGTCCAAAAATTTAAAAGTTCTGCAACTTTAGCTTACTTCATAGAACAATTCAGGCATAAGTGTGACACGTGTTCAAATAATTCTGCAGTCCAAGTACAGTGCATCCGAAACGTATTCACAGCGGATCACTTTTTCCACATTTTGTTATGTTACAGCCTTATTCCAAAATGGATTAAATTCATTTTTTTTCCTCAGAATTCTACACACAACACCCCATAATGACAACGTGAAAAAAGTTTACTTGAGATTTTTGCAAATTTATTAAAAATAAAAAAATTGAAAAAGCACATGTACATAAGTATTCACAGCCTTTGCCATGAAGCTCAAAATTGAGCTCAGGTGCATCCTGTTTCCCCTGATCATCCTTGAGATGTTTAATTGGGGTCCACCTGTGGTAAATTCAGCTGACTGGACATGATTTGGAAAGGCACACACCTGTCTATAGAAGGTCCCAAAGTTGACAGTTCATGTCAGAGCACAAACCAAGCATGAGGTCAAAGGAATTGTCTGTAGACCTCCGAGACAGGATTGTCTCAAGGCACAAATCTGGGGAAGGTTACAGAAAAATGTCTGCTGCTTTGAAGGTCCCAATGAGCACAGTGGCCTCCATCATCCGTAAGTGGAAGAAGTTCGAAACCACCAGGACTCTTCCTAGAGCTGGCCGGCCATCTAAACTGAGCGATGTAGGTTTGGATTTTTTTTCTCCCTAAATAATAAAAACCATCATTTAAAAACTGCATTTTGTGTTTACTTGTGTTATATTTGACTAATGGTTACATGTGTTTGATGATCAGAAACATTTTGTGTGACAAACATGCAAAAGAATAAGAAATCAGGAAGGGGGCTAATAATTTTTTACTCCCATGTATGTATATATATATATATATATATATATATAGTAGAAACTGGCCCGGACACACACAGGCAGACATCGTTAGTTCACCCAACACACGTTTATTTGCAATATTTACAAATGAAGTGCCACACACAACCCCAAAACTCCCCCAAAGTCCAGGCCTCACACAATGCCTTTTCCTTCTTCTGGCCTCCTCCTTTCCTCTCCTCCCGAGCTCCGTCTTTCTCCGCTCCCGACTCAAGCCATTGAATGGAGGGAGACGGTCCCTTTTATACACACCCCGATGTGCTCCAGGTGCCTACCGATTAGCTTCCGCCGGCACTCTCAAGTGTAGCGGAAGTACCAGCTGCGCTCCCGGAAACACTCCGGGTGTCCCTGGTCTTCTTCCCCCCAGCACTTCCGGGTCTGGCGGTGACCACGGGCCCCTATAGGATTGAGCTTCTAAACTCTGTTCCCGTGCTCCCCAAAGCCACCAGGGCGGTCGCCCCCTCATGGTCTAGAGGAGGCGTAAGCCCTCCTCTGGTCTTTCTGGGCGTCCCGGCTGGGTACCACTCCCAGTTTCTCGCCACAATACATATATCTATACTAATAAAAGGCAAAGCCCTCACTGACTCACTCACTCACTCATTCACTGACTCATCACTAATTCTCCAACTTCCTGTGTAGATAGAAGGCTGAAATTTGGCAGACTTATTCCTTACAGCTTACTTACAAAAGTTAAGCAGGTTTCATTTCGAAATTCTACACGTAACGGTCATACCGGTCAACAACATCCGCCATGTTGAACTTTCTTATTTATGGCCCCCATCTTCACGAAATTTGGTAGGCGGCTTCCCTGCGCTAACCGAAACCGATGTACGTACTTATTTCGGTGGTATTACGCCACTGTCGGCCGCCATATTGAACTTTCCAACGTTACTAATTCTCCAACTTCCCATGTAGGTAGAAGGCTGAAATTTGGCAGGCTCATTCCTTACAGCTTACTTACAAAAGTTAAGCAGGTTTCATTTCGAAATTCTACACGTAATGGTCATAACGGTCGACATCGTCCGCCATGTTGAACTTTCTTATTTATGGCCCCATCTTCACGAAATTTGGTAGGCGGCTTCCCTGCGCTAACCGAAACCAATGTACGTACTTATTTCGGTGGTAGGACACCACTGTCAGCTGCCATATTGAACATGAAGTAACTTATTGGTACTTATGGGCCCATCTTCAAGAAATTTGGTACGCGGGTTCCCAACGCTAACTGAATCCTACTTACGTACATATATACGTACATAGCCTGCAGCTCAGTCATTGTGTGATACGGCGTTGGGTCCCCCATCCCAACGCCTCCCACATTGTTGGCTACCTGCGTATATAAGGCCATCCGTTGCTCCGGTCTCCTCATTCCCTTCCTTGCTTCGCCACAGGATTCACGTTTCCCTGCTGATAACTACAGCCTTTTTATTTAATCCACGGCTTCTCCGCTGTTTTATTGTTCGTTTATTACAATTATAGTTATTGTGTAGGTATTTTAGACTTACTTTACATTGTTCAGGTACCCATTTCCTTTATCGTTCCAACCATACCCCCATTAACATGTCTATCGAGGTGATCACCATCGATCAAAGAACTGTCACTTACCGAGTGGTTTCCATGCCCGGAGATGGCACCTGCCTTTTCCATTCTCTTTGTTACATATTGCACGGCCATATCAGGCTCACTCTTAATATCCGGAGGAACATTGTGTCTTATGTATTGAATGACTGGGACAGATTCAAGGTGTGGACTGATGACGGTACAGGAGATAATTATACTACACAGGAGCACTACAAGAGTGAAATGCTTAAGCCCTTCACCTATGGTTCAGCATGTGAGTTGATGGCTGCCGCTGAATTGTTCGGTTGTCGCTTTCACGTGTACCGAAATGGCCAAATATTTTACACCTTTGGAGAACCGCCAATGCCTCTTAAACATCTTAGATTCACAGGTGACGATTTGAGTAGTGGAGACTTTGATGTTTATGAATGTTTCAACTCTCAAAAGCTGGATGCGAAGTTATCGATGAAACCGGTTGTATGCTTACAACGCTTGACAAATGCTGAATGTCACTTCAACACAACAAGTCCTGCAAATACTGTCGTAATTGAAACAAACCATGAAACTCAAACCGATTATGACAGCAGCAATCCAAGCTGTGAGATTTGAAACAAGATTACTGTTCACATGGCCAACTGTACGTTGCAAGCTCAAGAGTAAGCTTAGCGCACAGCTTGGTCATATTTCAACCGGAGGGCCGAAATGACAATGTGGTATACAAAGAGATCCTTAACAAATAGTTATTGGTATATTTTCCCTCAGTTTAAAAAGGTTTAATTTTCTTCTTAATGAAAATTTTAAGGCAATACTTCGCCGCTGCGAAGTGCGGGTATTTTGTTAGTATATATATATATACATACATTCATTATTTAATATTAATTTTGTTATTTAAAAACAAGTTATTTAAGACAAGGTAAAAGAACTGTATCGATTCCATTTTTTTGAATAGCTTTATTATATTTCATGACGTTTTTTGTGCAGATGTTTCTACCACAGGCAGTTTGGAACTTTGTTGTGAGTGATGCTACAAAGGACCAGGGATTTCCACAAGTTATGTGCTTCAGCACTCATCGGCTTTGCTCTGTGAGTTTGCACTGGTCTGCCACTTTGTGGCTGGGCTGATGTTGTTTCTCTTTGCTTCCACTGTATAATCCTAGCATTTACATTTCACTGGGGCAGATCTACTGTAGCAGAGCAGAAATTTCACAGATTGACTTGTGACAAAGGTGGCATCCTATGACAATGCTATATTTAAAGTAACTGAGCTCTTCTACTGCTAATGGAGATTGGACAGCCTTGTGCTTGATTTTATGGGTGTAACTGAAACACCTGAACTCAATAATTTGGAGGGGTATCCACTTATTTTTGGCCATATGGTGCATTTAAAGAGGTATCATTTTTCTTTGTAAATCAGAACTCACATTAATTAATCACATTGTAAGGTACAGCACATTCTGTGTTACAGCTTTATGAATATTTATGCAAAGAAAATCAAATTAATTTAAAAGCCTCATTACTTACAGTATAGGAATTCAAAATATATAGGCTAACCATTGTGAAAAAATGCATTCCAGAAACAGATTGTTTCCAAACTTTAAATTGAAACTGCAAAATATGTACAAAGTGATATCAATAAATCATCAAAATGTTTGATTTCCTTTCTTGTAAAAACTATTATATGCTTGACTTTTAGTTATTTAGCCAATATCTTTTGTGAGAGAACTGCATTTTATTTATGGTAAAGTTTTTGAGATGTTGTCAAAATTATTCTACTCCTCTTCTGCTGTATCTTCATTATGTAAACCATTCCAAAAGAAGTGAAAGTAACCTAACATTCTCAGACTCACTTAACCAGTTCAGAGTCATAGACAGAACCTATCTAACAGCACTGAATGCAAACCGGGGGCAACCATGGACACACTGACACGTTGGCAGAGTCATCAATTAATTCACTCCAACAATATAAATATTGTATTGATGGAAATAAAATTGTTTTTCTTGAAGCCATTGGACTCAGCGTCTTCTCTTGGGTGCAGGACAGTGACTCATGTGTCACAATATATAATAGATAGATAGATACCGTGTTTCCCCAAGAATAAGACAGGGTTTTATATTAATTTTTCCTCCAAATTATTTTCAGGGGATGTCTTGTTTTTCCATGAACAACAATCTACATTTATTCTTGAACAAAAATCTACATTTCTCTCTATTATAAAAAAAAAAAATCTTGGAAGGCTTGGAAGGAGATGATACATGATTTTCTTGGAGAAATTTTAACGACCCGCAAGACAAGGCAGTGAGACCGATGGACAGCTGCTGTATAGGCTTTTAAATGATCGACACTCAGCTCGGCAGCAGTAAGACAGCAGCTGATCCAACCGCCTCTCCTTAGCGTGCATTCAGCGCCTGCCCCTTCATAATGTAAGCGGCAGAAATGTAAAGTGGCTGGTGCACAGCGCACCCCGGGAGGTGGATGAGTGAAACAAACTGGGGGCACAACCCCCTAGTATTCTTGAACAAAAATTTATATTTATTCTTGAACAAAAATTTACATTTATTTAAATACAGTCATGTCATCATCTTCTGGAACATCATCATAACTCTCCAAACCCCATTATGAATTTCTTGCGACTCCATTTCCTCTCTCATGTCTAGCAATAGAGCTTTCCTTAAATGAGCACCTCTTGTCCATGTAGCCTGCTTGTAGTGCATTCAGATATCTAACTTCTTCTCTTTGCAGAAAGCAGTAAGATTTTTGCCCTGGGACTCCTCCACGATTCCTTTCTTGTACTCAACAGAATAGCTTTTTCATTTTGCATTCATCTTTTCGGGAGGTCAAAATACCGGTATTAATTCCTGTTTATCTGTGTACATATGGTAGCGGTAGGCGTTTATCGCTCATCCAAAGGCGCCTGCACGAGATCGTAACTAGGGCTTATTTTCGGGGTAGGTCTTATTTTCAGGGAAACACGGTAGATAGATACTTTATTAATCCCAAGAGGAAATTCACAATGTCCTGCAACCAAGAAAAGACGATGAGTCCAAAGGCTTCAAGAGAACCAAATTTATTTCCATCAATACAGGAGCAGTCAGGGTATTTATTCAAATGGGAGCTACCACTTCAATATACACAGACACAGCAAATGAGCTGGGATGGGGCCAGGTTAGTTACTGGGTTATAATATTTTCTGCATCACTCATCAGGTGACAGACATGTTACTTGAAGAGGCTGTGAACTTGCAGTTGCCTCGTTGGCACTGCGAACCTGCGGTTGACTCATCAACAGAAAAGCAACCCTCAACAGATGCTCACGGTTGAGGAGGGTCTCAAAAGAGTTCAAAAAACTAATAATATTTTCTTAAATTTGGTTAACTGAGAACTTACGAGACCCCTTATATCTCAACATTTCTTCAGCTAATTGCACACTCTTGTCAACTTTATATTCAGCCAGTACTTTCTAGACAAACCATTGGTTTAATGGTCAGCACGTGTACAATTATTCAGTGTCTGACTTTCCTTTTGATTTCTTTTTCTTATGGATGGCCTTAAAAAAAGACCACTGACCACTTTACAATGGGCAAGAAAAGGAAAGGGAACCTTTAGATTTAATAATTGGTTAAACCTTCTTTGGCAGCAATAACCTGTGAATCAGAACTGCACAATGTGCAAGTGGACTTTTGGACTATTCCTTCTTGCAGAACTGTTTCAGCACAGCCATATTCCTAGGAAATCTGATGTGAACAGTTCTCTTCAGGTCATTTCATAACATCTCCATTGGGTTAAGGTTTAGGCGCTGACTTCAAAAGGCGGATTTTATTTTTTTTTTAAATCTGTTCCGTGGTAGATTTATTTCAGTGTTTATAGTCATTGTTTTGCTGAGCTTCAGTAGGAAGACAACCACTCTGACATTAAAATGAAGGATACTTTGACAATCCTGGGACTTCATTTGCCCTTTGATGATAGCACATTTTCCAGACCCCAAAGCAGCCCCAAATCATGATGCTTCTTACAATGTACTTCAACATTGGGACAATGTTTTCATGTCAGCATGTTGTGCCCTCTTTACACTATATATATTTGTTGCATATTCTTCCTGAACAATCCAGGCTTAGCTTCATCAAATATTTTTCTAGTAGCGCTGAGGAGTGTCATGGTGGTCTTTGGCCAACTTCAGGCATAGAGTGGTGAAGTTTTTGGAGAGCAGTGGCTCCCTACTTAGTGTCCTACCATGGTCATCATGTCTTTTCAGTGTTTTGTTTATGGTAGACTCATGAACTGAGATGTAAATCTGTTAATCCAATAAATCCTTCAGTGCCTTTAGCTGTTATTCTGGAGATCTCTTTTAACACACTGACTATTGTGCGTTTTGATTCATCTTGGCTGGGCGTCCACTTAGGGAGTGTAGCCACAGTATGAAATCATCTCCATTTATACACAATTTGTCCAACCATGGACTAATAAATATCTAAATTCTTTGAAATTACTTTTTTTTTAACCTTTTCCAGTTTTACACAATTCAAGTATTCTTGATCGCAGATCTTCTGAGGTCTCTTTTTTTACAAGGACTTCTTCACATCAGCAGTAGCTCCTTGTGAGCAGCACGCTCAACATTTGAGTCATTTTTGTAGGTCAAAGTAGCTCTAAATCGAACATCTAATCTCCAATCTCATTTCATTGATTGGACTTTTTCTGACTCCAGTTAGCTTTTGTTAAAGTCATGACATACTTTTTGTAACCTACACTGTGAATGTTTGAATAATGTATTCAATATGTCCAAGAACAATACAATAATTTAAATGTTATTAGATTAAGTAGTCTGTGTGTCTTTAGTATTTTAGCTTAGATAAAAATCAGACCATATTTTAAGACAAATTTAAATCTAAATATGGTTATTTCCAAAGCGTTCCAATACTTATTTAGCCACTGTAAAATACATGAAGAATTCTATTTCAATTTTTTACAATTCATTTAAATCTTAATATAAAATTTTAAAAAATTGAGATTTTGTGTCTAATTAATGTCTTTGTATTTAAGTGAAATGTGCATAAATATTATTGGTTTAAGTTGTCCTTAACCATAAAAGCTGAAACGAATTTTAAAATGTGCTTTCATATTTATAGACAACAATGAAGTAATGATTATGAGAACATAAGAAAAGACTGAATTAATGACTACTTCAACGTTAATGTGGATGGTAACAAATCTGATCACTCCAATCACTGAATATGAAGTCTTTGAATATGGTGCTTGTGTGTAAAGGGATTTATTCCAGAAGATGCTATGCATTTTATAAAAAGTGCAAACAGATTTAGGTCTAGGCACACCACTTTACTTGTATTTTGTAAGGCTTATTAAGACCAAACAAAGCCCTGGTTAAAATCTTTATGTAGCACTAAGTGGCTAAAAGATGCACTATAGGTAGTCCTTAAAGTAAATTGTTATTGAAAAATCAATCTGTAGCTTAAGATACTTAACCTCTGTGTTTGGCAAGGGGCACAGGCTCCCTGAAAGCTAAGCGATTTTATCTGGAGTCTAATGCTAGCTCAAAATAACACCCGAAATCAAACAGACATCCAATTCAAATTACAGAAAAAACGCCACTTGGCTTAGCTTTTAATGCTGGTTTGTTAGGAACAAACAGTTGTGAAAGAACCACATCAAATAAGAGTGTCTGCTACAGCAGAAACAAGGGCGCGATTCTTGTCTGTTCTTGGTTCTTCGGGTGTTCCCAGGTGATTTGGTCCTGAAGAGGTCTAAAGACTTCCGAGAAGGCGGCATTCGGATATTAACTCATGAAGACACAACTGATAGCAGTAGCAGGGTACTCCGATTACAAATTTTGGCATCTTAGAGAATGACAGATGTAATCTTATTATTCTAATTTCTCTCTGGAAGTTTACATTTCAAAAAGGCTTTGCTCATGTAGTGTCTGTTCTTTTCAATACAACCTAAAATATACGCATGTAAATGCAAGCTAAATCTGTGTGTAAAATATAGAACTATGGCAAAGAAATATGTACATATATATTTGCATAACTCATTAAAGCATACACGTTTGTAGCAGAAATAGTTACTGTTTGTATTTGCAGCACAGTGCATCCTCTAACTCATACAATAAAAAATGACCAAAATAGTTTTCTCACAGCTAGGTTGTTACTCCCATTCTTTACTAACTTGTCCTCTGCAATCCTCTGTCAATATAATCATCATTATTTCTAAATTTCTTAAAAATAGTAATGTTGAAAACAATCATTCTTTTATGAGTTCTCCATTCTTTTTCCTTCCTTAGCAATTGTGAAACTTAAGGAGCTTTCTAAATCTTTTTTTTTTACTTGTTCCTTTCACTTAACTCTCCCAATAACCTTTTCATAATATAGTAAATTTAAGATATTCATCACACAAAATCCCCACTGCAGCTATTCCTTTTACATTTGAAAACTTTAGTTCTCCACTTACAAGCGGCATCTTGAGCATCACCATTGCTAAATCATATTCACCATGCTTAGTCTCGTGGAGCCAGACGTGATTATCAAACAAGAACACATGTCTGGGAACAACCCATTAAAAAACTGTAGTGAGCAGTGGTGACATCTGGCACTGCAAAGGCTCCAATAACATGGCTTCTTCCTAAAACACCACTCCCTAATTCCTTCAGTCCGTGCACTAAACTAAACTGTCAGGGTTCAGGGAGAGAACAAAGAAAACTGAATGAAAGACTTGTCGCTGAAAGGAAATAAAAAACGAAAACTGCTGTTACCCATTCAGGAACTCAGTAGCGCTAGGTAACTGAAGCTTAATGATTAATTTGTTTGTTTTAATGACAGAGGTTAAGGACAGCAGCTCTGATCTCTGCAGCTCAAAATCATTGCCCCTACTTTGAGTGCCACCTTCAAGAGGCATTGGATTGGTTTAGAAATGTGATAATCAGCGAGCTGTCTAATTGCTCCCGCCCACTTTTAAGCAAGATTCACTTATGGTTGTGCATATTATATGTCTGGCTTCAGCAAGACTACATCATACTTGGTTTGTACTTTATTACTTTACTGACCCGAGGCCTTCTAGTCATTTGAAAGGTAATGAGTCAGGATTTGGGCTCAATTTCACAGTGTTTTTACTTTATTTTGGCTCTTTCCATTGTTTTTCTGGGTTTTGGTGCTTGTGCTACCTTTTTTGAACTCTCTGAATTATTGTTGCTGCCAGGCAGAGGAAAATACTACTCGTCAATGCAAACTTTTTTTTTTAATATTTGTTTTCTGAAGAAAATCATGTTTGCTTTAAGGAAAGAGTTTTGAAGGGCTTAAAGGTGGATCCCTTATGAGGCCGAAACTGGTGAAGCAGATGTAGCTCGAAGGATTCTTTTAAAACATCACAGTCATTTTGTGCCCTGCAACATTTTCTGTTCTGTTTCCATGCACAATGCTCCACATTTCACAACATGGTGAATTGTATAGATTCTGGCCAGGCTAACAACACTCTCATTATTTAAAAAGTCACACAATCCAGTCTGCTGTCTTACAAGTTCTTACTTATGGGTGTGATTTTTCTTTGAGAAAATATAAATGTTTTTAAAGGTACACAAGAGGAACTTCAAAGTTCCTCAAAAATAGAGCCAGAAAGTAAAGATGGAAATGACCTATGGTTGTATTTTCATACACATAGTCATGACTGAAGATTAATCTGATAAAGAAGATGTAATATGCCCTTGAGACATTATTTCTCGCCTACATGATACAAACCACAGTATTTGTTTGACATCTGTTGTTGAACCCTTACAAATGTAATAAATATGTTAAATTCCTCATCTGACATTGTGTTTATGCCTTATTGATTTTCATAATTGAGTATACTGTATGTGAACTTAATGTGAGCCCTAAATCTTCATATACTAGTATAGTAGAAGCATTCCTGTTGTTATTGATTTAATACCTCCGTGTTTTGTGCTATTATTGAGCTTGATCATGAATATTAAATGTTGTATTCAATGCAGTAATGCATTTGTTTTGCTTGTGTGATATGAATGTAGTTCTGTGTTTGGCGTCCTCAATGACGAGACTTTCATTACTTTACACTCCACCCAAAACAACATTTTACCAGCAGCTAATAAGTGATATAGAGAGACATCATTTCCAAATGTTAAATCTTTGGGGAGTCATAAACAGTGCATAGTTTTTGTAGCACAGCTGTGGAGACCTAAAGAGTGCATAATGTTTGTAACATAAGAGGACTCACTAAAAAGTGAGTTTATCCAATCATGGAATAATGTCTCAATAGCATCAAAATGAAACATTTATTTCTTTAAGCAAACAATGGAGGGATGTAAAAAGGATGAGCACGTTAAATAAGCCAAAGTGCAACTTGTTGAAGGTGGGTACCACATCTGTCAAGCAAGGTGGCTCACCCACTTGCCCTCTTCCCACGTTCTTCATCAAAGGACCTTCCTCTTTTATGCTTTCTCAATCTTGGTATCTTCCTTCCATTAGTGAACCTTCATTTGTAACGCTCTTCCTAATTCCAGATGAGCTAAACTTATAGTATGAAGCAACATTAAACTCATGCAGGGCGGGCCTCTGGACTGCGGGCTTTTATGAATACTACTTAAAAACTGAATTGCAAATTCGGCCATCCTTCACACAATGCACATCAAAAAATAAAGAGGAAACACTTCAACCAGAGGCAGCAACGTATGAGAAAACTGATGAGGTATGAGTGAGGGACTGCAGCAGGTCCAGAGATTGGAAGTGATCAGCTCAGCAGCCTGTTTACTAAGACTACACAGAATACTCAAAAGAATGCGGAATGATTTATATTAGGCAGTGACTGCTGTAGTGAAGGATAAGCAGCAAGTTTTGTCACACGGTGTTAAAACATCTCTTTGATTTTACATTGAAATTGCCTGTGATCTAAACTTTTTCATACTTTAGAAGAGAGGTTTACTTTGGCTTTGCACCTGTGTTAGACCTTTGTATCTTCTCCATTTCTTTGCCAAGCTTTAAAAAGTGCAGCATCTGAAGAGCATTGATGGTAAGAGAGAGAAGGATAATGCAGCACGTCATATTATGTCAGTCTGTATACTACACTTCTTTACTTCCAAAACAATAGGGAATAATATGTGTACAGGTACTTAAGTAGGGTACAAGGGTGGTTAGTGTCCAGCTGGTTGCAGTGAGTTAGTCTCGGGAAAAGTCAGAGGTCAGTTTTTGATCCCAGGCCATCTCTGCTAAGAACTGGACTGGGGATGCATTAGGCCTTGAGTTTCAGGAGTTAATGAATGATGCAGATCTTTTTGCTGGTAATGAATTCGTGGTGGGTTTCTCAATGAAGTTGCTTTTACTTCTAAGTATACATTTAACACCAGGAGTAACAGCTTTAATATTAGCGTTAACCATTTCCCATCCATTATAGCTTTTTTCCAGGATTTTCCTGGATTTCTTTCTACACACTGAAAATGGAGCCTATATTTCTTGTTCACTTTACTAATCTGTTGAAGTATTTTTCAGTTCTCTTCTGTACAAGCAATATATGTCTCAGCACTTTAACTTACATGGCTTCTCAATTGCATTCTAGGCTATAACAGGAGTAACACTTGTAAGTGTTGTATCTGCAATTACGGCTGGAGGGAGGATGTCATCTGTTTTACTTTACTCATCACCCTGGACCTCTCAAATTAATGTACAGTCTTCACCACTTGTATCTCCTCAAGAGCTCCCAATTTGTGCAGCTTAGGAAAAAAAATGAAATCCTTCATTTTTCAGACTAGTAACATTCTTCTTTTTAGGTGTTCTATTGTTCTTCTCAACCAGTAAGACAAATCTTTCATGTTATCCTTAAGCTCCAGCTTCCGATTGTCACCTACTGTAGCTCATTCTTTTTATACACAGACAGCAATTTTCTCTCTGTTTTGCTTATCGCTGATTTTCACTTTACACTGAAAATAATGTAACCCATTACTTCACACTCCATTGTGTCTTACTTTCATGTAAACACCTATATATGGAGTCTGCTAGCATACTAATATTCTTCCCAATTGAATATTCCATCGGCTTTTCTTTTTTATTCTCCCAATGAGGAGAAACTGTTGTTTCAAACTGGTTAGAAACTGCGCTGGGCCTGACATGATTCTGGATCTGACCGATGCACTTTAGCTCTTTAAATGCATTCTTTAAATTTGAAGGTCCGGTACATTAACACATACCATCACCAACCCTGGGAAATATCACAATAAAAAACACTGTATGAACAAGCAGTTCCATATCAATAGTATGAACATGATCATTAGAAAAGTCATTGAAGTGATTCAGACATTTTCAGACTTTTATCTCTATTAGTCCGGTTTAGCATGTCAATCTTGACTCGTCTGATCTGGCCGTACTTCTTGATATTATGACCAGTGTTTCTGAAATCATTTAAAGACAGGTTAAGTTAAATTTATAGGATTGTTGCACCTTGAGATGAGAACAAGGCATGGGCAGAAGCGTTAAATTTGATCTGATGCATTGTAAAAACTATTGCACCAATAAATGCACAATTTTTAAATTTATGAATTCCCCAATGTTCTCCATTATAAACGTAGCAAAACACTTCACTTGCCACTTCACATGGCCTTTCTTTCTTTTTCTTTTTTGTATAAAAGTTTGCTAAAACAAAAGTCAAATACTGTATGGCAATTAAAACGTTCAGCTCGAAAAGAGGAGCCGATGAAGCAAATTTGACAATTTCCAAGTGGGCTGAAGTACCAAGTAAGATTTTGTGTCCCCATTTTGACAAGAACGTTGAGATTAAAAGGTCACATGAAGGATGCATTTTCAGATCATCATCCTTTCACTCACAACAGTGTGTAATTGCCAGTCAAACAGTTTCACACATCATTGGGGCGTTGAAGGAACACCAGACTGCTCAGATAAAAAAAAATCAACAGAGCAGGGAGAATCGA
This sequence comes from Polypterus bichir lapradei, assembly GCA_026402145.1. Taxonomy (NCBI): domain Eukaryota; kingdom Metazoa; phylum Chordata; class Cladistia; order Polypteriformes; family Polypteridae; genus Polypterus; species Polypterus bichir. The sequence continues at coordinate 15,084,427 of JANRMT010062800.1, read as the reverse complement.
AAAAGCTTTTCACAGTCAGTGACTGGGCTTTGCTGGGCCTTCAAGCTACAAGATGGTGGTCCTTACCATTACCCTACTTTGCCATCCAACTCTTATCTTAATTGTTCATTATCCTTTTGCAATTAAATATCAACCATGTGGATGTTGGCCTAACAAATATGTAAATTGCCTATTGTCATTTTGCCAAACTGTTTTAAATAGATCTTGGCAGGTGTGAAGAACTAAAGAGGCATATAGAGACAACTAATTAAGAGTATAGTTGTTAGGCAGGTAACGTGCGTCAGAAAAAAAACAAGCAAAAAGACATTAAGAAAAATTCAAAGTTAAGAATTAAAAAATTCAAATCTAGAAAAAGTGCTAAACTAAAGATCCTCTTGGATGTGTGGGTTTATCTTCCACTACTTTATAAATGAACTTTTCTTTGCTTAAAGAGAAATGATCCGACACTTGCTTGTGGGCACACCCATGTTTTATAGTAGCAGGCTGATAACATCATATATCACACAAGTTTCCATTGTCAGGTGATTAACAATGGGAGCCACTGCTATAAAGTATATGGGAGCACTGATGGGAAATAATGAACAAGATGTCGGTCACCATAAAATGAAATAGAATGACAATAATATGAAAGCTGTTGTCACAAACTCCGCAAAGAGGCATAGTAAGGTTTGATTTCCTGGCTGCAAAGTCGTAAAAATTAATACAGCACTGATGCGTACAAAACCGAGTCCAAAACAGAACTGAGGGAATAGGGAAAAGGTGGAGGCTTTTAAAGGGGAAGACAGGAAGTGAGGTCAAAGGGGTCAGGCTCATAACGGTCTTCAACCATAGGCTCGAAGCCGGATGTGACATCACAAAGGCCGGAGCCGGCAAAGTCTTCTTCCATAGGCTCAGACCCAGAAGTGACATCAAGAGGGCCGGTGGAATCTCCCGTGAATGGTCTACAGGAAAGGGAGAAAAAGAGTCCTGGTATGACTCGGAACTGCCCTTACTCAAGCCCTTTAGCTGCCTCCCATGCGCACATGTGTGACACTGTACAAAATTAAAACAACACCTAAAGTGTTCCTGACATTCCTAAAACCTTATATAGTTGATCCTCAACACTGATGTGTTTAACTTTCACAATTTCAAGAATTTGTACAGTTTTATTTGTCCCTTATTTTTACGTTTATGTTGGCGTCTGCACACTTTTGTGCACTGCACAGTACAGAAAAACAAAATGAGTGTCTCAAAGTCTGGGGACTTTAGGGAGTAGCTAGCTTCTTAATCTAGTATCCTACTAGGTGTTTCATCAGTCTTCTTTACCCTACCGTTATAGAGTAAAGAGCTCCCCATATATAAATTGTAAATTTTCATTGTTTTGCTTAAAAAAAATCAAGTTTTGTGTTGCAATTATACTTGCAAAGTGTGGTGCGAGTTCTTCAGGCTCTAAGCCCAAGCGTGCAAAGTGTGGTTAAGAAGGTAATTAAAGGTGTTAGACAAACTTTGTGCCAGAATGTTGGTAGCGACTGTTGGCCACGACCAGCTGGCCAGAGACATTGAGGCTGCCAATCCCATCATTGATGACAGCCTCAAGGATAAACGTCAATTCACCTCTGCTATGCTTCCATACCATGAGACCCTTAATGATCTTGAGCGGTGCGTGAAGGAGGTGCCACTGATTGATTATTTCAAGCCAGTGCACCTTTCACAATCTTCAATGCCATTCACCAGCCATGAAGGAAAAGGTGTAAGAGGCGATGTCATGGCCTTGCCTGTTTTAACGTCTTCTGACAGCAGCAACTAAACCTAGCACAAAAGGTCACAGAATTCTAGAGAATGACAAGCGAGAAAAACTGTTTTACATGTTACCAATTTTATTTTGTGTACTGCATTTTATGGGTTATTTCATGTCGTGAAAAGTGTGTTGTGAGCAATCTCTACCAAAAGATACAGTTTTTGGTGGTTGTGGGAACCTAACCTTCTATTTCCCATAGATTCAATGTATTAACTGTTGCGTTTTCGACTTTTGCACCATTTTCTAGTAATGTTACCCTCACAAAAGTTAAGGCAACGTTTCTCAACCTTTAAGTATTTGTGACCCGAGTCTTCATAACAGTTTTAATCGCACCTTCCTAATGTTTTTTGAAAGGAGCCCACTAATACCAATTTGTTCTTTTTCAATTAATGATATATCATAGATGCATATTTTATTATACCTACTTAACTTTTATCAACATTTATCTAACTCTATATTTATTTTTCTAGTATCAGAATGTAGTTTAAGTTAATTTGTTTTGGTTTCAATAGATGTATTTTTCATATTTTTGATTCTTGTTTTCTTTTTTTTTACATCTTCCCACCCCCCTAGGGGGGCCCGCCCCACAGTTTGAGAACCACTGAGTCAAGGATTGATGATATTTAAATTTCAATAGCATTGTTCAGACAAAAACAGTGTTTCATGAACTAGAAGTGACACTATTTGCAATTTTATTTTACAATTAAATGGATTTTGCTGAAGATATCTGAGAACACCTTTGTCAAAATCAAACTCTTTAAAAAAAATAAAAACTGAAACAGCAATGAATTTATATTTCTGGAAATCTACACAATTGAATTACTGATTTCAAAAGCCTCTTTATTATGTAAAGTACAAGTCTTAAATGGCTAAAGCCGTGCTTACTTATCTAAAGTTATCATTACTTACAAACCAATATGTACATTAAAATCTCAAGATGGCAGCTTACTAAAGATGAACAAAATTAACAGTTTGAGGTCGAACATTTAACTTACAGGATGCAAAAGCTCTTGAATGATCTGCCAGCTAATATAAGAGATGCCCCTTTCAGTCTCAGCTTTTAAATCCAGACTGAAGATATACTACTTTAATCTAGCATACCCTGACTAGAGCTGCTGATTAGCACTGCATATTGCATTTCGCTTTGTCAATCATTTGTACAATAATATAAGTAATATAATAATTATAAACCGTTACTAATCCTCTTCAATTCTGTCCCTCGTCTCAGTATCTTATTGTACACTTGATGCCACTGCTCTACTGCAAAGCTGTTCTTCTGTCCATGGAAAAGTCATCTGAGATAGAGGGAGCCATCAAATTATTGGATGGAAAGATTCTTTCATCAGATCAGAGGGCCCAGCACAGACTCTAATATAGAATGTACAGGAGGGGATGAGTAGCTAGTTGGCGGAGGTCTGCAGGTCTCTAACTGTGTCTGATTTTGTCTCTGATTTTTTTCTGCTACAATTAATCATGTTAACGTGAGTTTTTACTTTCCTCTCCTCTGTTGTCAAGTGATTATAGCTGAACAATTAATGGACATATATTATTAGATTTATGTTAATCAGTTTCAAACTACTTTATTTTCCTTTGTGTGTAAGCAAATATGGGTCTTTATGTGTAACAATTCCGTGTTTAGTAATTTGTATAATTTTGCACTTGCATTTTATATGAGAACTTGTCACAGCACTCTATGCCTGCAGTCACTGAATACTGAAATAAACTGAATTGAGTTAAATTAATGGTGCCATTTGTTTACTCTGCTGCCTCACAACTCCAGGTAATTATTGGTTAAATCCTGACTAGATGACTATCTGTGTGGCTTTTTCCCCCCCAGATACTCTAGTTTAGTCCCACATTGCTAAGATGCGAATTTAAACTGGAGTCTGTACAAGAGTGTCTTGTGATGAACTGATGTTCTGTCTAAAGGTGCTTTCTTCAATGTCAGGTTAGTCTCTGGTTGCCTGCAATACTGAACTGAACTGAACTACTATTGCCTCAGGGAAAGATGGATAAAGTGTCAGTTTTTCCAAGGGTTCAGTGCCTGGCTTTCGTAAAGCATATTTAGGGGTCCATGGCAGTGTGTAGGTTTTAAGTGTGGCCACAGGATGTTCTGTGCAAAGGTGAGTGGATTCCTTAATTAGGTCAGCTGTTCCACATCGGCACTCCGCACGTAGTAATTAGGACAACACATCCACAGGAGTATAAAGGAACCTGGGGGAAAAAGAGAGTGTAAAAGAAAAGAAGAATGTGAAATAAAAAAGCATCCAAAGGTTTAATGCAAAAGAAGAGAATAGGACTAGAGGAAGAATGCAGGGCAGAGCCAGTGCTGTGGACAAGAGGCAAGTGGTCAGGGATGGCTTAGTGGAGTAAGCAGACCTCACTCAGGGGGAAAGGCTGCTCATGCTCTTTGAGTGCGGAGGAGGTCTGGCAGATACCAAAAGGTCAGTGGCGGATAAACGGAGGAAGGCTTGCAGGGTCTCTTACTGAATGGTGAAAGATGGCACTGGGGGCACAAGCCCGTTAGAAGGAAGGCTATGCTTGTCAGAAGGAGTCCCCTGCTTTTGTGCAGATTGGATGTGTGAGCAGCAGAGACACAGCTTAGAAGGAAGCACTGACGCTGTATTGTTTGAAAACTTTGAGGAAATAAATGCAGTATGATGCACTATCTGTTGTCGTTCTGTGTCCTGTTTGCCCAGTCCATGCTCGGTTTATATCTCTCTATGTCCTGGATTAAAGGAGCAGTATGCCACCTACTGGCAAACCAGGCATCACCCTGGGAAATGAAAATGGTTACTCACTTACATATTACCTTATATGTGCAGGTAAATCACTTAAAAGTTTTTAGCATATTAATTTACATTCTGCAGATGCAGTATGACCTCATTAATTGTTGCTCAAAAAGAACACATCAAGTCTGTTTTTGGGAAAAAATGATAAAAATCGGTAACGTTCAGTTTTCTTAAGCTTTATGCAGATCAAATAGTCTCACTCGACAGTTGGCAAAAGGTTTCAGCTACCTGTCACAGAAACACATAGAACAGAAAATACTACATTTCTGTAAGAAGTAATAAAAAGAAGCTCTTAGGGTGTCTGGGATTTTTATGTTCAATGAGAGTACAAATTTCAGAGAGGCATCATGTGAATTTTGCCCCGTTACACCTCCATTTCTCCTCTCAGATAAAGAAAACATCCTCATTCTACCTTTACATGAACCATATTAAAAATGAATAAAAAGAAAGAAATCAAATTTGCATTAATGATACGACACACACACACACACTCACAGGAACTTGTGACTCTGTTTCTCTACAATCTGCTACACTTGCCTCCCTAGGGTAGTTAAGAATTTATGTGACTAGACATTTAGCATTGTAACTCAAGTGTCGATGCCAGAGCTCTTTTGAACTAAGAACTTTTTCTCTTTGTCATTTGCTTCAAAGTAAAAAAAATAAATAAATAAAAATGCTTTTTTCATGTCAAGTAGAAGGACTTCACAAAGTCTGCTTGAGCTACTGAACAAATAAAGAGATCTGTACAAGCCTGACAGAGATGCAGCTCATAAATGCATCCTGAACACTAAACAACTAAATTCTTGAACTGTCCATTTATTCAGTAGTTTGTAGAAGAGCGCTTATTTCTGTCAGCCATATAATTTAAACCTGTATTCATATTAACTGAATAGAATCAGATTGCAAATGTTACTTGTTATGTCACCTGCACAATAACAACTATGCAACTTGACTAGACAGAGAGTGAGATGATCACCTATTGGGAAGTCTCTCAAGACCCTTCAAACTCACTCACAAAAATGTGTTTCTTCCACAAAGGACAAAGAGGAATTTGCCATACAATGCTGCCTTGCCACTGTTGTCAAACCACAAATAATGCTCTTCTTCAGGCAGACTGTTTAACAGTTGAATGCATCGTCTCTTCATTTAAAAACCAAAGTGAAATGAAAGTTCTAAGGTTAAAAAAACAAACACAACTTATTCAAAAGTTTCAATGTGTTAATGTCTTCATAAAAATCATTAAAGGTGTTTCAGCATAGTGTGGTATGGTTGGATTTTTAATTATGGCTTACATAATGCCCACATTTTTATATAGTGCTAATATGTTATTTAAATAGCATAACAATTCATCAATTCAGTGAATCCAGTTAATCCCATTTCAGGATCGTGGGGTGCCAGAATGTCAGCTCCACCAGGTCAGGGACCAGTCCATCCTATGATGATATAGGACCGATTTAAAGGTGCATGGAAGGAAACAAGAGAAAACCCGTCCAGACATTAGGAGAATATGCAAAGTCCTAAAAGACAGCAAATGAATTCAGTCCAAATTTATTCTGAGACAGCTACATCCTGTTGCACCAACATACCTGGCACCCACTGTTTTAATAACCCTAACCTGAGAAGAAGGTTGGGTATGATTCCACGGGCCGGTGATTCCATATTGTTCTTTATTTTAATCAAATTTCTATCTTTTTAAAAAATGGACGAATCGCATTTCAGTTCAGTGTAAACCCAAAGATCTTGTTGGTCCTCATTTGCATTACTTCTCTTGAGTATCCTTGGAACCCATCTAAGGCAACAGAGGCAAGATACATTTGTCTGCATTATGAGAACCCGGCCCAGAGTGTACATCGTGAGCTGCTCATGGTAAGTATACTTTGTTTCAGCCCTGACCAATGTTCTGTAAATGCTGTGCAGTGTGTTAGTATTTATTATTCTTCAGTTTTCATCCAGTATTACTGCTTTAACATCTCTTTGGATTGTTGTAACTTTTACAAGTTCTTCAACACCACCCACTCAAAAGGTAAGCAACGATTTATAAACATTTATTTTATGAGTTATAATGAAAAGACTCCTAGAATACTGTTGTTGTGCTGTACTCTGGCTATTCTCAGAGCCATTGGGATTCTGTTTATATTTACTATGTTATTTAATTTATGTTTTTGATTTTTTTGTTGTTAGTAATTTGTGATATGTTACTAATTTCATTTTAATTATTTACTTTTACAAATAATGATTTGAACCATGATATTTACTGCGGTGGGCTGGCGCCCTGCCTGGGATTTGTTCCTGCCTTGTGCCCTGTGTTGTCTGGGATTGGCTACAGCAGACCCCCGTGACCCTGTGTTAGGATATAGCGGGTCGGACAATGACTGTCTGGCTGACCATGATATTTATAACTTAAAACATTTTTAGTTCAATCCTTATAGTTATTAATACCAAAAAAAATAATATACAGTACAATATTTAATTTACCTGAAAGGAACATTGTTATTATTAAATACTAGCTGTGTAAGCTCATGCTGTAAAAATCCCGGGGACCTAGAAACTATTGAAATGTAGAGATGTCAGGTAATTGAAAGGAACTACTCTGGGCATCTCTCTCCTTGGAGGTTTTGTTTTGCCAACGCGCTCGCCTCTCTTGTGCATTAGCGGCTAAGCAAGTGACTTTCTTCAGAGGTTTTGTTTTGCCTATGTGCTTGCCTCACTTGTGTATTGGCAGCTAAGCGAGTGACTATCTTCGGAGGTTTCGTTTTGCCAACGTGCTGGCCTCAATTGTGCATTAGCAGCTAAGAGAGTGACTCTATTTTCAGAGGTTTCGTTTTGCTGATGTGCTGGCCTCGCTTGTGCATTAGCGGCTAAGTGAGTGACTCTTTCTTCAGAGATTTCGTTTTGTCTATGTGTTCGCCTCTCTTGTGTTTTGGCAGCTAAGCGAGTGACTATCTTCAGAGCTTTCGTTTTGCGAACATGCTGGCCTCGCTTGTGTATTAGCAGCTAAGCGAGTGACTCTATTTTCAGAGGTTTCGTTCTGCTGATGTGCTGGCCTCGCTTGTGTAACCTCAGAGGTGGAGCCCTTAATCCAACTCCACTTCTCACTTCCGGGCCAGACAGACACACACACTTTCACGCGTAGACGTTGATATACAAGAAGTATTTTTGTATGTACTTTTTAATTTGATTCTTCTAATTCTTTTGATAGTAATAAAAATATAATTGCTTTATGGTTTTATTTTGGGAGCCAATTGTTTTCCCCAGGCCTGATGTTGGCTCTCGACACCCCCGTTAATAATCAGACATTTAGGAGTAAAACTGAATATATATAAATGTATCTGTTTAAACAAACTATTACCAAAAAGAGAGGGAATCAATTTTTGTTTGCTTGAAGCTGTACCTGTGTGACAGCAATGACTTCCACACTATAATACAGGACATAATAACGGCGCATGCACTGTTATAGAAGGTGCACTTTCTGAAAAACCTTTGTGTGGGAGACATGCTTATGATTATCAAATATTCCTGAAATTTCTTTTATTATAAGTTCTTAATTTTGATTTCTGCCTCCAAATTGTTAATACAATGTTTATTGTACACATTTAGTAAATGAAGTACAGAGCTTCCTAAAGTAATTAATTAATCTTACGCTGCTTCATGCAGCTTGGTGTTCTTTTGTGTTTCAGACAGAGATTTATTAGCTGCATAACCTTTTAAGACTTTGACACATATTGTTTATTATATGTGTGACAAGCAGCAATATCAGGGCAAAAATTTTCTTTAGCTTTGCTAAAAAGTTAAACTTTATGTTATTGCAGTTTGGCAGAATACATTTAATGACTAGTTTTTATGACGTGTGGCTATTTAGTATTCCTTTATTGCCTTAAGTACACAGATTGAGTTTTTTAATATCTTTTGAGATTTTTACTTAGTCTTTTGGTGATCATAAACAATGTTGCAATAATAGTGAAAACTTTAGCAAGATGGCTTTTCACTTACTCCTCTATATATTGTCACACACGTGCGAGTAGGAGGCAGCTGAAGGGCTTAAGTAATGGTAATACCACATCCGACCAGGGGGCAGCGGAGTGCACTAAATGTCTCTCTCAGTTCCCTGCAGAACGTTCCCGATAAATCCTGCCAGGTTCCGGCTTCCTCAATGACGTCACTTCCTGCATGGGCCTTTAAAGCCACCATCTTACCACCAAGAAATCAGTTCTGTTTTGGACTCAGTATTGCGAACATCGCTGTCAATTTAAAAAATCTTTTGCAGCCAGGGATATTATACGGGTGGCTGCCCCAAACCTTTTTATGATGTCTGGTCTGTGTTTTTATCACAATATACACAGAAAATTTTGCACATTTCTGTTCATGAAAGTATTTTTTCTTTTAATTGGAAGGATAACTGTTAATGTAATAAATTAAAATGGTTTAATTGTCAAGTCAGTAGCTGCTACATTTAAAGAAAGTAAATGAGACTCATCAGGCATGTCAGATTGCAATAGACTGTGATGTTATCGTCACACAGGTAAGTACATTAAATATTACTCATTCTCTATATAAAGAATAGAGCGAGTAAATGTGGACCAATTTGAAAGGAGTTTAATGATAGTTCTAAATCCATCAAATCCCACAACTTTACTGAGTTAAAAAAAAGCCAGGGATTAATTTAAATGATGGATATTGATTGAAGCAATGGACCTTCAAACTGTCTGGGATGAATTAATCTGAGTGGAAATGTGACTAAAATGCAAACAAGCCAACAGTACATAATGAAGAGCTGCAGAAGAAAGGATATGAGCTTCTAAAATGTAATCAGGGCTAATGATTCAGTGAGTGCAGTCACATTGAGGCAATTGCAAACATTTCACATATTTTCATCAAAGTTTTAACACAAATTTAAACGTGAATGTGATAAAGTTAAACAAAACAAAGTATGATTCTTTAATTGCATTTTTTCCCTAAGTCAAAGATACATTAAACTATTATTCTAAATTAATATGCATTAATGTAATTCTTTATGTGCTAATAAATGCTTTTGTATCAAGATCAAAAGATATTTGATGTTTGTTTTAAACTGAATTAATATAACCTAATTATTTCCTAATGTTTACCATGACTTGGAAGCATTGTTGAAGGCAGATCATACCAAAACAGTTATTAACTTCATTATCGTTATAAAGAAATATAATTATAGTTATCTGTTAATACATTTATAACTGTACACTTGTATGACAACAGAAATTATTTTCAGTATTAGGAACTGCCACTACAAAGCTATGCGATATGGTTCTATCACACAGTACAATCTGTTTCATTAGATAGATAGATAGATAGCCCAGACATATAAGACTGATCAAAAGAAAAATACTATTTAATGTCAAAGTGAAAATAGGTGTCTGCAAAGTGGTCTGAGTTATAACAAAATAATTGATTGCATAAGTCATATGTTACCCCTACATCATTCCTGATATGGTCAGTTGGTTATTAAAGTCCCATAGTTAGTTCAAAGGAGATCACCTGTCTGGGGTTTCAATTGATTGTCGTCTAAATGCATCTTATCTAGAAGTTCCAACAGGTGGTGAGTCAATATGGTGGTCTAACTTTCACACTGAAGACAAGAGAATATCCAAGCGACTCTGTGAAAAAGGGGATTGAAAGGCACAAGTCAGGTAATGGTGACAAAAAAATATCCAACTCACTGAATATCTCTTTGAGTCAATCAGCCATTAAAAAATGAAGAAAGTCTGGCACAAACTAGAACAGACCATCCAGAAAAACCAGGTGATCATGCAAGGAGAAGACGAATGAGGGAGGCCACCAAGAGACCTATGAGAGCTTTGAAAGAGCTACAAACAACAGTGCTTGAGACAGCAAAGACTGTGCAGAATACAAGTGTGGCCCAAGTACTTCACCAGTTGCAGCTTTATGGGATAGTGGCAAAGAGAAAAACACTGTTAAAAATCCACATGGGAGACTCTGAAGTCAGCCAGAAGAAGGTTCTATAGTCTGATGAGACCAAAATCTACAATTCTGGCCATCAGTTTAAATGCCATGTTTGGAGTAATCTAAACATTGCACATTATCAAAAACACACCATGCCCACGGGGACTCTAAAGGAGTTGCACACTGCAGTGGATAATATTGGAGTGACAGCAGCTGCTGGCTGGGTGTTTCGCAGAGAAAGTCACTGTTAAAAAAACACAGTTTAGATCTTGGCGAGAGTTAGCCACAAGACACATGGGAGACTCTGAAGTCAGCTGAAAGAATATTCTATGGTCTTAGAATGCCACCTGGATGGAGAGACCAGGGGAGAGAGCATCTGTGAGGCACTACCTCCCTTGGGACGCTAGAGGTCAGATCTCATGGGAAAATGTGGCATCACGGATTCACGCAGGGCATGCTAGGACTTGGAGTTTGGTACAGCCCTGTTGGGTTCTGTGAGGGCCGCCAAGGGGGAGCTGCAGAGCCATATGATGGATTTCCACCACACCTGGGAGTGATTCCAGGTAACCCTGATGAACCACCTGGAGCACTCAGGTGCTGAAAAAAAGGTGCTACCTCACACCAGTCAGGGAGCCAGAGTCGGGAGGAGGTGGACGAAGCTTGCTGGGAGAGAAGTGGAGGCGGCAGAAAAAGAGAGAAGGAAGAAGAAGAAGAAAGAAGGAAGAAGGAAGAAGGGACTGAGCATTAATGCCTGTGCTTATCTGTATTGAAGTGGGGAGTGAGAGAAAAGCACTGCCCCATGAGAAATACATGTGTGTTGCCTTGGACTTGTGTTTCTGTACCTGTCTGTGTCCAGGTTTAGAGTGGCTGCACGCTCCAGTATTCCAAAATAGATAGATAGATATTGTGAAGAAACTGCAAAAAACAACTTAGAGTATAAGGATTTACTCTGGGACATTGTGAGTAAGCACTGAACTTCCTGAAAGCAGTTGCCACAAAAGACCCCCAGACGTATCTTCTTACGACACCATGTTGGAATGAGCCTGGGATTAAAAGTGCTCCAGGAGGGGTTGCAGGAAATTTTTTATGATAATATTCAATTTCACCACCATCCTCATTCCCACAACAGCTTCCAGTGTGTCCAAAATTAGCCCTGTGATGGAGGGCTCCAGGAGGCTGCAATGTAGACCAACACATTGGCTACTACAGAATGCGCCTTGAGCATGAGAAAGGTGTTATACTGTATAAATTAAATGTAGTATTATTATTATTATTATTGTTAATAATAATAGTAATAATAATAATAGTAATAATAATAATAATAATATTTTTTTATTATTATTATTGGTAGAACATTTCCATCAGCTTGCTGCACACCTCAAAAGAAAGGAGTCTCCTCAGGAAGTAGAGTCTGCTCTGGCTCTTCATGTACAGCACCATTGTTAGTTGTTTATGTGAACCCCCAGGCACGTGTAGTTCTGCACCACTTCCATGTCCCCCCCTAGATGATGACTGGTTTCAGTGGCTTTTTGGCACACTGGAAGTCCACCACCAACTCTTTTGTCCTGCTAATGTAGAGTTACAGATGGTTTGCCCTGCACCACAAGACAAAGTCCTCCACAAGTCTCTTGTACTCCGACTGCAGGTAGCAAGTGCTGGTGTTATACTGGAAGAATGTCTTGTAGGGGGTGAACAGAAAGGGGGACAGGACAGTTCCCAGTGGTGCTGCCGTATTACACACCACCTGTTAGGCCTCACCAACTATGGTCCATAATATCCACTGTGTTTCAACATTGCATTAAAATAAAATTTGAACTTTTCAAAGGGGGTGAATACTTATTATAGGCACTTTTTATATATATATTTTTATTTAACTTCCATTATATGTTCAGTGGCCAGCTGTAAATATTAATGTAGTTCGTTTTTTTTTTCTCTATATTTGAATCTGAAACTCACATTACATATACAGAGTATTTTTGATGCTATCAGCTGTTTTTTAACTTTACAAAACGCTCACTAAAGACTATGCTATACCAGTGTGAATAGTGCATCTGAAATGCTACTGGTGGCTACTTTGTGTGTTGAACAGCGCAAGTGATCTTTGAGTCACAGGGGAAACAAATCAGGCCTTCTTTTTAAATTATGATGACATTTAGACAACCATATAATGGCCAACTAAAATTTACTATCCTAGGTCAATTCATATGCCTAAGCATGTTTCAGCTGCTTTTGTGAGGACTCTGCCAGACTAATGAGTGCAAATGGCAAGATAATTATTTAAGAAATAAATCAGGAGACGAGCAAGTAAAGGGAACAACATTAAGACTTAGTCTAGAGGCGAGCCAGGGGTCAAAATACTAAAAAAAGGACTGAAGTACCAATCGCCAAAGTCAATAACCTTGTAACAGAACTCCAATAATCTAAACACCTTTACCACCTCAGATGCCTCTGTGATTTCAGACTTCCTTCCCAGATTTTAAAGAACTTCCGCACACCCAGCATTAAAAGTGTTCTGACAGGAAGTATCACAGCCTGGTTTGGAAACAGCAAACAGCAGAATGGCAAAGCTCTGTGAAGTCCAGTTTAGAGGGACTGAGGTGGAGCTGCTGTCCACAGTCTATAGAGAAAGTAAAGTGTCTAGAAATACGTGATGATCTATTCTAAATTATCTCACATTAAGTTATTATTTAACTTAATATATAACTTATTGACATATCTATAATTATGTTAATGGCTTTTGAATATTTATAAAGTCATGTATTGTCACTGGTCTATATTCTTCTTAAAGACAGTTGAGCAACTTAGCATTTCACTACATATTATACCATATGTATACAGGGTGGTCCAGATCTAATTATGCAGATCCAGATTGTCTTGATGATTTTGATTTATGAGGCGACAATTCCAATTCGGCATGAAGACGATTCTTCATGTCATCAGTTTGCACACTTCTCGATGGTCCGGGATTTTTCGGGTGATTTTCTATGTAATAAACTTAATAAGTTATAGCGTAATGAAAATTGCATAATTAGATCTGGACCACCCTATAGTTTGTTTGTGACAAATAAAATTTGATTTACTGTAATGAAATTCCTTTCTCTAACTAAATCGATTGTAACAGAGTTAATTTTAATTTAAAAATCTAAGTTATAGCACCACTGTCTCAAATGACTTATGACATTATGTGCAGCCGTGTCAAAATCACATAACATGACAGCAGCAACAAAACCACAGTTGCGAAAAGTAACAACAAATTGGCACTACTGTGGTGTCAAAAATAATGTTATTTTTTAACAATAAGAAATGTACTGACAAATTAGAAGAAATTGCCCAAAAAGGACCAAAAACAAATCTATTTATATTATAACAGCTTCCAATAAAAGTAACCCAAAGAATGTGCCAGTTGCATAAAAAACTGAAAATCATATTTAACTTAACTGAAATGCTTTAATGATACAAACTTACAATATTTTGTGCACTGGAACAAGAGAGAGACACCAACAAATTGCTAGGATAATGCTAAGATGAATTCTAAACTTTATCAAAGTGAAACATTTATTTTGTTACAAAAACACAGGATTTACTACAAGTTACAAAAAAGAAGAAGAAAATGAAAATCCTTCCCTTCATATTTTCTTTGTCTGTTTTTCCTTTTCTAACCTCCCAACCACCACAAAGTACTCTTCCTTCCCCTCCTCTTATTGTTCTCTTTTTCTCCAAACCTCCTCTTCTTTTTTTTCCCACTACTGATCTTTCTCCCCCAATCTAACTCCCAATTCTGAGGTCGGCCACAGGTATCCTTTAAACTGTATCCTGAGGCCACTTCTAGGCTGACCATCAGGGTCATTTCCTAGTTTAGGGATGGGATGGTCCTCTACAGCTATAGAGCCACCCAAACTGGAGTGCCATTCACCAGACAGTGCTGTCCATGCATGTTGAGTTCTCTTTAAAAGGGCCATCTTTCTTAGACTCCAGGGGTGGCTGGAGAAGCTGTCCTACACATTTTTACTTTCTCCCACAATTTCATCTCTCTGGAAATCCGTGAAGGTTTCATTTATATAGTATCATAAAACAACACATAACAAAATATTCAACTCTCTAGAAGTCCCTCTATTCCCACACTGGTGTGCAGAGTCACTCTATCAGAGTGTATTTCTCTCTTTACTATAAACCTTCTGTTTAAGGTTTTCCTGGACTCCGTACCGTCTTGATGGCATCTTTCCACAGAAACCACTCGACAGCCAGACAGTTTTACGCTATTAATAAGAACGTACAAGTAAGCTACTATGAAGTGTAGGTTCATGGCAAGAACAAAAGGAAGAAAAAAATTCTATTTCATATTTGTCATATGTACTCAGTACAATGAACATCTTATTCTACGAGTCCCCCGACAATAAACAAGAATACACAGCAACAGACAAGAATACACAACAATAAAAAAAAACACCTCATGTGCACAAAAGATACAAAAAAAAGCAAAGCGAAGTAAGAGTGCACATGCACATAAATAAATGATTCAGTGCAAAGCTTTGCAGTGATATGGTCTCAAGAAGGTTTTCCACCCTCCAGACACGAGTTAGCCTGCAGTGCTGAGATGAGGGACAGTGGATGGGTTCAATTTACAAGCCTGATGGGAGAAAACTGTCTTGCAGCCTTGTTGTTCTAGCTGCTGTGCTCTTGTAGCATCTCCCTGTTGTTAGCAGTATGAACAGGTCATATTGTGGGTGAGAACTTGGGTGTTATAGATGTCCTCTAGTGCAGGGAGTGCTGTTCCAATGATATTTACCACCCGCTGTATAACCTTCCGGTCCCATGCTGTACTGTTCCCAAACTAGACTGTGATGGAGTAGGTGAGAATACTCTCAATCGAGCATTGATAGAAATTGCTGAGGATAGTGCTTGGCATGTCAAACTTCCTCGGCCTTCTCAAAAAATACAAATTCTGCCAGGCTTTCCTTGCCAGGTCCAAGCGAGATCCTCAGAGATGTTAATGCCAAGAAATTTAAATGTGGCCACTCTCTCCACCTCAGTCTCTCCAATCTACAGTGGTGGGTAGTGTCCTCTCTTCCTCAATAATCATCTCTTTCATTTTGCTGGTTTTAAGAAAGAAATTACTGTCCTGATACCACTTCACAAGACCAGCCGCCTCCATCCTGTACGCTGACTAATCATCCCCAGAAATCAATCAATGATGGTGGTATCATCCGCAAATTTATTAATGCTGGTGCTATGCTGGGAAGCAACACAGTCATGAGTGAAGAGTGCGTACAACATGGGACTCAAAACACATCCTTGTGGGGTTCCTGTATTTATGGTTATTGTTTTGGAAATGTTGTTCCCCGGCCTGTCTGACTGGGGTCTGCCTGTTAAAAAGTCCAGAACCCAGTTGCAGAGAGCTTGTTGGGGAGCTTAGCTGGTACCACAGTAGTTAAAACCAAGCTACAGTATAATCAATAGCAATCGGGCATAAACAGTCCTTATTCTCTCGGTGTTTAAGAACTGTACACAATGTTGTGCTAACTGCGTCTTCTGTCGAACTGTTTTGTCTGTTTTGTGCAAACTGTAAGGAGTCCATTGTGTTGAGTTTGACTGTCTGAATGTGGCTCAGAATGATTCTCTCAAAGCATTTCATCACTATAGGAGTCAATGCAATGGGCCGGTAATCATTCAGACAGTTAGCTTTGCCCTTTTTTTGACAGTGGAATAATGGTGGCTGTTTTGTAGCAGGTGGCAATCTCAGCTTGTATAAGGGAGAGGTTAAATATGTCAGCCAGAACACCAGGAAAGGTTGAAGTGCAAGCATTAAGTGCACAGCTAGTGATAGTATTTGGGCTGGCTGCTTTCCGCGGGTTTATCCTCCTCAGAGACTATTCCAGATCTGTGGATGATATTGTGAATGGGGGCAATGAACCCTTGCTTACCCCCTCCCTGTCCATCGACGAGATGTTGTGGTGTACGAAGCAGACCTTCTACTTCTGTCTGTATAACCTCAGCTATAGTGTAGTGACCTTCCAGTTTAAGACTGTATTTCTTCTTGGTTTCTCTAAAATCTCTACTTAGATTGTATCTAGATTTTTTGTACTCCCTGGCATTGCTGTTGGAGTGAACATGAAGTGTGGAGTGGACCTTTGAATTAATCTATGGATTATTGTTTGGATATAACTAGATGTGTTTGAGGAGCACAATGAAATCAGTGCAAGTGCTTATGTAGCTGAAAACTACTAAACTACTAAATCCTTGCCTTTACACATTAATATGTTATTGAAAATCAAACCTCGGTAAATGTAAGACCAACAGCTCACTATGGTAAACAGTTTCTGCTGTGTTCCTTCAAAACTTAAAAATATAAATGCATTTCTGGAAAGCCTTCTATAGTGGATTTTAGAAATTTAAAAAACTATTGTGATCAATAATTAGAAAACTGCTGCTACGAAGAAAGACTACAAGGAAATTATAATAAAATTTACTAAACTTTACATGTGCCATATCTATTAGATAAGAATAAATCGATAATAAACTTAAATGATGTACAGACACATTACCATATAACTGATGCACGCACTACATTGGGCTAAATGTCCTGTTCTTGTCAAAATTCTTTATATATTCTTATTTCATTCAAGCAAAATAACTGTGTCCTCACATTTTTTTATGTAGTGTCACTGTCAATTAAAAGAATGCTATCTCTCGATTGTGTATCATTTATACATTGTGATTGTGTTAGAGAGGCAGTTCAGGTTAGCGAATGTAATGTTTATCTTAGAAGAAAACAAATACAGACAAGCAAAAATGAACATTTACAGTATCACTACCCTTAGTTACCTAGGGTGACCATGTACTTCTGCTGCAAATGTCACCCAAGTCGGATGAATAAAATATAATAATTTTTTTCTTTTTGCTGCTTTGTATTGCTGATATTGTTTTTCAGAGTGGCAGAGGTTAGGTATCTAAGTGCTAGGCAGTATAGGGATCACAAAACAAACCAGGTTCTTCAGGAGCAAAAAGATTAACACACAAGACCATGCATCAAGACGAGGGAGTAAATCACAGGACATGCAAGGGTGAGAATCAGAAATAACAAGTTAGCAGCTTCTAGGAAAATGGTCTGGCTACCTACAGACAGGTAAACACAGCAGGCAGTTGAAGCCTAAGTGAGTGGGCCAGCTATAGTCCCTATTAAAAATATTTCCATCCATCCATCCATTATCCAACCCGCTATATACTAACTATAGGGTCATGAGGGTCTGCTGGAGCCAATCCCAGCCAACACAGGGCGCAAGGCAGGAAACAAACCCTTGGCAGGGCGCCAACCCACTGTATTAAAAATATTTACCCCCCCCAAAAGATATTTTCACAGTTTATTGTTACACAACATTTTGTCACAGTGTATTTAATTTGGCTTTCCCAAGACTGATCAACAGAAAAATAATATTTAAATGTCAAGGTGAAAACAGATTTCAGCAAAGTCAATTAAATGAACTGCAATTATAAATCACCCAACAACTGATCGCATATGTATTCACGCCAGTCAGTCATAAGGAGATGTGCCATTGGTAGCCATGAAGTCTGTGAGCACTGGTCTCCCTCTCTCATCTTTGCACATCTAGGCATGGTCATGTTTCCCCCATTCATCTTTGCAAAACTGCTCAAGTTGTGTCAGGTGTCATGAAGATCCTGACTGAACAGCCTTTATCAAATCCAGCCACAAATTCTCAATTGGATTGAGATCAGAACTCTCACTAGATCACTCCAGGAAATTAATATTGTTGTGTTTAAGCCATTCCAGTCCAGATTTGGATTTATGCCTTTGGATTTTAGCCTTCTCAGGACTGCTGCTGAGAAGCATCCCCACAAAATGTTGCTGTCATCACCATGCTTCATAGTGGGGATACTGTGTTTTTTTTTTGATAATATTAGTGATTGCCTTATGCTTGACATGGTGTTTTGTCTGATGGTCAAAGAGCTCAGGTTTGACCTCTTTAGACCAAAGGACCTTCTTCCAGCTGACTTCTGAAACTACAACAACGTGCCTTCTGGCATACTGTAGCCGAGATATCCTGTTCATTTTTTTAACAGTGGCTTTCTCTTTCCCACTCACTTATAAAGCTGCGATTGGTGAAGCACAGGACCTACCTGAGAAGTGACAGCTTCCACCCCAAGCATATAAGGCACTCCATTATTTTCAGCCAAGCAATACAATACAATCGTATTTGCTCAGACCCGACAGACTGGGATAAACAACTGCAGGAGCTCAGACAAGATTTCATCAGACAACGTCATACCCCCAAAACAAAAGACACCCAAATAAGAAGAGCTACTGCCATACCCAGAGACAACCTTCTGGAATATAAAAACAAAGACAACAAGAACCGCATTCCCTTTGTTGTTACCGGCAACCCACATCTTGAAGCACTTTGAAAAATTATAAAAGAACTTCAGCCAATGCTAAACGATGACTTAACACTGAAAAATGTATTTCCTGAACCTCCTCTCTGGCATACAGACCACCGCCAAACCTGCAGCAACTTATTGTCCAAAGCTTCCGAAGTGAACCAACAGAAAATGGCACATCTCCCTGCCCACAGAAAAGATGTAAAACGTGTGCCCACATTTACAATACAGACCGTATAGTTATACCACACTGACGACCTGAACATCACATAAAGGGATTATTTTCCTGCAGATCATCTAATGTGATCTACCTAATTCTCTGCATGAAATGTCTTGACACTGCACTCTATGTGGGAAAAACTGGACAAACCCTCCGTCAGAGAATGAATTTACACAGGTGACACATCAAATGTGGCAACACAGATGTTCCTGTAGCGGCCCACTTCAACTGCCATGGACACTGTGAGAGGGACTTTAAAGTCACAGGGCTTATGGGCAACTTCAGAACACAGCAAGAGAGAAAAGAGTGGGAAGTCAAACTCAGGCTAAAATTGAACACATTACAACATGGTTTGAATAGAGACATGGGTCTTATGGCCAGATATGAGGATTGTTTGCATCTCTCAGAATGACGGACAACCTGTTTACACATCCACATTGTACAGAAACACTCATTAGAAACTTCAAAAGACTTTGTTGGATGGTTATCTTATCCAATGATCTTGACTAGACATTGTTCTCCTCTCTTGTTAAATGAATCTATTCATTTTTATATTTTAGATTTCTCACTTAAAGATTTACCAGGGTTGTTTCTTGTCCTAGTGTGTATATAAACACAGGGAACTCCAGTTTCTGTATTCCATCTCGCCTGAAGAAGGGGCCTGAGTTGCCTCGAAAGCTTGCATGTTGTAATCTTTTTAGTTAGCCAATAAAAGGGGTCATTTGGCTTGACTTTTCACGATTGTATTTTGAAATATTCCTTGATCGTTGAGACTAACCTGTCTTTAGTCTATCAATGGGCCTTTACTTTATATATGGACTTTCATCGTCACCACAGTCACCAAGCATCATATAAAGCCATCAGCTAGAACACAACAACACATTTAGTTATTTATAGAAGTGCTGCACTTCACTTTCTTGGTTAAATGATATCGACTGTGTAACTCAGTGCTACAAAGGTACAAAGATCCATGTTTTCACATTTTCTAAATGGATCATTCTACAAAAACAGATTATTCTCAGAGGATTTCTTCTCACCATAGCAAACAAATTTGTTTTTTCTTTTGTTTTCCTTGCACATCACTGGATTAAGAGATAAATACTGTAGGCTCATATTGTTTGAGTAACCAGTCATGCAAAGACACATTACTGAAGTGACCTTATTGATGCAGTTCAAAATGTTCTGGCCACTCTGTGTTTAGCTGCTCAGTATCCTACAGGGATAAATGGAAGCCACTGTTATGCTCTATTGAATCAAATTAAGAATTTTTTTGCCTGCTGTTCACAGCCCTATGAATGGGCTAATGCTAATTCTGCTGCTCAACTGGAAGATATGAACATGCCCTGACAGTCACATATCTTGTGATAATGCCACCTACCATTTCACAGCAGTCTCAGGCATACTGTGCAGCTTTATGCCTTGCGTGTGACGGCATCTGCATTAATTTCTGTTATGTTGTATACTAAAATACAAAACGTGATAATCAACGAAAATGACAACTGTTAAGTATATGAGAAAGAGGTCATCAGTTTTATTTTTATTTTAAATAGTATTAAGTGTCCAACATATACTCTTTAAAATTAAATTAGGATAACATTGCATATTTCCCACAAATTCACATACAGTGGATAAAGAATGTATTTAGACTCCTCCGCTTTCTGAACACTTTGATTGTGTTGATAGATTTAAATTTAATTAGATCAATTTGCCAGTTTTCCCCATCAATCTGGAGTCAGTAATGCACAATGACAAAGTAAAAAAAGGTTTGCAGAAAGGTTTGCACGTTTCACAAAAATCAAAAACTGACCCCTCTCATTTATATGAGGAATCAGATCATATTTTTTAGAAGCCCCTTTAGCAGCTATTACAGTTTTGAGTCTTCTTGAGTAAGCCTGTACAAGCTTTGTACAGCTGGATTTGGACCGTTTCTCTCATTCTTCCTGGCAGATCCTCACAAGCTACATTAGACTGGATGGGAAGCACCTAGAAACTGCCACCTTAAGGTCTCTCCGCAGATGTTCTATGGAGTTTAAGTCCGGGCTTTGGCTACTCAAGAACAGTCAGAAACTTTTCCCAAAGCTACTCCATCATTGTCTTGGCTCCTCTCAGGTCGTGCTGGAAGGTAAACCATCACCCCAGTCTGAGGTTATGTGCACTTTGGTGCAGGTTTCCTTCAAGGACCACTTTGTATTTGGCTTCATTTATCCTTCCCTTGACTCTGACCAGTCTCCCTGTCCCTACCACTGAGAAACACCCCCATGACATGATGCTGCCACCACTATGCTTTACTGTAGAAGTAGTATTAGGCAGCTAATGAGAAGTGTCTTGTTTTTACCAGACATAGTGCTTGAAGCTCTGCCCAAAGATTAAAATGTTTTGTCTCATCAGACAAAAAATGCTTTTCACTCAATCTTTCCAACTTGCAATATGCACCCGACTGATGGAGCACTGCTGAGATGGCTGTCCTTCCAGCAGCTTATCCTGTATCAACAGAGGACTTGTGAAGCTTTCTTAGAGTGACCATTGATTTCTTGGTCACCTCTCAGATATAGGCCCTTCTTGTCCTGTTACACAATTTGGCTAGATAGCCAACTCTTCAAAGACTCCAGATGGTTCCAAACTTTTCCTATTTCACAATTATTGATGTCACTGTGATCCTGGGAACACTCAGA
This sequence comes from Polypterus bichir lapradei, assembly GCA_026402145.1. Taxonomy (NCBI): domain Eukaryota; kingdom Metazoa; phylum Chordata; class Cladistia; order Polypteriformes; family Polypteridae; genus Polypterus; species Polypterus bichir. The sequence goes on along the minus strand of JANRMT010062800.1, from coordinate 15,062,638 downwards.
GCTTTGCAAATGATTTTATTCACTTGTCGTGATCTCTGCCTCACCATAATCTTATATAGACAGCTCCTTGGAGTTCATGGCTGACTAGTGTGAATGTACCTTATATACACTAGTGTGTGTCTTTTAAATCGAATCAATTTAGTTTGGCACAGATGACACATCTCAAGGAGAACTGACCCCGATTTGGAGTGCTACAGCAAAGGGTCTGCAAATTTTTATAAATGAGAGATTTCAGTTTTTGAGTTTTAATGAATTTGTAAACATTTCCAAAAAAACATGTTTTCACTTTTTCATTATGGGTTATGGAATGTGCTGTAGATCCTCCAACTTGCAGGGAAACCTCTGACGTTGGTGGCAAGATTGGCACTCCAGCCACTGTAGAAAACCTCACACTGTTTCACTCCATTCAAACTGGTGTGGTGTGGTGCTGAGGTGTCACCCACTGGATGGCTGCACTCGGCTCCTAATTTGGGATCCTGAGGTGGTTTGTCATGTGGAAGGTGCAGCAACATGCTGTATCAGTGCATGCTACCAACCTACTGAATGTTGGTTAATTGGCAAAAATGCCAAATTTATCTATTTAAAATTGAACCTACAACACAATAAAGTGTTCAGAGAGTAAAGGTGTCTGAATACTTTCTGAATTCTCTGTAAATGGTCTGCTCGTTTACTACAAGATACTGTACAGGAAAAAAAGTGTCAAACTTAAGGGAGTAATATGTACACAACTATAGACAATGTTATTCTGTTTTATGAATGCCAGTTTTTAAAATGTTTATAGTTTTTCTAATCATTTGCATGTTCTTAACGTTTAAGATGTAAACAGGCAGTGTGGCCTATTGGCTAGAGCGCTTATTGTATGACCAAGACATTTGCTTACGCAGCTGGATCAATGTCAGATTTATCTACAAAAAAAAACTATGATCTTCAGCTCTCTCTGAATAGGTTCGCAGCTGAGTGTGAAGCGGCTGGGATGGGGATCAGCACCTCCACATCCGAGACCATGGTCCTCAGCCGGAAAAGGGTGGAGTGCCCTCTCAGGGTTGTGAGTGAGATCCTGCCCCAAGCGGAGGAGTTCAAGTATCTTGGGGTCTTGTTCACAAATGAGGGAAGAATGGAGCGTGAGATCGACAGGTGGAGCGGTGCGGCGTCCGCAGTGATACGGGCTCTGCATCGGTCTGTTGTGGTGAAAAAGGAGCTGAGCCGTAAGGCAAAGCTCTCAATTTACCAGTCGATCTACGTTCCTACCCTCACCTATGGTCATGAGCTATGGGTAGTGACCGAAAGAACGAGATCGCGAATACAAGCGGCTGAAATTAGTTTCCTCCGCAGGGTGTCTGGGCTTTCCCTTAAAGATAGGGTGAGAAGCTCAGTCATCCAGGAGGGGATCAGAGTAGAGCCGCTGCTCATCCACCTTGAGAGGAGTCAGATGAGGTGGCTCGGGCATCTGATCAGGATGCCTATTGGACGCCTCCCTGGTGAGGTGTTCCGGGCACGTCCAACCGGGAGGAGGCCCCGGGGAAGACCCAGGATACACTGGAGGGACTATGTCTCCCGGCTGGCCTGGGAACATCTCGGGATTCCCCTGGAAGGGCTACAAGAAGTGGACGGGGAGAGGGAAGTCTGGGCATCTCTGCTCAAGCTGTTGTCCCCTCGGATAAGCGGAAGAGGATGGATGGATGGATGGATGGATGGATGGATGGAATAAACTATGCTCTTCTTATTCCTAACTTGCTTTGAATGAAGGTGTCTTACAATAAATAACATTTGGATATAAAAATCATATTAATACACATGCTAAAAATGTATAAAGATCAAAATACTTTCCTTTTACTTTTATATGCCACATCTCTCTATTATAAAAAAAAAATCTTGTGACAATACAAGAGTTTTTTCCTGCGATGAGACGTGATCTTTGGAAGTGAGATCTTTTGAAGAGAGACATACTTATAACCTTTTGAAGCAAGTCCCGTGATACACATGCAGAGCAGGTTAGAGATAATGGAAGTAGGAAAATTTGAAGAGTAAAGATCCCATTAGCATAAACAAATGGAAAATATTACTCAATGAAATAACAGAATAGCAAAAAGAGATCGCATAGTGTTTGAGGATGTCTGGGGGACAAGAGAGACAAGGCAGTGAGACAAAAGGACAGCTGCTGTACAGGCTTTTAAACATTTAAAGAGCTGCATGAAATGCAGAGCACGTGGCATGGCAGCAGCTGATTGAGCAAAGAGGAGGTAAAAAAACTATTTGTTTCCCATTGTTCACCGTTTAAGAAGGGGTTTCGGAGGAGCGAATGTATTGCCTTGGGGTTCGTTCAGCCCCCTTCTTCACAACGGTGCACAGTGCTGGCGAGGGGGGAAAGGATTTGGCAAGCAAAGTGAGCAGTGGGAGAAGACCCCTAGTACGTTAAAAGGAAATTACAAGTCTTGTTTAATTGCACATACAGTACATATTTTTAACTGAAGAACAATGGAACTGTGTCAAATTTAATGTTTGGTATATTCTAGCAATGATAATTTCATTTAAAAGTGTGAATAATGTAAAGACAGTAATAAAATCGCATTTTAATAAACATGGAAAACAATAAAATGGTCAATTCATGTGTATTTATTTATATTACTCCATCCAGGATTAAATTCTGTCTTGAGCCCATTGCACCCCACAAAATTGAATATAAAAATGCCTTTCTTCATGTCCTTAGAGATAAAAAAAACAGTGGAAGTAATCACAAACAAAAATAGTTAAATTTATGGTAATTAGCAAAATTGATCCAAAGAAATCTTGAGGATGCCAAGAAAAAGTGGAAAAAGAAAAAACAAAGTGAGTATTGTAGCATTCAATTTTGAATTAATTATACTGTACAGAGCACAGCAAAGAGATCTGCAACACTGAGCAGCACAACATTTTCCTCAATAAATGGATGTTTCTATACAGATAAATGCATTCACATTGCTTTTTAAAGTAGTGCTCATATATTTACATACTTGAAATCAATACTGATAATATTAATATATAAATAAATAATCTATATAGTCATGTGTGAGTCTGAGGATCACCATCCAAGATCTTCCAGAGTGTCTAGTGCCACTGCTGTTAACACCTGTAACAGACAGCCCAGCCACAGATAGACACGACACCAATGTCCAAAACACACGTGTTTATTTACACGATGTACAATTTGGTTCCACCAACTCACAGACGACTATTCAGTCCTTTTCCTGTCTTCGGCCGCCTCTACTCCACTCTCGCATGCTCCGTCTGCCTCCACCCGACTCCGGTTTCCCGAATGGATTGAGGCGGCCCCTTTTATAACACCCTGGATGTGCTCCAGATGCTCTGAGATGGCCTTCCGGCAGCACTTCCTGGTGTGGTGGAAGTGCTGCCCTTGCACCTGGAAGCACTCTGGGTGTACACAGTTCCTGGAGCGGCAGCACTTCCTGGTGTGGCGGAAGTGCTATCCTACAGGGCTCAGGAACCATCCAGGCGGCCCCTGGGGTTGGCCACGGAACTCCACAGGGTTGAGCTTTCCAGCTCTGTATCCATAGTCCTTGATGGAAATCAGGGGGGCTGCCCTCTTGCGCCCAGGTGAGATGTTGCCAATGTCCCGGTCCTTCCCTGCTCCAGGTGTCCTGGTAGGGCAAGGTCCCTGGTCGTCTGCCACACAGCCTTGTCATGTTCTTCCTCTATAGCCCAGAGAAAATGCCCAGTGAGGGCAACTGACCCATCTCCTTACAGTCCCAGGGCTTTAAAAGGACGGCCACCTGAATGGAGGTGTCTTTTGACCAAGGAGATACCTTTTAACAATGCATGTCACCAGCAGAAGCCTGACGATGGAGGCTACTTTTCTACATGGCAGCTATGATGGGTTTGAAAAAACCTATAAAGATCTTTTTTGTTTGGGGTATCTCAATACCTTGAGCATCTTCATCTTTCCATCATTTATAGTGATAGAACTGTGAGATATGGACATGGGGAGACTAAGGTTGCTGTGGTTCACAGGTTGGTCTGGGAGGTGTAAGTGGAGAATTATTAGTTTGTTGTGCTGCAGTTAATTGCTTTGTAAACCCTTTTGTTGAATCTGTTGAAAGTAATGTGTGTAAGATACAATATATTGGGTGGTCCAGATCTAATTATGCAATTTTCATTACGCTATAACTTATTAAGTTTATTACATAGAAAATCACCCAAAAAATGCCAGACCATCGAGAAGTGTGCAAAGTGACAACATGAAGAATCGTCTTTGTGCCAAACTGGAATCTTCCCCGCATAATCAAAGTCATTCAGACGATCTGGATCTGCATAATTAGATCTGGACCACCCTGTATATAATATGGAAATAGTACCAGTGATCGAATAAAGAATACGTTTTCCAGTGCTGTCTCTAACTCATCAAAGAGCAAGTTGATGGTCAAGTCATTTTGAGTATTGAAAAGGAGTGGTGTCCTGTCCTCGACTGGTTCATGTCTTTCACCAGTTAAAATTGTTCAACCCTGAACTGGATTAACTGGGTTGAGTTCAGTAAAAGATGATTAATGAATTAATGGCGGCACAGTGATGTAAATGTTATCATTGCTGACAGCAGTTTCAGCAGCGTCTGGGTTTCAAAGTCATGCTGTAGGTTGGCCCTGTCAGTAAACGTGTGCCTGGACGTTAAGATCTTTTAAAGTGTTTTGAAATTATGAGAAGAGTAAACAATTGTATGCGCAATACTTAAAACGCCCCATTGAAATTATGAGAGGACAGAGCTCTAAAAAAAATGCTGCTTAAGGTTTCTCCTTAATACAAACCAGAGAGCTGACTAAATGTACTAGTCTTTAGTGTTATGACACCATACTACAATTCACTGTCAAAGTGCTCAAAGCTGTGTAGCAAACCGCATACATTTGCAGTATCATCATATCCTGTTTGGCGGGTTCCACACTTGTGAAGATGGAGCAAAACAACGTCGCCTTCTGAAGCATTTCAGTCACCAGCTTAAACTCACAGATTGTTTAATCTTTTGTGAGAGTTTCTGAAAAACAAAAAAGTGTCACTCAGTTAAAAAATAAGCAATCTATAAACCACTACAGAAAAGAAATTGGTGGAATGGATTATAAACTAGACTTTTTATTAAAGATAGCTATGTATTAAATCTTACAAAAAAAACCCATTAAATACATTATTAGCAATGTAAATGAACACAATTCAGAACATTAAACATAATAGAAGGGAAAGCAGGGTTTCACACATAAAATGCACAGTAAATCAATAAGGAAGTCACTGTTGCATAAACGCCTTATATTGTAGCAGGTCATGTAGTGGCTCGATGCTTAATACATGATTTATTCAAACCTGACATGTGTGAGACCTTCTCATTCAAATAAATTGTCTGCTTAACAACCAGTCATCACACATCTCCTTTTTATATACCGTACACCAGGGAAATCTGCGGGAAGATAGCAGTCTCCTAGCAACCTCTTGTCTCGGGTCTGATTTGAACTGGTAAACCGGCTCATTCAGTCGTTATGTATAGAAAATATACAGTGCTGTGAGAAAGTTGATACACCCCTTGAAAGGTTTTCTGTTTTCTCACATATCAACCTATATGAATTGTATTCTTATTCTTTCAATATCATAGATATACCAATTTTATTGTAAGATTAGTTTCTTTTTTCATAATTTGACAGAAACAGCACAAGTGTAGTTGCCTGCTATGACAAAAGAAGTTTAGCCCATCTTTAACACTTCATTTTGGATCCCTTGCCAGAAATAACCTCTTGTAACTGCATCAGTTGCTTCCAATGAATGGTGTTCTGTCTTTACAACATTCCAGCCTAATAAAACGAGTATCGTGTTTAGGTAAGCTTTAATAGTCCATTCTTTATTGTTATGCAAGTTCCAGTTTGCAGAATACTGCACTTCGATGTGTATAGACACATATTACAATGCTTTATATGCTTTATAGCACAGCGTGCATTCTTGACCAAAAGAAGTTCCATTTACACAATATATAATAACTCCTAAAGACAGGCAGAAGAACTTTTATATTGGCAGTTTCAGGAACAGCACTCAACCTTTATTCAGCAATGGGGTCTTAATTCAAATTCACAGCAAAGCGGACAACTTCCTAGTTACAGCAGCTCCAATTCTTGAGATTAAAATAATTCAGAGATTATTGCTCGACGGCACAGCAGAGGCAGGGACTGGGTCAGAGGTAGTCTGCACAGGACAAGACAGAAGAGGACAACAAGGGAGTGAACGGCCATTTAAAGACTCTTAATAACACACGATCAGGGCGTTATGTGGTAAAGCAGGAACACAGTCTAACAGAGTGTTTTCCCTGTAGCTAAGATGGCTGAAGCTGCACAATAGTCACCATGTGAAGGGCCAACTGGCATCCCTGCCGGACTGGATCCTGTTCCCTTTGCCTGACCAGGAGGCCATGGGAAAGGAAGGTCACTGGGGGAGAGGTGATATTCCCCTTTTGTGCCAGGACATGGACACAGAAAGCAGCTACACCGCAGTTGGCATCTAAGCAACCGTGGTGGGATACTCTGGGTGGGCTTGAGAACTTGTAAGGTCAGAACAGTGGGTGACTGCCTGCTATGGGAAGAGCACCCCCCCCCCCATATACACTGGGTGGCAGAATCCTGTCTGGTGAGCCCCAGCATGGATGAATGCATGTGGTCCCAGGGGCTTTCCCTGGTGGGCTCTATGGGAGCCGATTGGGGGAGCTGTTGGATACTGATGGCACAAGAACCATTGGGGTCCTGGCTGGCCTGGAAGTGCTTCCCGGAGGCAGCAGATTAAGCTCCTGAAGTACTCCCAGGCCCAGGGTTAACAGAGAGCCATCCGTTTGCTCCAGGGAGTCGAGAGCAGAGAAGAGCAACACTCGTCTGGAAAGGATGAAGGAATAAATAGTAGAGAGAGAACAAATGGAAACAATTGAAAGGTACTTTGTTAAATAAGCATTGATTGGGACTTTTCTGGGCATCTGTGTCTGGTGTTTGAGGCTCATTCGCACCCCATACACATGTACAATATACTGTATATACAGAGTAAATATAACAAATATAAAAATCATATCTTTTAGGAGATTTCCAGACTGTGTCAGGGTAGTGTCAAGCAGATGTTGGGTAGATGGGATCACCAACTAAATCCTGACTCTCGGGTTCTTTTGTCTCCTTGAGGTCTGCTGTGGCAGACTCTTGACAATCAGATTGCAATATAGCCATATCATCAGGTGAAGTTGACTGTGCAAGTCTTTCAATTCTACAGCAATTGATTTGTCTCTCTACACCAAACATGATCACTTTGGATGTCCTCAGTGCAGGTGGTCCTGTCTGTAAGGCAATAACACCTTGCTGCCATGGCTAGCTATTGTTGTGATAGGCCATCTCTGGCCCATACAAGATGCTTAAGGTTTGTGACATGTGTGCTCTGACTCCAGTAAACCTGCACCCTTTGTATAAATCAGGCTTCATCCATTCAAGGAAATACAGGCTGATGTTTCTCTTGTAGTCGAATGGGTGCCATTCTGGTAAGCCAGTAAAAACGTGGAAAGTTTATGTTGTAACAGTATCATCTCAGACGACGTAGCTTTGATAGACCGTTTAAAGGACTGAATGATCCACTCAGCCTCTTCATTTCTTACAAGGCAGTGGTGTGCCGTTAGGATGTGCTGTATGCCATTTTTCCTGAGAAAGGTTTGAACTCCTCAGATAAGAACTGTCTGCCATTATCACTTTCTTATAGTTTGTTCTGGTAGTCCTGCATAGTTAATATGTATGCACTTCCATGATGTTGTGGGCCATTCCATCCGATGCAATGTTGGAGATGCTGGTGCTCTTTGAGTCTGCTGGCACCCATTACACGTCTTGGAGAGGTCTTGTAAGTGGTGATCAATGCCAGGCCTCTAGACTTTATAGCATAGTGCAAATTCTGGACGAAAAGTAGTTCCGATAATGCACTATATAGCTTTGGCCCATATAAATCTTACTTAAGTCTCCAGTGTTTAATTTCATTTATAAACCAGCTTAATTCAGCTCAGATTGATGGGGCCAGAGTTAAGTTCAGTGGTGATGGGCACAAAGCATAAACATGCTCTGCTGATATACCAGTCCATTGTAGGAGTTTTTCATGCACACACACCTACATATACCTAATTACCTAATTAAAAATTAGGTTAATTACCTAATTATATTAAAATTACCTAATTAGCGCTAATTTTCAGCAACCAACTGTAAATTCCTGTTGTGCAGGAAACATTTTTGGTGTTTTTAATATGTGTCCCAGATTTGTTTTGTAATAGTAATTATCATTTATTTATTCATATTTTTCATTCTTCTCCACAAATTTATTTTTGAGTTAAAAGCCATTTGTTTCTACGGTGCATGCATCAAACAGTGATGTTACAGGTGCCATCTTAAGAGGCAGCATTTGCCTCTTGTCTGTGCTTTAAATAACTACAATGGAAGGATCGCCTCAAAAACAAATCAAAAAATAAATTGCCTCAGCACTTTTCAAACTCTGCATTTCTTTGTTTAAGAGTCATCCTAATGTAGATTTGCTTAAGGGTTTGAATCAGTGCCTTGCTGCAAGATGCATTTTTATCTTTGGTTTCTATTATTTGATAGATGGCCTCTCAGATGTTCTCTGAAGTACTTCCAAGCCATATTTCCACCAGCATGCTTGACCGTTAATATTAAATTCTTCTGTTCGTAGTCAGTTTTTGGTTTGTGCCAGACATTAAATCTGATACCACAGCAAAATAATCTTAGCTTTGACTCATCTAACCCAAGTATATTCTTCTTGAAGTTTTGTTCATCACCAATTTACAACAGTTTGGAACTAACCCCTTACGATCCAAGAAATTGCATTGATGGGCAATACATATTTTAATTAACATTGAAAAGCTCAGTCTTTTGTTAATATTGGTCACCTCGATGTATTGGTATCCCTAAAATTACATCACAGCATGGGCAAAAGCTGCCGGTACCCACGCAGGTGGCACAGTGGCAGCAGTGTTGCTTTACAGTAAGGAGATTGTGGGTTCACTTTCTGGATCCTCCCAGTGTGGAGAGTACTTTGAGTAGTGACAAAAGTGCTATATAAATGTAAAGAATTATTATTATTATTGTGTTGTTTAGGATTAATGAATCTTAACTCTTTCGTTAGTTTACTGCATTGATGAATTTTTAATTGAACTGATTTTTTTCATTTTTTATAGCAATGTGTGATTGGATGTTGTACGGTAACCCTTCTGTTGTATGTGTACATCTAAATACATTTACTTTTATTATATAAAAAACAAGATTTATTTCATGAAAGTACATATTGTATATATTGAGATTTACTTTTACAATAATGGTGACTATTAATATAACATGTATGAACTACGGCCGGCCGTTCATCCCGGCCAATACCCCCACGCCGCTAACTGGAGTCCTTCCGGCAGCATGAAGGTGCCCCGAATTCCAGCAGGGCATCATGGATATTGGAGTTTTCCTTCACAGCCCTGCTGGATACCTTAGGGGTCGCAAGGGGACGCTGCAGGGGGGCTCAGAAACTTGTATTTGCCCTATGCCCCGGAAGTACGTCCTGGTCACAGTGACAGAGGAAATGATGTACTTCCGGGATGAAAAAGAAGAGTTTTTATCTGACCCGGAAGTATTACCAATCACATGGACTTACAGGAGAGAAACACTTCCGGGTCAAGGACTATAAAGGACTCTGGGAAATCCCAGACAAATGAGTTGAGCTGGGTGGCAGGGTGGCAACGCGTCTGGGGGAGTGGAGGGTTATTGATTATTGTGTTTATTTATATGAGTATTGTGGAGAGGAGGGTGCTTTGTTCACATTATTATTATAAAATAAATAATTATTGGACTGCGGTGGGTTGGCACCCTGCCCAGGATTGGTTCCTGCCTTGTGCCCTGTATTGGCTGGGATTGGCTCCAGCAGACCCCCGTGACCTAGTGTTCGGATTCAGCGAGTTGGAAAATGGATGGATGGATAATTACTGGACTTTTATCTGGTGTCTGACGTATTGTCTGAGGGTTCAAGGGAGCGATAGCGCCCCCTATCTGTCACACATGCTAATTTGACAGCCTTGCTTTACATCTCTGAAAAAACAAAGGAAACATTTCCTATGCTTCTCCACACATTCATTTGTGCTAATGCATGTTTCTTTTCAAAATTAAAATATGGGTGAACAGTCATAAGAAAGCAACAACCATTTTCACACTGACACCGAAAGACAGAAGGGGTTTGGCACAGAGAGCAGCAGCAGCCAGCTCATGTTCAGCATGCAAACAGTGTACTACTGGAATGGAGGATCAGCTGTGAAAAGCTCCTGAAAACATAATTAATCCTAATTAAGATCTTTATTCACTGTTACATAAATACTGGATACTGTGGACACATTTTAACATGGTCTGGAAAGCAGAGAAAGTGGAAACTGCTGGAAAACTGTTTAAAACTGAAGAGAGGAAGCTACATGTTTTGACTCTTATTTTATTTGTATGATGGAGAATGAGAGTGGGGACATATTGACTTCTCATTGCCACAGTGGCATGCCTTAGCATTTAACACTGCCTCCCGCAAGGTGGATGGTGGACCCTTCATTTTAACATTTTTAAAATATTTTGTTTTAAATAATAAATTCTACAGCTGTGTGGGCGTTAAAACTCATTACAACTTTGGCATGCCTTTTTTTAAACAAGATTTATTCCCCACCCAAGAGAAAAAGGAAAAAAGGGAACACATCAGAATAAAAACATCAACATTTTATTTATAATAGAACAATTAATGGGGCAACACGGTGGTAACACTGCTGCCTCACCTGAGTTTCCTTCCCTGGTCCCCCAGGCGTGGAGGTTGCATGTTCTCCCCGTGTCTGTGTGGGTTTCCTCCCAAAGACATGCAGGTTAGGTGCACTGGCCATCCTAGTGTGTGTGCTTGGTGGGTGTGGGTGTGTGTGGGTGTGTGCCCTGCGGTGGGCTGGCGCCCTGCCTGGGATTTGTTTCCTGCCCTGCGCACTGTGCTGACTGGGATTGGCTCCGGCAGACCCCCATGACCCTGTGTTAGGATATAGAGGGTTGGATAACGGATGGATGGATAGAACAGTTAATAATAGTATAAGAGAGTTGATCACTGGCCCACATGCTTGCTCTAAAATTCTATTAATGAATTCTTGCCATATTTTTAATAATTATTTGGACATATCCTCTGAAAAAGTAGTTGATTTGTTTTAAATTTGAGATAATACAGAACATCACTTACCCACTGCAAAATCAGTGCTAGTAGTGTGATACAGGCTTTCACTAATCCTACCTGGGGACATACCAAATATCATCGTTAATAGGTTTGGAGTGATTGTGTCATTCAAGGCTAATAGGAGTATGTAAAACTATTTGTCCAAAATGATGTTATTTTAGTACATTCTCAAAAATATGGCCTAGTGATGCTGAAGCTTGATGACACGCTCACACTCCGGATCTTACCTTGGGTATATTTTAGGTCATTTTAAATGTGATGTATGCGAATAAAAGTGCACTTGTTTTGTTATACTTGTACCTTTTGTGAAAGTGCTTATTTAATATTTGGACTTCAGTCTTCACATATTAAGCACTTCATGTCTACATTTTGTCAATTACTAAAACATGAAAAATGTTTGTTTTAGCGATGTGTTTGCATAGATTGTTGTAGATACGGAGCACACATGAAATGCATGTATTCCAAAATGACGAGATATTATTCACCCTCTATAATTCTAGGCACCTCACTCCCAGATAAACCACTTGAACACTGAGGATTTTCTTTGCGACGTCAGCTGCAGTGGTGCGAGATGGGATAGCAGTCTGCTTGCTGCTTGTGCTGATCGACACATTTACAACACAAAAGACGCTGCTGGAGAGGTGCGAAAGGATTTAAAGTGGGCTGGGATTACATGTTTTTTCATAGGCTTTGGTAATTCTAGTGTTAAAAGAAATGAAAGCTCTTATCTCATATGACAAACATTCAGTTTTGCTAACAAGAATTATTCAGAAAGTTAACCTTCAGAATAGCATGGCAAGTAGCACCAGTGTTGAAAAAAATGTAAATGAATGATTAAACATGACTACTGCAAAAAGAGACTAAAAAATAGTCTAACTTGGACCTCAATATCCCATGAGTGACATAATTATGAAGCTTATTCCTGTGACAATTGCTTAAGCAGCTGTGTACAATTTAGACATGTTCTTTGAATAATCAGTCATCATTGTGCAGAAGAAACACCTTTCTGGGTTTTCTAAAATGCAGACTTGTCATGAGACCATTCTTTAGACTAACAGCAAATTATTCAGGAAGTGACACAAAGTAAATTGATGGTAGGCTGTTATCTTGGAAAACAAGGAGCATGTGGGTGGTGGTACACCCAGAGACCGTTGGAGTCAAAATAATTTTACAAATAAGCATAAGACTCCACATTAGTCTCTGTTTCTTACTTATTTGTCATATGAAACCGGTCTAAAACTCTGCTTTCCTACTGAGAATAAAGTCTGGAACAACACATCTTAAATAATCCTGAAATAACAGAATATTTTTAACTTTAATCATCATGGGACATCCTGATTGCTTGAGACTTAAGTGCATATAGCTCATATCACAGCGCTAATAAGCTTTAAAGCGATGGAAAGTATTTAATAAATTACTTCTACACGGTAAAGGAGCAGGAAGTCAGTCTGTAATGAGAACTCACACTCCAAACTGCTAAGGCGATGTTAACATATAAGTAGCAAGGATAAAGCAATCAGCAATTACCATATTGTGCAATCACTAAAACATTATCATTAAAAGCTAAAAGTACTAGGAAGCAGTTCTCTTGACCATAAAATAGAAACAGCAGGTTAGAAAATGGATGAAAGGAAGGGTTTGAAGTTGAGCTGATATCTTCCTGTAATTTAGTTGTTCGCCTACAACTCCTCTTTCATATCCTTTTCCTTGTTTGCAACCTTTTTTACAAGTCACAGGAATGAAATCCAGTCTCATATTTTATTTAAATACATAGTTATAACCCAGAGTCACCATCCACACCACACATCTGCTACATTTCTTATATCCATTTCTCCATCAATACAGTCATCCTTAGCTCACTGAATGTTTTAATGTTACACGGCTTCTCAGATACTTGTCCATGAACTTTATTTACTGTATTTCTTATAATATGTGTCAAGTAATTTACATAGACAACACAAAGAGTTGGCTTACAGATAGTTGCAGGGAACATGGCAAGAGATGACAGAATCAAAGAGCTGTCGAAGCCCACTTTGACACATTTCACTTTGCTTGATCATTGCTGCACTGTGTTCTGTAACAAGGGCTCAAAACCACACATGAAAGAAAATCAGCTGAAAGTCGTTCTTAACTTGGGCTTACACCTCCATGTTGAATGACTGACTAATCAGCAGAAGAACTTCGCTTTTATTTTCTCAGATGGCAGCCCTTCACCCTTTGTGTGTTTCATCTTTTCTGCCTTTCTATCCTCCTTCTCCTCTTTTTCCACACTCTCTTAAATCTATATTATTGCGTTTATGCATATATTACTCCAGGCAGACATGGCATTTCAGTGTATTTTTTTCTTTCAATGTGGCTTTATTGTTCACTTATTTTTCAACTTTCGGTATTTCATTCCACATTGTAGAATAAGAATACAGTATTCAATAGCATGTAACACTAAATGGAAATGTGTAGTATGCAAGGCTAAGGTATGTTTAGTAAAACTACATTTCAAATGCTTTGTGATGGACGATCCGACATCCCAGACAGTATGGACTCTTCTCCCTTACCTGGCGAGGGGGCCTTGATAATGGAAGGCCAGCGATATCTCCTTTCCATGCCAGGATGTTACAGTGGCTACTTTGGGACTGGCATACTAACAACCACTGAGCAGCACCCAAGACGGAACCTGGAAAGTCAGCATAGTGGTCAACTCCCTGCTATGTGCAAAGCATCCCCCTGAACACCTGATGGCAGCATCCTATCTGGCAAGCCCCCAGTACGGACTTCTTCAAGGCAGCTTGGGAGTTGTGGTCCCCTGGGCCTGCCCTCTCGGGTTCTGTGGGGGCTCATGGATGCTGATATTACAAGGACTGTGGTGGTCTTGCCCGGCTCGGAAGAGCTTCCCAGGTGCAATGGATTAAGCACCATAACTACTCCTAGGACAGGAATTAAAAGAGAGCCCTCCACTCGACTCAAAAAGAGTTGGAGTTGGGTGTGGAAGAGAGAGTGGAGGTGGAGAAAAAGAAAGGAAGAAAAAGAAGTGAAAGTGCTGTGCTGTATCATGAACAAAAGAGGCATGTATGAAGGTATTATTTAAATTAAAAGCACTTTAGTTGAACTGCGACTGTTGTGGTGCAATTGTGTCTGTGGGTTCAGGGCACAGTGGTGCCCCCTACAGGCCACAACGTACCAGTTGTTGTAATTGTGCGCATCATTAAGACATTAAAGTGCTTGGAGGCATTCGTGACACCAGATGGTTAAAAAACAACCCTTAAATGGTGGCCAAAACTCTGACACTGGAATACTGCTTGCTGAACCAGTAGAGATATTAGTATCTTGGGTTGGTTCTAAACATACAGTCCTAAAAATAATACTAACCCTAACCCTAACCCTAACCCTAAAATAGCTCTTTTCTGGGTTGTGTGGTTCCTTAGAGAGACATTGCATAAGAAAGGACCATTTCATTCACTGCATGCATATGAATTTAGTTCTTTGAACTTTGAAAAGATTTCTAATATGTGGAGCAAACAGAAATAAGGAAAGATGAAGAACACCTGAACTTAGCCTGTGTTACTGTACGCCGTGTGAGTCCTTTTAAAATCAGGAACCCATTGGCATTTTACAAATTTGTTATCACATATCCACGCTTATTTATGAAACCCCTTACAGATTTAAATAAGTAAAGATTCCTTCTGGAGCTTTCATGTGGATGAACAAAAAATGATTCCCCTATGGCACTGCTCTGAAGAACCACTTTGGCACCTTCATTTTTAAGAGTATATATCCTGGGCACAAGACTATATTAGGAATATTTTTGGCATGTATCCTCTCAGTTAATGAGTGTATTGCAGTTGTCACAACTCTGTGCTGTACTTTCTTCCCTGTATTATTGTGTTTTTAATGCCTCCAGTCTGGGCATCCTCTGTAATACAACACTAATTGTTAAAAGAGTACAATGTCTGCCTACACAGGATTAGGTCACAGTAGAGCAGGAAATCTGAGGCAGCTAACAGTTTCCACTGATGCAGCATAAACATTTAGACCAGGGGTCCCCACCTCTGATCCTGGAGGACCCCAGTGGCTGCAGGTTTTCATTCAAACCCTTTTCTTAATTAGTGACCTGTTTTTGCTGCTAATTAATTAATTAATTGATTTGCTCTTGGACACTCAGACCCCTGAATTGTTTCTTTATCCTTAATTAGCAGCCAAACAATAACGAGACACAATGTGAACCAAAACATAAGCAGCAAACTGTGACCATCACACAATATCTGAAAATAAAAAGGGTGGAGGTCTGAGGAATGTTGGTCTGCTCAGATCCCCGAAACATTTGACCTGTGCTAGTAGAAAAGAGAAAATCAACAATTTCAGAAATGTCTGCTATTGCACAATGAGGGCAGCAACAAGCCATGGTATTAAAGAACGGGTGTAATTAATGACAAAAATCGGCTCCTAATTAAGCAACTGGTGGGAGTGAAATTGGTTCGTAGTTTGAGGCCTTGAGTTAGTTGGTCTTCTGTTGGCTCATTCACTTCACGTTTCATTTCTGTTTGGGTGCAATTTAAGGAAAGAAATTAAGCAATTCAGAGGAACGATGAAGAAATGCAGGGGAACAAATCTTAAAAAAACAAGTCAATTAAAATTAATTCAAAAGAAGTTTATTAGCATCAAAAACAGGTCTCTAATTAAGAAAAGGGTTAGAATGAAAACCCGCAGCCACTGGGGCCCACGAGGACTGGACTTGGGGACCCCTGATTTAGACAAAAGTACTATTTTTACAGTATATGCCCAATAAGACCACTATTTATGAAATTTAATTTCTTTTGTAGGCTACCCTTTAATTTTGTTTTTGTTTTGTTACTATGGCGGCATCCAGAATTTTATTTTTCTTTTTAAGTTTAACATCTTACTAATGCAGAATAGGGTGTGCCAACCTACAAGTCAGCAAAGGTGATGGTAAAACACCATAAAGCAGGAAGGTAAACTTCAGAATTTGACATTGCTAAGTTTTTTGTTTTAATTCATAGTAATGCAGGGGCACAAAGCTAAAGGCAGAAAACTGGGAAGCAGTAACAAGTTAATATGGGAGATTAAGGAAATTCCTTAATTCATTCTTAGTCATTCTATGCCTGGCAATTTATGGAAATGCAAAGTGACTGTACTAGAAAGTTAGGCAGGGACGAGTAAGGTGGAGCAGGAGTTCAGGTATTAAGTCACAGTGCTGGAGAGTGGTGAGAAAGCAGCAATGCCCCCAGCACCACAATTTTTCACTTAACTTAGCAAAATAAATATATTAATTTTCCTCTTTCCACTATGTAAGTGTTTTCTTGGCATAACCAGAATAGATAAGGCGGCAAGCTGTTTGTAAGATACTGAGTGAGTGGGAGATGTGCCTCATGACAAGCAATAGAAAGAGGCAACTCCATGGAACATACCGAATCTGGAGCTTAGACTGTGGGCCCCAAGTCTTTGAGTGTTTGGAGGTCTAAGGAGCAATGTCCTCATGCATCGCCAGCTGATAAACTTTTCAGAGAACCCCAGAAAACTACCATGAAGGAATACAGCATATTCCCTAAGAAACGGTTCTTTGAGCTCTATCCATTTTTGATTACCTCCATGCGATGCAAAGCAAAATAATCAATAGATAAAAAGAAACTGTACTGCCGTTGTTTACTTTAATGCTGGTTTACGTTTTCATATACAAACAGCTGAAAAAAAATCCAACATCCAACCATCCATCATCCGACCCGCTATATCCTCACTACAGGGTCACGGGGGTCTGCTGGAGCCAATCCCAGCCAACACAGGGAGCAAGGCAGGAAACAAACACCGGGCAGGTCGCCAGCCCACTGCAGACTGCATACTTGTAAATATTGTAAATACAGTAGGGGTGGCTGAATAAACGTGTGTTTTGGACACTGTGTTGTCGTGTCTGTCTGTGGCCGGGCTCTCTTTTACAAACATCAAGACATCCATACAAAAATTTCAAGTTAGTTGTATTTCATAAACCCCATGTCAGGTGTCTAGTTCATAAGATCCAAAACACATGTATTTTTGCTGAAATATTCTTAAATATTTTTGGAAATTTCCTTGTGAACGACAGGTGTAGGATTTGAAAACGGAAATTTTAACTTGTCTATCCAGGGACAGCCAATTTAAATATAGGAACTGAGTGAATTTTAAGTTGGTTAATTAATTATCAGTTTTGCCTTCAGTGATACCGGTAATTGCTCAAATAATTTGTCATGGGTTAGGGTTTACCTTACCATTCCCTGTTGTTGGAGGGAGTCCCTGGGGTTTGGAAATATCGATAACTGAGGCACATTCGTTTTAATGAACAGAATAGTACAATTTACAAATAAACACAAGGATTGCAGAAATATGATAACTACATATAGGTATTGACATATAAGACTGGAGGCGGGCAAACTGTACAGACAAGAATGTAACATATGGGCTGGCTGTTTACTGATATTTAGAGTTTCACTTGATCTTGGCACAGATAAATAATTTTAGGATACCAAGTCTTTATGAATGATATTTGATGTTGTGTGGAGTCATTGCCTTTGTTGTTGATCTGGCTTCAAGTAGAAGATTCTTCATGCGTTGGCGTGCACTCTTTCTCTTTGCTGCATAATCCATGCCAGTGCTGTGCTGCAGCTTCCACAGCTTGCCTTCTGCTGCCTTTTTGCCACTTCACAGGTAAAGGCATTACTCATTCTGGCTCAAGAGTTTAGATGCTGAAGTTCCTTTCTTGAACTAATGGCTTCTCAGCCTCTCATAGCTTTGACTTGACAGACTGGGTCTCAGCTTCTGGTCCACAAAGAAAAGAGCTTGTCAGCTTCGACTCTCCAAGGAAGAGCAGCTTACAGCGTTTAGATTCAGAGAGCAGGTTTCAGAGGTTCTCAGTCATTTTGTAGAGTTCCCCCAGAGACGGTGCCCAGAGAGAATCTCAGAATCTCCTAACTTGTCATTCCACCTCTTCCGTGGGGTGCAGCAAGTTTATAAAAGAACCTTCACCTGATTGGATTAAAATCACTTCCACTTACAAAATCAGTGTCTTCTATTAGATGAGTTCTTCTGTACCATCCTAGTTGTCATATCTTCAACTACCTGTATACGTGTCTGTTCTTGCTCGAGTTCATTTTGCACCTTCTAGCTCAAAAGGTCTGCAGAGGGGCCTCTTGAAAGTTGTCAGTGCAACTCTGACTTCCACCTTTGTTATCAGATGAAGTCCAGGCAGATCCTTGTACAAGCTGCTGTTCAGTCACTTACTTGGGATACAAATGGGGGAAGGCACAGCTGGATGCCTGCAGGCCTGCTGTGCCACTAAAGCCTAACAGAATGGCCAGTGCTCACTTTGTCCTACATTGGCAAACAAGCTTTTGATTGGAAGACCTGCCTCTCCCCAGGTGGACTATTCCTTTGATGATACTGGAAAGAGTAACCAAACTAGCACAAGTAGCTGGAGCTGCAAATGGAGATGCTATGGTTCATGACTACTGGCATTTAGGTTTGTTCCCCCAGTATTAGACATATTTCTAAAACCTTATTAGTTATGTCCAAATGGGACAAACAGGTATTTATTATTGATTTTATATTGCCCAATTAACATTTATTTATGTGAGACCAGTCCTTTGCATAATACTGTTCTTAATGCCAAGCAGCATTCTAACACTGCTGTGTAAAATCAGTTGTAAAGTCTCAGAGGAATCTACTGATACCAACATCTTTTTTTACCTATATTTTAATTTTCAGGAAACACAGAGCTATTACATTTAGGTTTTTAAATTAAAACTTTGGCTAAATACCATGTTAGTGCAGTTAAAATTCATTGCTTCAAGAATAGCAGTAATCATTGTGAACATGCATTCACCATAACAAACTATCCATATTTTTAATAAAATATTTTTATTAATTAAAGTCGTTGGCATAGCACTATTAGCAAATGCACAGTATAACAAAAATGATTAGGAACAATGTTTCTCAGCAGATTTTACAAAACAATTGTAATTGAATAATATATTTAGTTAATAGGTTTTCAGATTTCTTCCCTTTGGCACTTCACTTTGAAGACCAGTTGCTAAAGCAGCGTTTCTAATGTTATTCCTGATGAGTACTCATATGTTACATACTGGCACTCCTGTCCTTTTTCACTGATATTTATTCATTTTCTGACCACTCTCTTAATATTGAAGCAACAATGCGTACAAGGTGGGAACCCACCATGGATGAGGCAATTGTAGTTCCCCTCCTGAGTACACATCTAGAACATGTTACACTGAGCATTGTTTTATACATGTATTTTGTGTTTTTTATTATGCAGATTCCTTTTTGGGGATTTGTTAATGATTTCAGAATATTTTGATAAAGTTTAATTTTGTTCTCATCTCATTTTTTGTTTGTTTATGCGATGCACTAGAATGCGTCACTTGACATTGATTATCTCATCAGTGGCATCACGGATAGTGACAGTACAAACATGCCAGCAGTTGCTTTACGTATTATCGCTTGGTTGATTCGTGAATTGAAAACTAAAAGCCTATTTGTAATCATTGATTTCTATACCAAGTAGACCCTTTTTAACTTCTTTTGATTCTAAGTTTGTTCTTGTGCTTTGTTTGCCTGTTATACTGGCTCTCTCAGCTTTGAGTTTCCTTTCCCTGACTATGATTTCTGGCACACATTTGTAATCTCCTGGTTCATTTTTTCTTCTCTCAGCATAATCCTCAGAAATCTCGTGCCTCAAAACATAACTGGCCACACTGGGCCAGTCTGCAGTCTCCAATCAATGGTAACTGTTTTTTATACTCTTTTACACTGTCGTAAATACAATACAATTTATTTTTTGTATAGCCCAAAATCACACAAGGAGTGCCACAATGGGCTTTAACAGGCCCTGGATCTTGACAGCCCCTCAGCCTTGACTCTTTAAGAAGACAAGGGACAACTCACAAAAAAAAACCCCAGTAGGGAAAAAATGGAAGAAACCTTGGAAAAGGCAGTTCAAAGAGAGACCCCTTTCCAGATAGGTTGGGCGTGCAGTGGGTGTCAAAAGAAGGGGGGTCAATACAATACAATACACAGAACAGAACAAATCCTCAATACAGTATAAAAATAAAAATTTTTAGGAGTATGTAGCAGAATTTGACAATGGATGACATCACATAATATGATTTGGATTTGTTTAAAGTCCTGGAGACCTCATCCATCAAGCTGCCTCCCCCATTTGGCCATTCTACAGCTGAAACAGTGCTGGGCCAGCCAATCCAATGAAAGGACCCCTCTTTCCCATGATTCCAGTGATCCTCCATCAGGGACGACTTTACCTTAGGCAGACACAACAACTTGGCAGGTGGGCTGTGGCACCAAGTGCCACATTTGAGCACCGAGAAGAGAAACAGAATAGGTGAGGGTTAGTAACAAATTCTAACTATCATGTTACTTACATATGTTTTAGTGATAATGACTAACAACAGAGATGCAGTCTGTACAGTTAATCAGCAGCTCTAGTCAGGGTGTGCTAAACTGAAGTAGTGAGTCTTCAGCCGGGATTTAAAAGCTGAGACCGAACGGGCATCACTTATTGTAGCTGGCAGACCACTCCACAGTTTAGGGGGTCCTGTAACTAAAAACTCGACCTCCCACTGTTATTTTATTAATCCTTGGAATCATAAGCAGACCGGCATCTTGAGATCTTAATGTGCGCTCAGGTTTGTAAGTCATGATAAGTTCAGACAAGTAAGTAAATAAATAAGTAAGTAATTAATATTCAGGGGCCAGTCATATTCAGTACATTAATGAAAACAACCTACTAAAAATGGAAAATTTAAAATAGAGAGTGCATTTAAAATCACTTTGTTAAGTAAGAAAACTTGTTAAATCATTGCGTTTACTCATTTTCTACATTTTGTTTATGTTGGCCTCCTCCATTTGCCACCGAGTATGTATAATGCCTCAACATTTTGATTTTGATCAACTAGGAGAGCATCTTGGCTGGACCCATGAACTGATGAACACGTGGAAGGAGTTTTTAAATGCCATCAAAGTACCCAGCAATGCAGAGAATGGCACATATGGCTTCAATTTCAAGGATACTTCTATACCTTTGTAGTAGTCCTCAGGTATGGATTGACATATTGGGTGGTTCAAATTACACTGACAGGCTTCTATGTGCACTCACATTTGATCCTTGCTGTGTCTCATTTTCTTATTACTGGAAGTGCTCTAGAAGTCAGATCATAAAAGTTTTTTGGGGTATATTGGATGATCTGTGGTTGAATAATTACATCTGGGATTTGGTGTGGCAGCTCATGGACCACAGACATCTTGGTGCACAGTTTCCTGTTCATTAATAATTAGACTGGGAAGTATGACATTCCAATCAGTGAGAAATTTCTGTATTCCAGCAGGGCTACATAAGGATGTCATCTATCACTGTCTGTCTTGCACAACGGCTAGATACTTTATCATTTACATGGAATTCCCTGCTATGCCATCAGATTATAAACTGGTGAATTTAAAAGTTGTTAATTGTATTATCAGTAAAAAAAAAAAAAAATCAAGAGAAAAATCACTTCATCATTAGATAATTAACTTTTATCCAACTTATATAATCAATGTACTTTCTGTTTCTGGCAGTCTCTTATTAGCATCATATCCTTTGCTGCTTTCATTTGGACAAGGCAATATAATTGTACTCCTTAAAACTGATGGCCAGTGCAGGCACTGTAGCGCCACAAGTATATTTTAGAATACCTAAAGCTGTAATTATTCTGTATCTGTTTACAATTTACTCAGTGTCTGAATTTCTAACGTGCCATTGTATTGTCAGGTATAATATTATTAAATACAGCTTGACAAGCTAAAGCGGTATTTTTCAACCCTGGACACCGCAACACACTGTCTCTACTTGTTTTTCATTGCATCTCACTCTTTAACACTCATTAATTGTAGGTGAAGCTGAAATATGTCATTTTGGTGATTGCAAGCCCCTGTGAACTGTGCTGTGCTGAGTGACAACATAACCTGCTTTGGTCAGTGTTTCCAAAAGCACAAAGACTAAATGTACTAAAAGGCATGTGCAGAAATAGAAGCAGATGGTTAACTGTAAATAGAGTTTTTTTGCACAAAAGTATACATCTCTGAAATGGTCTCTTGGCATCCTAGGTCCATGACCATATCACTAAGTAACATGGTGGTCGCATATAGAATTACTCTGTGGTTTTATTAGCACAAATCCTGGGTACCTTTTAAATTGTCTTTACTTGAAATCAGTCTGCAAGAACACAAATTTTAAAAAGTTTTTGCCTGAGAATAGGAGAGGGGAAGGATTTCAAGCTTGTGTATATAATGGTGCAGCTGAAAATTCAACTGGTATTTGGAATTAATCATTTTAAGATGTTAGGAACTAACAAAGTTTTTGCTTTTCTTCTGAGTAATGAATTCTGAAATTCTGGAATGTTGGAGTCAATTTAAATCGATTAGTCTGTATTGAGATGGGAAGCAATACTTCTATCTGTGCCATAACTGTAACAATCAGACAAAATTAACAATTTCAGATGGATAAGGAAACTCGTTTTGAGGTGAGTGTGTAAAACTGCTTAATGAAGAAATTCAGATGGAACAGAATGGTGCCTTCCCTCAGCAAGTGCCTCTGTACTTCTACCAACAAAAAGAGACCTAGTTCACAGTCAATAGAATAGCTTGCAAGTGTTACAGTATAAAGTTTTTGGTAAAGGATTTGGACAAAGTATACATCTGTTCTGGCAGATTCAACAGTTAGGGGTCATTTGTGAGCATTTATTTTGTTCTGAAAAGTTTTCAATAAGTTAGTTAAAAATGATTATGCCAATTGTTTTTCATCATTAGAATTGTTTGTCACCATGAAAATCGTACCCAGAAGTCCCCAGGAATGTGCAACAGGATGTGTCATCAATGTAACTATTTATAAGAACCCACACTTAAACTCCAAAATTATCCAAGATTAGGATACTATGAACAATTGCAAGCAAGCCTTCATTTTTTTTTTTGAAATCTATGGCTTTGAACTCTGCTCCTGCTTTGAACCTTGATCGTGATTAAAATTTTGGGCTTTGATGACCAATTGCTGTCTTTTCACCTGATACGTAGACTGGAACCCCAAATCCTGACAGGACCTCTGGTGGGCCCACTCCTAATAGGGTCACAGTCTGTAAAATTGGTTAGCCCTCACCTAACAAGGCATCAGGCAGCAAGAATGGAAGATCATATCTTGAGAGGCCTAGAGCTGCAAAGCTGAATAACCCTACACTAACAGAGCCTCACGGATTGAGACTAGAAGGTCTCCTGTTGATAATAAGGCCAACAACAAAACCTTACTGCACCCCCGGTGAGGACTTTAGAAGCAAATGTGGAGTGCCTCTTGGTGTAGACTCACATAGTAAAACTGGCATCTGTGGAGTGCCCTCAGCAAACCCCAGATATCAAGCACTCCTGATGAGGACTCAGACACCATCTCTTTGAACACTTCCTGGCAAGGACTCAAGACTCCACTTTAGAGTACCTTCTGGTGAGGATTCAGACCCCTACTATGTAACGGTTCCTGGCAAGGACTCAGGCACATGCTGTGAATCACCACTTGGCTGTTGGAACACTCTCTTCTCCAAGCTGGGATGACTTAGCAAGATTATTATCAAATTTTCAACATCAACACCACATCCCTAGGACAACATGAAACCAAGAACATCTCCAAGATGTGGACAACATGATAGAAGCAAGACAGCTCCAAGATGAGACAACAAGACAAAAGAAACAAATCCTGGCTGGGATGACTTGTCTGTTAAGGACTCTAAAATGAAACCCTTGAGTTAATCCCTAGTACATCAATCATTGTCTTTATTTTTTCTGGCTTTTGTGCTACTCTTTAAAATTAGATTGATTACCACCAAACTAGATTGATGAGACTGTTTAGAAGAGTAATAATCATAAATGTTTGATTTTCTTTCAGGCTGTGGCATTTTGTTTTTATTGCAAAATATGTGTGAATCATGTCATCGTAAGGAAGAAACTTTATTTCAGGTAAGGAAGAGAAAAGTTTTGATGAATGGTCAATATACTGACTAATTATGACGTGTTGCATGCTGATTAACACATCCAAGCAAGAGCTTCACTATATTCTGAACACGGTTCAATAATGACCCTATCTACACTTTATAATAAAGTGCCACTGTTTGTATGTGTGTCTGGTACCTCTGAGCAATCTGATTGGTCAGTTTGGCTTTGATTTGATTGGCAGTGGTTCCTCAGTGGTTAGAATGATGACACAATAATTAAAAGGGAGAATTTCAATGACAACAAAGTGAATAACTTGCTGAGTGACTTTTTTTGCTAAATACTAAAAAGGCACAACCAGAGTCTCCTTCAAAGATGCGAAGTTTTCCATGAATACCAATGATCTTTTCACATCAGGTAATAAGGGCCCATCTACCATTGGTGGTAGTCAAAAAGTGAACAGGAGGTGAAAACAGATCCTCGAAATGACAGAATCTGAGAAGCAGGCTTTATGGGAACATGATGAAGCGAGGAAGTGCTGGTTTAGAAAGGTTGAAACACACAAGGATACAGAGAAGAGGTGCAGGAGGAACACTGCAGGTACTTATAGGGGGAAAGATTGAGGAAAGTGAAGATACTGAGGACAGAATGCTATTTTTAAATGTATTCTATTACCTTAAGGTAAGCGTGGCTAGTAAATCTATAAACCTGTAACTTTAAATGTCATACATGCCAAAAGAAAGTCTTAAATATTGCAGCAATGCATGTGCCAAAGGATTAATTCATGTCATACATAACAACTAAAACCGGCAGCACATTACATGGCTTCTAGTCAGAGAGGATGTCATATTTGATGACTGCATCTGATCTGCTTGGCTGAGAATGTCAGATTACACAACTACAACTCACAGGACATGACAAATTAAAGATGTCCGTCTCCACATTTATCACCCACCAAGACTTCTTTTTCACAGTAAATTGCTGGATCAGATTCATGAAATGATGAATTAATATATTAAAAAGGAATATGGCCCAGAAGATCCATAAATTACTACTATATGTTATTATGTTTTAAGATTTTAAGTAATTTGCAATGCATCTGAAAGAAATCATCGCAAGTCAAACAATAGGATTATTCCAGTCACTGCACTGTAGCAGACCTCTCAGTGCATCTCCTGTTTTTTTTTCTTAAATAATGTAAAATCGTTTCTTTTATTTTCTTTTAACAGTTTGTAAGTATTTATTTCTACAAAATTCATTATAACATTTGAGAAAGCTTTTTACTTTTGATCGTTATCACCTTTGAAATCCAACGGGACACTTACACTCTACCTGAGCAGGAATTCCCCGGTGTGAGGCTGGCACTGTTCATTTATAGCCAGGATGCGCTGCTATCACTGAGACCAGAAACCAATTACACTCTGTGTACTAATAATATACTGGACGAATTAAAAGCTTTGAACCTCAGACAGCGACGAAAGAGAGGTGGACTTTGAGTACGTCTAAAATGGAGACATTTTAAAACACCTTTGTCAACTATCATCATGAGCAATGTATAGCCCCTGCAGAATCAACTGGATGAGCTGAAAGCATCTGAGCGATACCTCCAAGAGTACTGCGAAAGTTGTCTGATGTGTTTTACTGAGACCTGGTTGAAAAATACCGACTCAGATGCAGCTGTTGAAGTGGATGGCTTTGATTGTGTGTGGCAAGGCAGAAACCCAGTTTCTGGTAAGCAGACGGGTGGTTGGGTCTGCCTTTACATTAACAAAAGGTTGTGCAAGAATATCCTTGGGAAAGAGCGGATCTGCACATTAAATATCCATCGGACTTCGCCCATACTATCTACCACAAGAGTTTAAGCGATTATTTATGACAGCAGTTTACATACCGCCACATGCTTATGTGGGTACTGCAGCTGAAACGATCACTTGGCTCTTTCAAACTTGTGATGGGTGATTTTAATGTATGCAGTCTGGAATCAGTATTACCAAATTACCATCAGTACGTGAGTATTAATACTAGAGTGGACAAAACACTAGACATGTGTTATGGAAACATCCCTGGCATCTGCATATCGCTTCATAGAGCCGCCGTGGATGTGTCTGACCATGTCGCTCTTCACTCATTACCAAATTACAAACAGAAACTGAAACAAGAAAAAAACAACCATACGAAAACCACAAAACTGGTGCAAGGACAGTGCAGAGCAACTACAGGAATGCTTCTCTCCTGTACTGCCTGGAATATAATGACATCCTTACAGTCACTGAATGAGGCCACTTTCACTGTTAAGTGAATATACGAAATTCTGTGAATTTATGATCGGGGCGGCTCTAGGCTCGTAGAGGCCCTGGGCAGAGAAAGAATCGGTGGCCCCCTTGCCCGCTAATGTCAATATGGTATCTTACGCACGGCGGATGGCCACATCCGTTGCTGACACGGCATTGCCATCTCGTGCTCATGACACAAGCGTTTAACTTTTGCCGAAATTTGCCGCTGCGTTTTTAGCTGTGTCGTTAATTTCTCTTTCTGCTTTATATTCAATATATATTGGGGTGGCGGCCCCTGGGATTTGGTGGCCCTGTGCAGGTGCACAGTTTCCACATGCCTAAGGCCGCCCCTGATATGATCATTAAGGAAAAAAAACTGTCAAGATGTACCCTGATAGTACGCCATGGGTCACTAAAGATGTTAAAACATTACTACAGTGAACCCTCGTTTATCACGGTTAATCCGTTCCAGACTCTACCGTGATAAATGAATTTTCGCGAAGTAGGATTCTTTATTTATAAATCGAATATTTTCGCAGTTAGAGTATAGAAAACCTGTTTACGACCTTCTAAATACGTTTTTTAACATTATTAGAGCCCTCTACACATGAAATAACACCCTTTAGTCACCATTACACTCGTATTACCCAATATATTAGACAAAAAAAGAGTAAATAAGACATATTAGACATTACAAATATCATATTATTACTAGGCTCACCCGCCTTTTAAGGCGACCGACTTTTATCCTCAATTTGTACGCGCTCCATGTGTACATCAGGCATGTAAGTGTAGGGAATGAGAACATCAAAGTGCCCATTCATAACATCTCCTGAAAACCTACATTTTTTTTTATCCCCACGAGTGCCTGTCCAAAGTCGTACAATGTCAGCCCGAATCTGTACCGCTAAAGACAGAGTTTCATGCACTAAATAAGCTATAGATGAGAATAAGCCAGCACCATCTCCCCTGATATTTACTACACGGTGAGGCATTTGTACTCCATCAGCATTAATTATTTCCAGAGACATAATTTTGTCTATTTTTCCAGCGCATCGCGCACAAAAGCAAGGGAACGATGGGAGCACCAGAACTCTGCTCACATCGTGTCGCTTCGTACCGCAAGCCGCAAGTAGTAAGTCTGTGATAAGCAGAATACCGCTACGCTTTGCACTCACGGGATAGAAGGACAATCACGACCGCTTTTATATAGTAGATTATTGTACTGTACATTTAATTACACACACACACAGTTCTTACACACAACCATTAACCTATGAAGGCAGGACCTCAGTAGGTAAGTCTTCAGGTGGTGCAGTATCTTCATCAGGTGCGTCGTTGTCTTCTTCTGCTGATGGAGTACTAGGAGTAGGCAGTGGGTGCGCGGCTGAAGAACATCTTGATAGGCAGTTGCTGGCGCTGTCTTTTCATATGCGTGAGGTGGCTTTTGTAGGGTATTGCCATCTTTGATCATATCCAAGAGTTTCACCTTCTCCTGGATAGTAAGCATCTTCCTCCGGCGCTTAGTTTTATTGTCAGAAGGCTTAGAAAAAGCAGCACGTTTAGGAGCCATCGTGGGGCTTAGATAAAAGTTCTCAGAAAGCGCATGCATAGTGACGTAAGTGTGTATGAGAAAAAATCGCGATAGAGTGAAGCCGCAAAAGTCAAAGCGTGATATAGCGAGGGATCACTGTATTGGAAAAACAACATGGTCATCAAGAAAATAAGATGGAAGAAAAACAAAGTTTACAGCAAAGCAGGTTTGGAAAGGCCTAAAAACAATCACAAGACTGGGTTCTAAAAAGAGTGTGACAAAGATCAGAAGCTTATAGCAAATAAACTTAGTAACTTTTTAACCAGATTTGAAACAAGCTATTTCAGCACGCAAAGTGCAGAAGTAAAGGAGATGCTTTATAAAAACACCAGGAATTCTGCTGTGATAGGGTTCAGGTCTGTGGGGAAAGGCTTGTGGGCAGTGGGGTCAGAGGGCATATCAGGATGGCTCTTAAAGTCCTGCTATAAGCAGCTCTCTCCAGTTTTTAGTTTGCTTTTTAACTGGTCTCTGACCTGTGGCTTTGTACCTATGCTGTGGAAACAATGAATCATTATCCCTGTTTCTAAGGTTTCTAGGCCAAGCTGTCTAGTGGCACTCACCTCTATTCCAATGAAAGGCATTGAACATTTGGTGAAAAACATTTTAATGAGAGAGACAAAGTCTTTTCAAGATAACTTTCTAGTTAGCCAATAAAAGGTGTCATTTTGCTTAATTTCTCACTACATCCATAATGGCTAACACGGTACAACACCATAGTAGTACAAGATAACCACTAATTTGCTTACTGTGCAAACAGAAGTGATGACAAATTTTTTGGTTGTTATCTTACATCAAATCTGCACTTTTCTCGATCAGCTTGGCTCATATGTCAGAGCACCATTTTTGGATTTTTCTTCAGCGTTCAATACCATAACACCTCATATACTGATTGGGAAACTGAACAGTATGAACGTAAACCCATTTATCACATTATGGATTCAGGAGTGTCTTTTAAATCAT
The DNA here is from genome assembly GCA_026402145.1 of Polypterus bichir lapradei. NCBI lineage: Eukaryota > Metazoa > Chordata > Cladistia > Polypteriformes > Polypteridae > Polypterus > Polypterus bichir. The sequence continues at coordinate 15,033,532 of JANRMT010062800.1, read as the reverse complement.
TTACAGAGAGTCAAAGTACAGGATGCTTTTTCAAAAGTCATTCCTTCAAACACAGGAAGCCGACAGGGGTGAGTATTATCACCATTACTATTTACTCTGTACACAAATGAGCGGAGACAGAACAATGGCCACTGGTCCATTATCAAATATGCTGGTGACACCAAGTTCATAGGACACATATCTGGGGAGGATGAAAGCCACCATCTAAATCAAGTGGACTGTACGGTAAACTGGGGTAATAAAAACTCTCTCACTCTGAATGTAAGAAAGACCTAAGAAATTATATTTTATTTTAAGAGGCTGAAATCTGTATATTCAGCCATTATTGTTTTAGGGGAGGAGGTAGAAATAGTGAATGAATATAAATACTTAGGAACTAACCTAAATAACTTTCTTAAACTTGAATACAAATACAAAAAAAAAAATTCTGTAAATTAAATTAGTGCTTATTTCTCCTCCACAAACTCAAACTATTTAAAGTAGACAAGGAGCTCATGTTGTCCTTTTATCGCAGTCTGATTCCGTCTGTTATCACTTTCAGTTTCATTGCCTGGTTTAGTAGTCTGACAAACCAAAATTTTAAAAAGCCCCAGCAGATTACTAAGCATGCTGCTAAAGTTATTAGGGCTGATGTAGATGATCTAGCAAGAAGACAATGCTAAGGAATCAGGAAGGATAGTTGCTTTAAAAACCCACACAAATCGCTCCAGAAATTCTTTTCTTCCTAGTGCCATACGCCTTTTTAATAAGGAATATTGGAGAAAAGGATTAAGGTTTGATACGTATCCTGTAACCATCCATCCATCCATCCATTATCCAACCCGCTGAATCCGAACAGGGTCACGGGGGTCTGCTGGAGCCAATCCCAGCCAACACAGGGCACAAGGCAGGAACCAATCCAGGGCAGGGTGCCAACCCACCACAGTCCTGTAACCATTTTTGTGTAAATATGCACCATCAAACTGCCTTACCTTAACCTGTCCTGTCTCTACTTGTTTTGTTTTATTTGTTTCTGTCTTGTTATTAGGAGCAACTGAGAAGGCAAATTTCACATTTTCTTGTGTAAATGTAACTAAATAGAGAAAGCTTGAACCTTGAAGTCCACATCTTTGATGTATATTTTGTTGTTTAGGTTAAACCCTCCAGCATGGCCTCAGTGGTGTCTTTACGACTAGGCTAAGTTTTGGAAAGTAAACTGAGATTGTTCTCTCTCTATTTAGTATAAAGTCATTATATTCTAGTTTTTAAAAACATTTCAAAATAGAGGCATGTTTAGGGAATGGTTTACTCTTATTACTTTTATATTAAGCAAATTACTAATACAGAAACCCAGATTCCAGATATAATTATCACAGTTATAGGTGTCTGGCACATGCTGGCCCACTGCACTGATGTGACAGAGGTGGGAGAAAGCTCAGCATGGCTTCCCAGGGCTGGTTCTCCATCACACAAGAGAAGACAGGATGATTGTTGCTCTGCACGTTTTACCTGACTACATGCAATAAAATAATATTGTAGCATGGGATGAGCTAACAAGGAAGGAATTATGGTGTTTATTCAAAAAAGTCTGAAATCAAAACTCATTATGGAAAAAGGCAGACAGCAACTCATATACAGGAAGACAAGAAAATGGCAATTAATTTACAGTAAATGCCTTATCATTGTGAACCGTAAATGTTAATATACAAATCTTAAACAACTGAGACTATATTCATAGGCCACATGACCTCAAGTAAGGCTGAAACCATGGAGTGGTGGCTCTGAGGCTAAGGATCTGCTCTGGTATCCCAAAGGTTGCCGATTTGAATCCCCATCACTGCCAAAAGAGATCCTATTTTGCTGGGCCCTTGAGCAAGGCCCTTAACCTGTAATTGCTCCAGGGGCGCTGTACAATGGCTGACCCTGCGCTCCGACTCCAAGGGGTATGCGAAAACTAACAAATTCCTAATACGAGAAATTGTATAAGGCGAAATAATGAACAAAAAAAACTATGAGGGAAATCATAACGACAGACGAGTCCCTGACCGTGTGGGGAAAGCAATGAATTTGAATTTATAAATTGGCAAAGGGTCCCATCCCATAAACTCTGTCATACAGTATCAACATTGGGGCAAGGCAAGAATTAGTCCAGAAGAGCTGCTCCAAAATTATCCTGACTCATTTTTTTTTCTAATGTTTCTGACACAGTGATCCAATGTGTATATCTTTTTCACCAATCCTAAGTTAACTAAATGTGTTTTGACCAGTAAACCTATAAAAAAAGGAACAAGAGAAGTTTGAAAAACAAGAAGGGATTATTCAGCCCATCAGGCAAGTTTGTTTAGCTAATAGCTAAGTTGTCGCAGTCCCTCACCCAGATACTTCTTTAAGGTTGTCAAGGTTTCTGCTTCGTCTGCATGACTCAGTACTTTGTTCCAGATTGTTAATACTGTTTTCATAAAGATCTTGCGAAGAATCCTGGCTTAAGGACTTAAGGAAACTGAGTACCGATAGTGTTGCCTTTGACCACAAGTTAACAAAGTGATGTGGAAGAAGCAGGCAAGAGATGCAGCAGAGAAAAGATCATTGGAGTCAGGTGGAAGATCAGAGTGGTAACAGCCGTTTTGGAGGGTGGGCGAGGAAGGAGACAGCCCCCAGTAACTCACGTGTGAGGGAGAGACACTGCATTTCGCAAAGTATTTGTCAACCACCACCAGTGAATGTAAAATGGCAGCTGAAAAATACAATAAAAAAAATCACAAAAGATTCACATCTACCAACAGTAGAACCAAAGGAGAGTATTAAAAGATATCTCAACATCCACATCAAATAATCAACAGCAAAGGCAGAGACACAAATAAATATTCATACCTTTCCAATATTTGTTCAATGGGCAAAGTGCTATCAAATAATTGATCTGATTCATGACAATGATGACGACTAATCAAAAGCAGCAAGATGTACAAGTCCATGCAGCCTTTAAGTTGTTTCACAAAAAAAATAAATAAATAAATCAACCAATAAAGGGCTCTATTCTTCAAGTTCCTAGACGGAACTAAAAATTTCATAATGCACATGTGCACCAATGAGTAAAGACATGCCAAGAGTGCTGCAGGGTCAAAGGGCCATGTATTGCCATGGACCCATACCATGAAGCATCTCAATATGCAGATTTACACCGTATTGATCTGCCAGAGGACAGATGTAACTCCACAACATCTGGATCAGACGCAGTCTCCTTGCCGTGTAAGTTAATAAGAGAAGTCCTAGTCTCAGCCATGCAGATAGAGCTTCTAAACACGGTGAGCACAGTACTTCCTGGTAGTGTCAGCTGAGTCCTCCCTCTTGGCCCCCTATTTTCTGTGCAACACCACCACTACACTCTGCCATTCCAAAGAGCAGATGTCATTCTCGTCACTAAGTGTATTACTGTGGACTCACACCATGAAGCACCCGAGTTCACAGATTTGAACTGTGGTGATCTGCCAGTGCTCAATTATGAATCTGCAATTTCTGGCTCAGAGGCAGAGTCTCCTCACAGTGTAAGCTAATAAGAGAATTATTGACTCAGCTGCACAGATACCACTTCTTGGTGACATCAGGGGAGTTGTCTTCTCTTTCTCTGTCATCCCCAATCTTTTTGCACAACATGGTCACTACAGGCCAGCCCCCTAAAAAAAATTAAAATTGACTAGTGACAATAGAATCAGAGAACATTTCACAAACTACAAACATAATAAATTTTTTGCAAGATAAGAAATTGCTTTAAGTATATCATGGGAAATCGTAAAATCTTCAATATGATGAATTAGCTGAATTTACTTAACCATTTTAACAACATGCTAAATTGTTAAGGCGAGTTTTACGATTATTTAAATATTACACAACACCGGCATCTGCTCAGAAATAAGGGGCGAAGGAGTACCTCACACCACTGTTATCGAAAAAGACTTTCCGGAGTCATGCAGTGAAATAAATGGGTTGTGGTATATGGCCGGCTTGTCATCCCGGCCAATACCCCCAGGCCGCCAGATGGAGCCCTCCCTGCAGTATGGAGGTGCCCCGAAGACCAGCAGGGAGTCATGGACTGTGTAGTTTTTATACACGACCCTGCTGGATACCACAGGGGCCGCAAGAGGGTGCTGCAGGGAGGACCAAAGAATCACTCGTGCCCTATAACCCGGAAGTGCGTCATAGGAAGAGCGACGTGCTTCCGGGGTGAGAAGAAGAACTTGTACCTGACCCGGAAGTGATAAAGAATCACGTGAACTGGGGATTGGGAACACTTCCTGGTCAGGGAGGATAAAAGGACTGTGGGAGCTCCCAGACGGCGAGCTGAGCTGGGTGGAAGGGTGGCAACGCATCTGGGAGTCGGAGGATTGTATTTGTAGTGATTATTGTTTGGTTTATGAATATAGTGGAAGAGAGGGTGTTTTGTGCACTGTGGCATTTAAATAAAGTCGATTATTGGACTTTTACCTGGTGTCTGGAGTCTTGGACAGGGGTTCAAGGGAGCGATACGGCCCTAATCTGTCACAGGGTGTTATTGCCCATCTGAACATAACTAATCCTAGCCCTGGTTTATTAACTCATACTAACAACAGTTTATATTTTACTATTACAGAATGCTGTACGTAGGGCAATAATGTAAAGACATATATTTCATGGTACGTTCTATGAAAGTGATGTACTGAATTTAACAAAATAAAAAATAATCTTCACTAAAAACATGTCTTTTTAAATTGGGCTGTATATTGCATGCTATTAGATTTATCATAAATGCAATTTGTCTAGATAAATTCAGACAATCACCATTACAATCAGAGTTACAATTACAGGAAAAGTTTAACGGTCTGATGTGACACTCAATCACAAATTTTGTCTTGCTATATACAAATGATTACATAATATTTTTAAAGGGTTTCAGAAAAAGAAGGGCCATCCTATTGCAGATTCTTTTAAAAACACTTTTTGCATTTTTCTTTCACAGCACCAATTTCCCTCTTTAGGTAGGCTTCATCGACAGATGTTTCTGTCAAGTCTCACAGATGACCTGGAAATACTAATTCTTCACTGAAATATCATTTTCTGTATTAAAAATAGAAATGCTTATTTTCTCATCATGTTGTATTATCTGAACAATGTAATGTACTTCCAAAGAACACACATTTTATATTTTATATTTAATTTTGTAGCAATTCTTATGATTATTTTCATTTTGACAAATCTAGCATTAAAATCATATTATTCATACAGGTACGATTAATTCCCCTATGTTTAATTTTTTTTTCTTTAATGGACTTCATTGTACTAATAAAATGTAATTTGAATGTCAAACCTGAATGAAAGGCTTGCTAAATGATAAAAAAAAATCTTTACATATTAAATAAAACCCTGTTAACTTGGTAGGAACAAATTATTATAGCTGACATTTGCTGTAGGCTAAACTAGACTCAATTATATAAAAAATACAGTATGCTCTGAAACAGAGCACAGCAAAGAAATCTGGCTATTCAGAATATTTATCAGTTTTTAAATTTTACTTCAGATTGTGTTTCGCTTTTAAAGATTACATTGCATTGAAAAAGGTTATTTCTGGTAATCATAAGAATGTTTGCAGATGCAGGCTAGCATACCTCAAGAATTTTGCAATAAACATTAATTAAGTGGTATCTTTATGCATTACCTTTTTATTTCATGTATATTTTCCCTCACCTTAGTTATTACAAGGAATTCCATATACACATATATACATACAGGCGGCATGGTGGCGCAGTGGTAGCACTGCTGCCGCCTGGCAGTTAGGAGACCCGTCTGGGTTCGCTTCCCGGGTCCTCCCTGTCCCTAGTGTGTGCTTGGTGTGTGGATGTGTGTGCCCTGTGGTGGGCTGGCGCCCTGCCCGGGGTTTGCTTCCTGCCTGGCTGGGATTGGCTCCAGCAGACCCCTGTGACCCTGTAGTCAGGATATAGCGGGTTGGATAATGGATGGATGGATGGATATATACATACATATACATGGAGAAAAGAAGAGCTGCTCAGGAAGCAGCAAGCGCATCAACCTCTGGGCAAATGAATGCTAAACATACAGAGAAAGAAAGAGGATGTAAACTACGAATGCTCAAGTCAAGTTTATTCACTGCACGTTATCATTATAGCAGTGCACCGTTACTGGTGTGTATATATATATAGGGAGAAAGGGAGACAAAGGAAGACAATAGCCAGTCCTGACTAAGGCCATCGTGGAGAGGAACTCAAGGTAATTAATTTAAGTATCAGTGTTCATAAACATCTGACATATGGTTTCTCACCCTGCAGGTTTAGTAAGAAGAACTTGCTAAATTGGAAAGTTAGGCAGCCAGTAAACAGCATACAGAACATAGAACTAAAAACAGAGATCCTTGGGGTTCCAGTGGAGGCTCAAATGGAAAGGACATAGGACTTCTTCATAGGTGCTGCTGACCCAGGAAATGACATCCGGGATTACCACTGAAGCCAAGAGTTAGGAGGTGAGTTACGACAAAGGCTGTATGGTAGTGGTAGAGTAGCATTGAGACTGCAGTTATGTGATTTTCCTGAGACTGATTTTTGGTGTATGTGGCACAGTATACAGTATTTACAGTGGGCAAAGGAATGAGAAACCAAGCAAATTACAAAGTTACAGACAATTTCCAAAATATGCATTGACAGGCAAAGGATGAAAGCTGGGGGGCATTCTTTCTATTTAATGTGTTGTTACTTTGTAAACTCCCAGGACTTATTGATCCGATACTAGAATTTGCATAACAAGATAGCAGGGAGAAAAACAAGTTTTGGAAGTGTGTAAACTTTTCCAAGTGCATTATTTCAAACAGATTATTAAATACTTGTGTAAACAGCAGTGGATTTTCTGTATGTACATTTAACTCTCGACTGTTTCATTCATGGAAACAAATGTCAAATGAGATGATAAGTATGCATGAACATTGCTGTATGTAGTCCTGGTAGTTGAATTCAATTTAAATTAAGTAATAAATAATGGAAAGTTTGACAGCTTTAAATATGCACTTGTATAAATGGTTTTCTTGTTGAGGCTAATCATGTCAACAGATTTCATTACCAAGGACTTCCACATTATCACCCCATAAAAAATACAACCTTGAAAGTTCTTTTTTTTCTCATGACCATTTAACATTCAGTAGGAACAGGAAAAAATATATATTTTAATGCAAATTTGCAAAGCACTGATAAAAACATTTTCTCAAAAGAATGAAGTACAAACAACAATCCAGGTTTAAAAAGAGTACAGAAGGATGATGGGGCATAAGTGTTTTGCAGGGCACATTGGAAAAAAATCAATACAATATTTTTTAGCATTCAGGTATAAATCCTGTTGCGCTCGTATGTTGTCATGAAAATAAAGGCCAAAAATAAACCCAGAATATAAAAGTTGTGCACAATACCCATTTGTACACTATAACACTTGAGAAGTGCAATGATTTAATTATGTTACAAGTACTGTGTCAGATCAATGAAAATACTTTTTACATTAGCCTTTAGTCGGACAGATGAGCACTTGGATATTTTTGGAATACAATTAGTTTTATTTTAGGCTACAAACGTTTTTCAGTTTCTGGCAGCCCTGTGCAAGACTAGACAAAATTGCATATGAAGGAATATAAGCACCCAAGCTCATCACTTCCATCTGGCTGTTAAAATAATTTCTAAAAAAAGGATACTGACCACACTCCTCTGTGATGATGAGCTTCTGCATGTCTTCTTACAGTACATCAGGCTGCAATATCTGTACAGAAAAATAACAGGATACATGGCAAATGCAGAGCAGTGCCACAACTGTTCAAAGGTTATTGTTAACTTTAAACCTCTTTTGCTAATATTTAAATATAAAATAATAAGCTAACTTATTGGGAGTCATAGCTTATATTTCTGGAGTAGATATATTTTCACTCATTCTCTTTTTCTCCTTATGTATTTATGGCTGTGTTTGTCGAGGGTTTCCAAAATAGTTCAAAATGCAGCTACCAGAAAAGTTCAAGCAATGAATATGATAAATGTACAAAAATAATTGCACAGTCCAGGAGTCATCATTTAAAAAAAATAGTGAAATTTAAAGCAAACAGAAGAAAGTTGATAATGCAAAAAAAAAAAAAAACTGCCCAAGTTTCTCCAGTAAATCATCAATACACAGCATTAGGTATGCATCAAACTTGGAAATCTTATTCAAGCATCTAAAATCTATACTAAAATGAACCAAACCATCCAGTTTTGGAACTAGAACAACTGGACATTGCCATTCACTTTTACTCTTGTGAATCACACCTAACTTGAGCATCTGTTTCACCTCTTCACATATCACAGTCCTTGTTACTTCTGGAATACAATATGGGTGCATCTGTATCTTAACACCAGGTTTAGTTACAATTTTGTGTTCAATAATTTCCGTCCGGCCAGGCACAGAGGAAAATTTAGACAATTTATAAATTTGGTCTTGGAGCAAAACAACCCGATTGACAAATTTCACACCATGAATTTCAGTACCAACCCCCTCCATTCCTTCTGAAAAATGTCCAAACACCCTCATGGCCATCAGCCACATAAAAATAAAAGCATGCTATCTATATGAATAAACTTGTAATGTGTTTGTGTTTAGACATGTTGAATTTCCAAGGGTTTGAAAATTTCCTTTTTTGTATGCGGATCCAAAGGGGTGCATAGTGTTGCCAAACCCTTAAGGAGCAAATAAAGGTGCCTTTATTTCAACCCCACAAAAACTTTTAAAACTCCAAAGCACCCTTTCTAGTGAGTTTAGTGGTTACAAACTCACATGGAAAAACAAAGGTTAGCATCAATTTCATGAAAGTTTATGCAAAAGGAAACTGGTCTGTTTTGCTCACAACTGCCTATTACTTTGTGATGTTATATCATACATAACCAATGGAGTGAGATTCAGGCCACTGGACAAGGACAGAGGCAGTCTTCTCCATGACAATAGGCTCTGATGCCAATACAACATCATGATTTGTAGCAATTTTAAATCAATGTTGAATGAATCAACTTCTTTATCAACTACATGATCCAGTACTGCCACTGGTGTTCTCTACTGTAATAATACAGAAACCCGCAGCAATGATTGTGAACCCTAATCTCTTCCCAGCTTCCTCCTACTGTAGATGCTTTTTGTGGTGCATTATTTGTTAAACAATCAATGTGTGATTAAACATAAATTGTGAAACCACACTAGACCAGGAAATACAAAGAAGTTCCAACCCAGCAAGGATTTACGGCAAATGTGGAGTCAAACAATGAGCTAGCCACATATATTAGAAGTGTGCAGGAGGGATAGATGATATTTTGCACTAGTAGCACTAGAAGTAACACCTGGTATAACTAAGAGGGGAGGAACAAAGTTAGTAGAGGAAATGACTAAGCTAATGATGTGGTTAGAAAAACAGATACCATTTGAATGGGAGATGAATGCGATCATTTCTTTATTCAAGAAGGGAGATGCTGTAAGGCTATAAAAGCTAAAGAGCAGTGTATCTGAAAACGTACTTAAGCACCAGTGACAGGAGATTAGGAGGATATACTGTACACAGGAAGAGATGAACAAGGAGCTTTCAGGAGAGGAAGAAAGATGCAAGATTCAATTTACTGTTTGGGAACTATTGCAAGGAAGAGGTTACTGTATGGAAAACACTTACATCTATGGTAGGGTTTTAGGACCTGAAAGTTGCTGTTGGTAACTATGAAAAGGATTTGGAGGGTCCTTCAAGTTTAGCATGTAAGTAGAATGAAACAGAATATAAACTACACAAAAAGAAATTAAATCTAGGTTGGAAAAAAGGGAGAGAATTGAATGAAATTAATTAGATTGGGTAACACAGAAGAGCTGGTGTGAACAGTAGATCCCAATGCCATGACTGGAAAGGGTAAAAAAGAAGAAAGTAGAAATTGCTCACTAACTGCCAGCTCAGAGTGCTTTAATAGGTTCAGAAGTCAAAAGTTGGACGCATTACACAATGCACACATACATAAAAATACAGATTATTTTGAATACAAAGTAAACAAATCAACTTCAAACTGATTAATACAAAACAATCCTAACAGCATATTTCCATTAATATTATTGTTAAGACATAACCAGTGAACAATAGAAGAGAGAAAAACAAAAGCTTCAGTTAGCCAGATCCCTGAAGAAAAGGTCCAATGCGAGTTACAATGCAAAGTCACTCGGTCACAAATCCTGGACGCCTAGGCCAACTGGCCACCCACTCCCTCCTGGTCATTCTCCAGTATTACACAAGATGGTGTCGGGCAGTCTAATAAGAAGACACAATCCTTTCATCCATGCATTTATACGCTTCTGGTATTTCTCTTGTCTTTTCCATGTGTGAGAACAATTCTTATAAGTAGAGCAGAGCTGTGGAAGGGTTAGTATCGGTTCACAATTAGTACATTACGTATACTTTCTACAAATATAAGAGAAGCAACAGAAAGTGCTAATCAGCAGCTCTAGTCAGGATGTGCTAGATTAAAGTAGCAAAATTAAGACTGAAAGGGCTTCTCTTAAACAAACAGGCAGGTTGTTCTACATCTTTGGAGCCATGTAGCTAAATGCTCAGCCTCCCACTGTTTTAGTAATCCTTGAAATTCTTAGTCGACTAACTTGAGATTTTAATACATACTCTAGTTTGTATGCAATGATGAATTCAGACAGACAGGTAGGGCCTTAGCCCTTTACGCCTTTAAATGTAAGAAGGGAGATTTTGAAATCAGCCAATAGCTTAACTGTGAGCCAATGTAAGGACTTAAAAACTGGAGTTACGTTGTCATATGTTCTAGTTCCTGTAATGATTCTTGCATCATGATTTTGAATTAACTGTAGACTGCATAAAGAACTGTTTAAACAGAGAGTGAGTAATGCATTGCAGGAGTCAAATCTATCAGAAAAATAAATATGTGAATTCATTATTAGGTATTGTTGATATTTAGAAACATTTTAATATGTTTAAGCTGGAAAAACCAGGTTTTAGAAAGTGTTGTAATGTGTATTTTAAAAGACAGAGTGCTGTCATTGGTAATGCCTAAGACGAATGCCGAAAATGAAAATAATATTACGCATACTGATTTAAAAAACGACAGTATGCTTGAAAATGTTATGTTATGTTACTTCAGATATTCCCGGTGATGATTGATTCCTTTATTTAATTTTTCTCACTTCCTTGAAGTGTTTAGGACAATCTATACATCTTTTCTGGGGGTTTGACACCTAAGGAATTCAATTTTGACACTTATTGTGTGATTCAAAACACCTTGAGAAAGTGTATTATTTTTATTGCAATGCCACAACATTATTCTGTTTTTCTTGTGGGCACCACCATTCTCTGGCAACAGTGTTGATGGTTGCTGTGACAATGTGTTCTACATGTTTCATCATCGATGCAAATATATAATATGGTCAGCACGTGCATTATACTGTATCTGAAATTGAACTGTTATCGTCTGTTGATTATTTCTTGGGTACCTTTGTGGTTAAAGACTTAATTTCTGAACTTTTCACTTACAATTCTGTTTTGCCCCTTATTCAGACAATAGATAGGCCTGAATTCTGGTTTTATATTACTGCACGGCTTTGATTACAGCTTTTTTTGACAGTCTTTTTGAAAAACAAAATCTAATGTCTGCTTAAACAGAATAATATTGTACAGCAATACATTTCTTTTAGTTTCATGTAGTTATACATGCTTAACCTGCCTTTTGTCCTTAATACCCCCAAGCTCTCCATCCAATCACATATACAGGGCGATTATGAATGAATGGAGCCAATTAAGGTTCTGTATACAGTATTATAAATGAAATTGCAACTTCTATAAAAAGTATGTAACTCATCAAAAAATACCAAAGTAGTTTGTTTTCTTGATTAAATAATTCTCATTGCAAATTAGAACTTATTTAATTACATTTTCATGTAAGTCATTTTCAATTGTTCTGTTTACTCTTTATAATTTACAAGCTTGGTAATATCACATGGTCCTGTTGTGTTCCAGTACTTTGCTAGCCATTTTGATTTAGCTAAGAAGATATACTCACATCCCTCTGCTTGATAAGAAGTCTTTTGCATGTAAGGCCAGAGCTTGTTCTAAAAATGTGAACTGTTTACACACCACAGTCCCAGATAAGAGGAACTAATTTTGCTTCAGTAGCAGGAAAACTGTAAGCCTTGGTTAATGAGCTGCCTGGCCTTTCAGATTACTCCCAAGTGTACTTTGAGGTATGGCAACAACTTTAGCACGCATGCATTGACTCTCAGAGAGCTGACCTTGAAAGCAACTACAGCACATAATTTTCCATTGCTTTAACCCCTGAACTTTATGGATTCAAGGTCTGCACATAAGGTGTAACAGATATTAGTAGTGACAGAATAATCTGCTGCATAAGAGATACCATAATTTCCCTCTGAAGTGAGAGGGACGCTTCTCCTTTATCTTAGCTAACTAATAGATTGTAAGAGCTTAAAGCAGTGTGGCTGCCCTGAGTTCAACACTGGATTGGAGGTGTGGGAGCTGTGGGACACAACAATATTATGATTCAGACAGAGCATATAGATATATAAACTGTAACCATGTATCCCTCCCTGGGTGACAACCAAACTCATAGCAAAAGGCCAAAATGATTATAAAATATTTTAAGAAACTACAGCTATATTAAAGTAAACCCAAAAGGAGGGCTGAACAAACACAAAGGTAAGGATATCAATAAATAACTAAGATGCCTTCCTTTTTCCCCAAAGGCCCTTTCTGGCACAGGTTCTTGCCCCTGTCTAAAAGCTGGTCAGAATCATCCACTGTCCCAGCACGGTTTGTTTAAATTGCTTCCAAGGTGACTTTTTCATTTGGCAGGCTGGAATCGGTAATGCCCACTTTAAAAAGGAGGAAAAGAGAACGTGACCCACGCACAAGAAGATCTTTAACTTCAGCCATGCTTAAGGGATATATGCTGTAGTAACGTAACAGAGAATCTGGGATACAAGTGAAACTCACACCTAGGAAGAGCAATGTGGATGCAGCCATTGCTACAGAACTTTGAGCCAACTCTTAATCTTTGCATCGATATAAAAGGGGTTTCCCAATTCTATTTAAATTTGTGCGATGGCATGGAGAAGACTTTTCACTGCCTGTCCTCTTACTTCTAGTGGAGGTGCTATCTAGAAAACTATTTGGAACTTGCCATTCATTTTTTTTTTAACTTTCTGAGTGTTACATTGAGTCCATTTAAAGTGGACATACCTGTTTTGTTCCTGTTTCTGTCATTTATTTGTGTTAATTATTTGCATTATTGTGTGTTTTATGTTATTAGTTTTGTCCATTCAGCCATTTACTGCCACTTACCTCGGTCTGGGGTCGCAGGGGAAGCAGACTAACCAATAATGCCCAAGTGTTCCTTTTCTGCACCAAATCCTCCAGTGGGAGATACAAAGGCATTCCCAAACCAGCCAAGAGATAAAAATCTCACCAGCATGTCCTAAGTTTGCCCTGAGATCTCTTCCCAGTTGAACAAGCCCAAAATACCTCCCTAGGGAAGCATTCGGAAGGCATCTGCCTGAATCTCTGCACTCCTCACTCTGTCTTTAAGCTGAGCCCAAATATCCTGCGATGGAAACTCATTTTTTGTCGCATGTATACATGATCTAGTTCTTTCAATCACTACTCACAGGTCGTGACAATAGGTAAGAGTAAGAATGAAGACCAACTATTAAATCAAGAGCTTTGTCTCTTGGCTCAGCTTCTTCTTCACCATGACTCACCAGTGCAGCATCTGCATAATTGTGGACGTGGCTCCAATTCACCTGTCACTCTCCTGCTCCCTCCTTCCTTCACTTGTGAATAGGATCCCAAGATACTTAAACTACTTGCAGTACATCATCCCTAAATCAGAGAGGGTTCTCCACTCTTTCCTGGCTGAAAGTAATGACGTCAGACTTGAAGGTGCTGATCTTCATTCTTCATTCTTTAACTGTCCCAGTACATGTCTAAGTATGGACCATATCATCCACAAAAAGCAGAGATGCAATTTTGAGTTTACTGAACTAGACACCTTCCATTCCTTGGCTGCACCTAGAAATTCGATCTATAAAAATTATGTATAGCATCAGTGATAAAGGGCAAGGGATAATCTGAATGCTTAGCACTAAAGTGGAAATGCTAAAACAAGTGAACTGACTCCTACAGTAAGTGCAGGAGATGTTATTCACAGGCTCAGGGGAATGTGGTTTAAAATGAGTGGTTAAATTATTGCCATATATACAATAATAAAATCAAAAAGCTTACTACCATGCCCTTCCACAAAAAAGATAAGAAAAAATACTAATATTTAAAAGAATAACAATTATATAAATAAATGAAGTCACTGGAGCATAAGGAGGGATGTTACAGTAATGGAAGAGTCTTATTACCCAAGGAAACAAAGCTGTTTTTTAAATCATTAGCTGTGTACTTTCATACTCCTGTACCACTTGCCAGAAGGCAGGACAGAAAAAAAAGCTTTTGACCTGCCTGATTGTAACTCTTGATTATGTTGTCTGCTTTCCTTAGGCAACAGACTGTTTAAATGTTCTCGTTTTGTAGAGACAGAAGCATGCGCCGTCTTCACCACTCTCTGAAAGGCCTTATGTTCAGAATGTGAATAACTGCCATACCACACTGTGATGCAATTTGTGAGTAAACTATTCCAAATTTTGAGAATGTGATGACATACCAACATCTTAAAGTGCCTGAGGAATTAGAAGCACTAATGAGCCTTCTTGATTACTGTAGTTATGTGATTTGACTTGGCTAGACTGTCATTAATAAGGATGGCAAATAAAAAAAAAATACAGAAACTGCTGTCTGTCTCTACTTTCTTGCTGATGTAAATGGGAACATGAAGCCCACTGATTTCCTAAAAAAAAAAAAAAAAAATTATTTTTCCAAAAATCGAAAGGAAGGTTGTGGTCACGGATATTAACCTCATTTCCAGGCTCATTATTATGAGTGATTAGACCTATGATGTTAGTGCTGACAACGAGATGTCAGGCTGTGTCTCGCCACATTGTCGTGACTGAGCATGCAGTAAAGCAGGATCTATGTAAGCATGACGCTCCAGCAGCGGTGTTTGTGAAGGATGTACTGTAGCCACTTTGCTAATTCTGTACATTTGGTGGATGTTTGAAAGACAGTGATTTTTGTGCTGTATTACAGCTATCCAGGGGCTAAGAAGACATGTAATACTTAGAAACATATTGGGTTCAAATTAAACATCTGGACATTTTTGGTGTGGAGTCTAAATATTCTTCTTGTGTCCATTTGGGTTATTACCAGGCACTCCAGTTTTTCTTCAATATTCCAGATATATGAAGGTTGGGACAATTCATTAATTAGTGATTCTAAATTGACTGGTTTTTTTTTGGGTGTGTGATAGTTCTTCTTCCTCTTCATCTTTTCCCAAAATGTGGGGTCGATGTGCTTTAACAATCTTTTCCAAACAGCTTAGTCCTGCACCTCCTTACCAGTCAAACCCATTTCCTTCAGATCTTGTTTTATTTTATCCATCCACCTCTGCTTTGGCCTCTGTTGCTTTCTCTTACACTGTACTTCCATTGAGACTACTGTTTTGCCCACACATTCATCGTCTATACTCATCACATGTCCATACCACTTCAACCTACTTATCTCTCCCACTTTTGTTGTACCTCCGATTGTCTCATTTGTTATTCTGTCCTTTTTTATAATTCCATACATTCATCTCCACATTCCCATTTCTGCCACCCATGTCTCAGCTCCACATATTATTGTTAGTCTTACCACTGCTTTAAAACCCTTACCACTAACCTTCACTTTAAATATTTGATCACATAATAATCCTGACACCTTCTTCCAGTTTTTCCATTCACTCTGCACTATATGTTTTTTCTCTGGATATAGTTTTCCATCTCAGGCTACTGTTGTTTAGACTTTCCCATTAGTTTATCCTCACTTTAAAGAAGGGTGTTCGTTACTCATTTACTTCTTTCTAACCTTGTAAAATCAGCAGGTGGTTTCTCTAAGATGAGGCTGACCTCACACGCTGAAGCATTTACTTAACCCTTTAGTTACCTTCAGTGCTTTTCCTTATGTTTTAATAATTCATTGTTATATCATCATTGAAGTATATACTTTAATAATTTGTAAAGATTATATATATATAATGTCTAAAGCGTGTGATAACAGTGACAGTTTTTAAGCTGATAGCGAGAGCATGATAGATTCTGGTTTAAGTGTTAGTGAAGCATAAAAAGGTGAAGATTTTGCTTTGAATGTACTCGGTAGCTTTCGTTCACTGGATCTCCGGGGAGCAAGACAGAAGTATTAGATACAGATAATTCCTTACAGAATTTCAGTCTGTTCATTAATGATGGCATCTTAGCTGTAATTCTGACTGAGCCCATGATACAGAATGTACACAGCAATTATTACAGCAGCACACACTAATACCACACACACACACACACCAAATACCAGGCTGCATATGAGTCTAATGTCTGTTATAATGAGCTGTCACATTTGTTTGCGCTTCTTGTACATCAAGAAATTCAGATGCTTGAAGTCGGAAGGTGGTTGTCAACAAATCCATTACCGTTTGGACAAGCCAAAACAGATAGTCACATTAAACCAAATAATGAAGCCAAAACACTAAGTCCAAAGCATAGTAGGACAAACAAAGCAGAATGATCTAAACTGGGAAATCTTAAGCAACAAAACACACAAAAAAGTCTGGAATCTGTGAACTCAAACGAAAAGAAAGTGTGTGATGATGACCTTTATACTGATGACCTGATTACATCAAAGGTCACGACCTCCAGAGATACAGTACTTTGGTAGCAACCACCCTAGCAACAGTATACAAGGAATGTATAAAATGGTGACACCCATAAAAAAAAAAATTGACGAAAAAACTGTGAATACTTTTTAATTTAATTGACACAACTTCAAAACAAAAAAATCATCTTATAAGTGGAATCAGAACCTAAAAACATACGATGAAAAATAAAAAGTTTAGAAATATGTCCAAAATTTGAAATAAACTGAAATCATGCCAGTTATCCTCTGATATTCCTACCGTTTAGCCCAAAAGTGTATGGGGTGCTAAAAACTCTACTTATATATAAATTTGTAAGTGAACAATACAGTGGACTGTACAGTGTTAAAATGTGTTGTAAAATTTAAAACAAGATGTACAGTGACAATTGATAGTAGAGTTTTAAAAAATAATGTTGCTGTTTTAAGGTACAAAAATGGGTAAAAATGTGCGTACGCACAAAAAATCCAGATGCATAAATCTGTGCGTACGCCAACTTCCATGTTCTTCCGCTACATAAATCTCAGTCAGCGTGAAATGTAATGCACATGCACGCGCCTGCTGCCCCACCCCGACTTCTCCCAAAATTACGCCTCTTTAAATATGCAAATCAATATAAATAGCTCCTTACCTTCAACGCTTCAAGAAGACAATGGCGAAAGCACAGTAAAAAAAAAAAACTTCAGTGAATGCGAAATGGAGGTCCTGCTAAGTGAAGTAGAAGCAAGGAAAAATGTTTTATTTCGTATCTTAGGCAGTGGAATAAGCAATAGAAGGAAACTGATGGAGTGGCATAGCGTGGTGGATGCACTCAGAAGTTCAAATCGCACTTTGACCGAAATGAAAAAGAAGTGGTCAGATATCAAAGTTGTCATGAAAAGGAGAGTCGCAGCCCAGTGTCTGAATGTCAGCACCACTGGAGGTGGTAGTGTACTAGAATCACAAAATGCATTGGTGGATGCATTGAACTACGGAATATAAAGACAGCATTGTGTGATATTGAACAAAAATTAAATTAGTTTGTGAAAAAATAAATGATGCATCTGCTTATCCTTTCCCTGAATTTACATTCTGTTAATTACATTCACTTGACATTGTCAAACTGTCTGATGTGGCTGATCATTTGGTGGATCAGTGTCAGGTTCATCATACATCATCTCTTCAGGTACGGGAAAGCTACGAATGTGTGCCATATTATGTAGAGCACTACATGCTTGCATGGTGCGACACACTTTCTGTGGACTATAGACCATACTCCACCAGTCTTACCCAGGCATCGCCAATGGCCGTTAAGCTGCCTTAAAGTATTTGGAGGTCATTATAACATTGTTCTTGTTCAGTCAGTATGTTGGCGAGCAGGGTGAGAAGCCACCTCTTCAGCTGCTATGCACTGTCACCTAAATAATCGTGTTTATGTGGTTAAATCGTACAGATAACATATGACTGTGACCAAAATGGTAATAAATGTCTTATTTTACCGAGAAGCCAGCCATCATGCACAGCAACATTTTCAAGTTTGTTCCCCACACTACTATTTCTCAGGATGAATGAATCATGAGTTGAGCCAGGTCATCTCGCAACAACATTAGTAAGGCACATTTTCGCATCACTGATAATTTACACATTTATTGAGTGAAAATGCTTTCTATTTACATAAACAAATTTATTCTATGAAGGTGCCTTTATAACAATGTGTGTGCAGTTGACCGCTCCAATTACATTGGGAAAACAAGACATTGCTGCAAATTGCGCTTTGATGTTTGCATTTTCAACTACAATGTATGGAAATCTTATATATCTGCTTGACAAGCGGATAATACCATCCCATACAGCTGGCATGGAACGACTCAGTGATGACTGAGAAATACAGGATCGGTCAGCAAGTTCATGCTGAAAAGCTCCTGTGGCTAAAAACCTGAAAGTGAACAGAACTTGCAAAGGAGCAGGTAGAACACAATTCCTCAAAGTCTGCCTTTGTAAAGATGGCGTCAGTTCAGCACACAGCTCCAAGAGGATTGCTCTTGGAAATCTAAACCGACTAAGAAGCCAGTCATCATCGTGTGCCAAAAAATCAGTATGATGTCTGAATATGCATTCTCTTCTGATCCTTCCATTTGTGATGTCCTCTAACAACACTAAAGCTGCCATGGTGCACCATTATATTGTTATAGGTTGATTACAATCAGTTACCTGAAATTTATAAATGATTTGCAGTTAATTTCAGTGTATTTCATAAAGCCGGTGTTGTGGATGTGGATCTAAAAAAGAAAGGGAAACCACATGGGAAAAGTATCACTGCTTTGACGATGGGTGCCGCCAGTTTGCAAAACCAAGCAGAGAACTTACATACACAAGCGATTGAGCTGGCGTGAAAATGTGCATGGCTTTACACCAAGTTTTGCTTTTATACATCGCGATGTGAACGTGGAAACGGACGTATGCAACATTTATGTGCGTACGCACCGTTTATACATGAGGCCCCTGGAAAAGAGGTTGAGAATTGAATTGTTTCATCCTTACCCATAGTAATCCTCTCTTAATATGCCTCTGTTCGCTATATCCATGCTTGGATAAGTGAGGGCAACAGTTTTCTAATCACGTTTGGGTAGACAATTATGTCTGTGTAATTTTTGTTCATATGAAATTACAGAAGGAGCTATCTCAACACAGCATGAACAAAGAAAATGTATCACATTACAACAAAGTACAGCTGAGAACCAGCAAGCAGCACATTTCATCCCTTCATGACCAGGTTTGGATTTAAAACCTTAAATTTAAGATATCTTAGTTGCCTCCATAATCCTACATTTCAATGAAAACCTTTAAATGGAGTTCCATTTCTTCACCTTTCAGATTGTTAAAGTAATACATTTAGAACATGTGCACTCAGAACCAAGAGTTGCTATGAAAAGTGTGTTTTTCTTTCTTCTTCTATTTTTCTTGTTTTGTCAAAAATACAGCTGCCCCTTTAGTCTACACTGTTGACTAACCCTAACCAAGTCCTAACCTTTGGTAGCTTAGTTCCTCAAAGTGCTTAAAGGTAAGGCTGTTTTGTGGTTTGTGTATTCTTTGTAAGTAATCCCTTGAATTATTTTTTTATTTTTGGGTTTTGTTTTAGGATTTTAAATATATTATATCATTTATTTTTACACTGCTGTGTCGCCATTATATATAGCTGCATGGTCACAGCCATTTTGTTTATTGTTGTTATGCTTGCTGATGGTCATAAGACTTGGGAGGCAAATGAAATGTTGCATTATGGTTCCTCACCTGTATAAGATGGCGGCACACTACCTTCTGTATCCACACTTGTAGATACATTCTTACACCACTGATGGTAGTTAGTTGTAAGTTTTCTTGGGTGTGTTGGAAAGGAAAGATGAATTTCATCTTGCCCACCTAGGGACAGTATAATATTGTGGGAAGGATGAATTATTTAACTTGGTTAATCACTCATCGGTCTGTCCTTTGGCACTGTCGGTAATTGATTAAATAATTCAGTAAGGCTCCTACTTCATTTATGGTTCCATTCTCTGTTACAGAAGGAATGTTAGACTTATATCAAGGTAACTGAAGCACACTCATTTTAAAAAACAGAATAACACGATTTACTGATAAATTTCAGGATTATATAAATGTAATAACTGCATATATATATATATATATATATTGTCAGGGATGCCAGGGGCAACGACCCGGCCGGGACGCCTTGAGGGACCGGAAGAGGGTCTATGCCCGCCCTGGATCATGTGGGGGCCGCCATCCTGGTTGCTTTGGGGGCCTTGGGGACCCTGGACCTCAGCACTTCCGCCACACCAGGAAGTGCTGTGGAGAAGAGAAGCAGGGACACCCGGAGAGCTTCCGGGAGAACAGCCGGCACTTCCGCCACACTGGGGCGTGTCCAGGGAGGAGTGCCGGGAAACACCTGGAGCTCATCCGGGATGAAATAAAAGGTGCCGTCTCCCTTCATTCGAGGCTGGAGTCGGGTGGAAGCAGGACAAAACAGGAGAGACAGTGGAAGCAGCCTGAAGAGGAAGGCATTGTGTGGCCAGGACTGTGTTTGGGGTTTGTGTGCACTTTAATAACTTGTATATATCTATACTAATAAACGGAAAAGCCCTCACTCACTCACTCACTCACTCACTCACTCACTGACCGACTCATCACTAATTCTCCAACTTCCCGTGTAGGTAGAAGGCTGAAATTTGGCAGGCTCATTCCTTACAGCTTCCTTACAAAAGTTGGGCAGGTTTCATTTCGAAATTCTACGCGTAATGGTCATAACTGGAAGTTGTTTTTCTCCATTTACTGTAATGGAGTTCAGCTGGAGGGGCGGAGTTTCGTATGACATCATCACGCGTCTCACGTAATCACGCATTACGTAGAAAGCCAGGAAGAGCTACAAAACGCGCTTTAGAAAACATGCATTATATAACTAAGAAGGCAGCGAGCGAGTGACATATAAAACCATATTCAGCGGCTCACGTGAACTGACGCAGTGCGCAGACAAAAAGTAACAGTTCCAAAGAGTGCTGAACAAAAACCGAATTATACTGCTATGCTCAAATAGATAAACCACACGCAGTGGCGCGATAGTAAAGCATTCGCCTGTAGCGCCCACGTCCGAGGTTCGATTCCCGAGAGGGGATGCACTAAGTATGTACAAGCGCTTCTCGATTTATTTTAACCTCGCATCCCCTTAGTTTGAGACGTATGAAAACGCATGCGGTTAACGCAGAAAGACAGATCACCTATTCACCTATTGAAGCTTCATGAATAATGGATACTTTATTCGCGATCAATGATTGTTTTGGTAAAGCCATACTCAGTGTATTCATTAGATGAACGGTAAAAAAGTAAAAGCGAGGGGACGGTAACTTACTGAAGCACACAAGCAAAACCACAATAGCACGCGGGCTCGATGTACTG